>JAQQZX010000009.1:9633036-9649407 GCA_030068355.1 Notoglanidium maculatum | reverse complement strand
TTTCGTAACAGACACTGCACTAATTTTTAGCTCTATTACTCTAGATGGCAGTTTATTATGTGCTAGATGGGCTTAGCTAATTATCCTCATCTGGAACTTCATAAACTGGCACCTCAGTGTGGATCAGACTTTTAGGCAATGTTTTTTTTTTTCTTTCAGCTTTTTCGATTTTATACCATCCACACTGAACGCGTATGTAATTAATTTCTGGGACAAGGTGATAATGTTCATTTTGATGATGCACCTCCTTTCCCAGCATGTGCCAGCAGAAGTTGAACGCAGTTTCTCTCTTACTTGGCGTTTGGCTTTCCTGCTGCTTCTGTCCATTCCTGTGAGTTTGCGGTGTAAGACCGAGGAAAAGAGTCGAGAATCGAGTCGAGAAAGAAGAGAATCAGTTCTCTTTCATACACGTGACTCTTACAGCACGGTGCCCACAGCACTGAAGATCTTACACGGCTGGTGATCTGCTCCCATCATAGCTCCTTCATATCGAACCCCCTGTGCGAATGAATGGTCGCATGGATTCCTGTAAAAAAACACACCTCCTGATTCTGCTTACAGAGAGCTCATCTCTCAGTCTAAATGAAGGAAAGCTCAAGCCTGACTACACGAAGGGGAAACCTCCACTAGACACCTCCAACGACACAATGACTGATGCTACTTTTTTCCATCACCCACATTTTCCTGCAAATCACATCTGTGAAGTTCCAATTTTATAAGAAATGTGTTTTTTAGAAACTATAGTATGATGTGTTTGATCCTCTTTTTTTCCCCTTAATTGTGTAGTGCGCTTTAGGGAGTGATTTTGCTGGCCTTTTTCTTTTTGTATGATCTCCTAAGCCTCAGCCTGAGGCCATTTCTACTGGATGAAGATTATTGTCAGAAACTCATATATATTATAATAATAATAATAATAATATTAATAATAAGCCAATGAGCACTGAGAAATAATGCACCGCTTCTAGAGGAAATAGTCCCTGCTTTTTTGGGAATGCACATGTGAGGTAGCCTGCGCTGCCGTGTTTAACTGTTGTGTAATGAGCACAGTGAGATTTGTGTACCTGTGAGAGTCTGAATGTCCCCCTGTTCTCCACAGTTAGTCAGAGCCAAGGGATTTAACCTCATTGTGTTTGAACAGAAAGGGTTAACAGGCTCATATGACCACCCGATGCCGCGATGTCTTCGGCGTGCAGAGAAGCTGGGTGCAATATTGACCTGTAACGGCCAGTCGAGATGAGAATTCTGTTGCTCAGGACATTACAGAGTGATATTCCGTGGGGTGTTAAGAAGTTTGAGGTTTTTAGTAAACCTCAAGCATGTCTGTATCGGAATTTGAGATTGTGATTGTCAGTAGTATACCTTATAGGTGGTCTTTGAGGAAATGACGAGTTGTTATAACTGCTAATGTGATGAGAAATACTCTGGCTGGACAGTATCTCAAGCTCCAATGAGTTTAAACAATTTCTAAATGTTTGTCTTAGATCAACTTTCGCTAAGAGATGTCTTCCCAAGTGTTTTGTGCACATCCAGGGTTGCGGTAGAGTTCTTCCCATCATGTATCTGCTATAAAAGAAGAAATTGTTGACACGTTCTAAAGCGCGCTATAAACCGTGTTGCTGTTTATACAGAAGTGTAAGTAATAAACTGGCAACATTGTGTCGACACATACGGATACATACAGCAGGGGTGGACAAATAACTAGCCGACTGGGCAAGAAAAACTAATGTGCTGCTCAGTCCACATATTTTGATTGCCCAGAAACCTAATTGCCCAGCTAGAGGACCATTCCAAAACAATATACTAGCACAAGTAACAAGTGGTTGTGGTGTTTTCTATTCACATCACACAATATTGTATGATAATATACACATAATAATATTGTGTGATAATATACACATAATGTGCACACACTTTTTTTTTTTTTTTTTAAGAACGTCAACAGCGATCAGGGTTGTGTTTTTTGTTTTTTTCCTTTTTCTCTGGTTGAACGAGAGACGGTAAAAAAAAGAAAAGAAAGAAAGATGGTGACCGCTAGCCTATTGAGCCAGCTTGTCTGTTGGACAACGATGAATTAACACCCGATAGCCCAGGTGTGTAATCCTCTTGTCCTGGGCATCCAGCTTACTGATTTGTCCACCCCTGATGCACTGAGTTGACAGTTCGTTAGATATACTGCAGGTGTAACTAATAACCCGCCAACTTCTAAACTGTATGTGCTAATAACTAACAAGTGGGTTGTTTTTTTACAGACCTTTGCCAAAGACAAGGAAGCGCTGTCTCTAAGTGATTTGAGGGTGTGTAAGGACAAACCAGGAAAGTTAATTCTAGTCAGTGAGTCTGTTTTCAGGTAATAAATGCATAAATGCATTATATTAGCACAATGAATTCTATATTTCTGATGGATTTCCTCAGCCTTTACCTGCAGGTTGACATGGTGTACAAAGTTGTTTTTAAAATGCCTATTTTAGAAAAACTATATTTGCACCTTAAACCCAAACCAAAATGTCACTCTGAATGATTTCCCCTTTTCATGGCTGTCGCCTTTCATGACTATTAACTCTGATTAATCAGCCCTGTGTATCTTGACACATTATTGCATTGACAAATTGGCATTATACAATAATGCATTGAACGATGATGCACTTTTTCGAACATCCTTGCATGATTCATAGATGAGGTTTGATCCTTTTCCCAATGCCTCCATTAACTGTCATTCCCCTGTTTTTTCTAAGTACTGTAGAAGATGCCTCTATAAATCTCGAGTTCCTATAATAGCTATAAAGCTTATGGTATAATACCCTTTTGTGCTAGAATTGTCTCTTGAATGTAATGGATTTTGTACCTGTATTTTTCTAATTCCAATTCCAGTCTTTCTGTACGTGACCGCTTTGTATGGAGGAGTTTGCTCCCAACTGCGATACGATTTATAGCAATTTCCAGTCATCATTGTAACACCAGTCTGGAGCTCTGTGAAGAGCTTCATAGCCTCATCAGTCTCTGATCAAATAATTTATTACTTTAGGATATTAGAAACATCATCCCATAATCAGACATCCAATTATATTTGATGAGGAAATCAAAAAAAAAAAACAACAACAGGGAAATTGATGGCAAAACTAGTTGCCGAACCCTCTGTTTAAAGCTTATTTATTTCTCTTTCCAACTCATCAGTCTTAAGAACCTGGAATTATGCATCCATTCGAAATGGCCATCGTTTGCTGTTCTGTGCAAGAATGTATGTCCACTGGCTTTTGAAGCAGTCTTGTTGAAGGGTTACCTTTCTGTGTCTTCAAATGAGTTTATACGACGTGTGCTTGATCTAATTAGTGTCACTCGTACTGTATGACGCCATGCTTGTTACAGCCCTGTTGTCAATGCAGCCTTGCCTTATTGAAGCCCTTGCATAGAAAAAGGGGTCCCTTTGCCATTACCCTTCTCAACAAGTCCTACGTCATAACACTGTCTGCTGACGCAAATGTTATTCCTTTAACACCTATTAAAGTAACATATAGACATACAGCTGTCTGTCTGATTTATTTCCTGATCAAGGCCCAGATGACCTCAGCTTTAGATCAAGATAGCAGGAGCAAAAGATCGAATTGGCATGAGCTTCAGTCATGGACACACCGTGACTAACGTGACTTGCATTTAGCTCTATGGGAAAGACGATAAATCTGGAAACGTGGCTGGAAATTATGGTCAAAAAGCGCACATTCAGTGTTCGTGTGAAATATAAAGTAAAACAGGAGAGTAACTGAGAAGATCACTGCAGGACAGCAAGAAAAGTGTCCACAACTATGTTGGTTTTTCCTTATTCTGACAAATGTATACAGCAACATGCATTGTACCACATAATGTTACTTTTAAGGGTTTCCATGGATGTAAGCTTTTTTCCTCATCAGTCCTTTTAGCATGCACAACATTGTGATGGTATACTATTACCTAGTAAAGGGTAAGTATGGGTGTTTTCAGACATAGTGAAGTAGCTGTAAATGGCCTCAGTGCCTTTGGTGTTAATAATACTAATACAGGGTCTTCGGGTTACAACGCTCACATCCATAAAAACTTTTAAAAATTGAGACGTGACTGTTTCGGCTCACGCTGTTAGTGTCGCACTTAGTGTCGCGTGGGGGAACTGATTTTGTTGTGTGCTGTGGAAGAATATGCCGAATTTATGTTCTAGATTATGATTTTACAACTGTATTAGCATAGGAAATAGTGCGTTTTGACTTGCACCACAATTCGGGTTACGTCACTGACGTAGGACCCCCTGTACTGCTAATAATAATGGTGTTAATAATAATAATAAGTTAAAAGTTAACTCAAAAGGGGACTCTGTTATCTTTCTGGAGATCTCAGACCACTTGTTCACACCATGACTCTTTTACCATAATTGCCATAATTGCGTGTAACCGTGAATAGTCGTTCAAAATGGTTGCTTTACATGATGCTACCATTTGTCTTAAAAGCAGAAGGAAAAACCGATTTGAAGTGAAACCACAGAAGCATTTTTGATGCTGAATCAAGTCAACTCATGCTTTATGCAAAAGCACTGCTGTCTGTTTAGCTATGAGTTGTTGGGGTAGACAAAATACATGCATACACTACGTATATTACACACATACTGCATACTACTAACTTCATATGGTAACTATTGTTCCTGCTGCCTAAAATATTAAGCTCTATAGTATAATTGCTAGTGCTGCAGTTTCTCTATTAGCTGTCATGTTGCTACCTAACATGCTGACCTTTTTGTCGGACCACACAAGCCCACTCAATGCCATTTGAGTTGTTTTTCTGCTTGGTGACAGAAAACTGTTCTTATCAAGTTTAAAGCGAAATGTGAAGTAGACCGATAGCATAATGCACAAAGATCTGAAGACAGACCGTCAAATGCTGAGTCATCGATCCGAAAGCACTTGGACGACTGAAATGGGACAAGCGTGAAAACCCTATATCGAAGTTTAAAAAATCAAAAAAGCAATTGAATGTCGTGCATCACACTTACTTGCATGATTCATGTGTTGAGAAAGGAATGTATGTGACAGGAATTCCTAGATAACATCTGATGACTCTTTGACTTTAGCCTTGGTTCAATCTGAAAGGTTGCCTTAACATCAGCTCCACCTACTCTATATATGTAGCAACTCTGATGTTATCAAGACTATAGGATGTAAAGTGATAACCACATCCTGTAGAAAAACAGGTGAGAGGATCCTTCATCAAATGTAAGGCTTTCTGACCTTTGGGTTATCAATATGATGAGACCACAACAAACTAAATAACTTGCTTTTCCAAATTATGGAAGCTTGAAAAATCCACTCGATTGGTTGATACAGTAACTACAGTAAATAACTACTGTTTACAACCATGGGTTGAGCCTTGAGGTGGATGGACTACAATAATACAATACAATACAATTTAAATAAATATCATTCAAACAGATTCAAATGCATAAGATAAGTTCATTACAGCAGCAGACCGGAGACAATAAACCGTATCACAGCAGAAGGGTGTTAAAGATGTGTTGTAGTACTCAGGTCTGGTCTTGAGGCCACCTTTCCACTTACTCGGTCTCGTCTCAGAATCGAAAGCAATTCTACTCCATGTTGAGTTGGGCTCTCACTAGAGCAGCATGGGTTGGAATGGGTTAGAAAACCTTTTTCTCTCCGACCACAGTGACAATGATAAATATATCCATTTTTTGTATTCTCAAAATAATTATTTACATAAAAAACAATAAAATTCATCCGATAATTATGGCTGCATTGCATGGTGTGCAGTGCCTCGGAGGAAAAAACTGTTATGTTGAGAGCTGTACCATTGGTGTCCCACTTTGTGAATACGCAATGCTAGTATGTTGCAGTTATTAGCACACTCTAATGTGAGCTGTGAAAGGAGCTCAATATCTATCTCAAAGACTTTTACAACATATTCGGTGTTGGGATACTTTTCGTTTTTTAGCTTTTGTCCTCATAAAATGTTCACGTTGATGCCAGCTTTCGTCCTTCAGGTACATTTACAGAATACAAGAGTCCATATGAAGAGGGAAGATGTTTTATGTTGCATTTCTGTTTCAAATCGCTGTATGGAGCTGAAGATGTAGTGTACCAAACTGCCCCATAGCCAACAAGCCCCAATCTCCCCTACTGCTGCTTCACTTTGAATATTATCAGGCGTGATGGTAAAAAAATTTTTAAAGACCTTTTTTTTAGGTCTGGGTTTTGACTTGGTCTTGCTTCCGCCTAAAAAGACTCAGTCTTGACTTCCCAAAGTCTTGGTCTTGACTCAGACTTGACCCTTTAAGGTCTTGGTCTTGACTTGGACTAGATATGTGGCCTCGTCCCCAACACTAGTTAAAACATTAAAGTAAAAGCAAAAACTGTATACAAATGTATAAATCTTTAGATGTACTGTATGTTCAAAATAAAACTATAATCATGTCATGTGGTCATGTGCAGGTTATAACCGAGTGCACAAATGTCATTATACAGCGATGTACTGAGTGGCGAAATCTGTGCAGGTAAGAAATTGAGCTAAGCAGATGAGCTAAGGCCAGAGTTCTACAGTTTGATGGCTGCCAGGATGAAGGATCTGCAAATAATTTAGCAACTATACTATAATCATCCTTCCGTCATTTAGGTCACAAGAGAAGCCGGAGCCAATCCCAGCTGTCCTCGTTCGAGAGACGGCGTACACCCTGGCCAGGTCGCCAATCTATTGCAGGGCTAACACGGAGACGAACAACTATTCACACACATTCACACCTATGGGCTATTTAAAGTAGCCAGATGACCTAATCTGTATGTCTTTGGGCGGAAACCGGATTGCCCCGAGGAAACCCACGCAGACATTCGAAGGACATGCAAACTCCACACTGCAAGGCCCCAGTCGGCCAGCAGGTTCAAACCGTGAACCTGCTTGCTGTGAGGTGACCGTGCTAACCACTACACCACCATGGTGCCACTATACTATATACTGTACAATATAAGTAAATGGATAATATGAGCATAAACAAGACAAAGTATTGATCTGTGCTAAAGTCAATTGTAAAGTGACTCAAGTAACAAAGTAAATTAGCAAAATAGGTCAATACAGCACGCACATTAGATTACCATTTTACGTACAACCGCCTTGTGTATACAGTTACTGGCCATTTTACCAAAGAGGTCACTTTGCACTTACTTCACACATCAGTAGAAAAGAACCACTGACCAGAAGTATGCTGGCCCATTCTCACCACAGCACTGACTCTGACACAGTAGTGTGTGTGGTTTTGGTGTGAGTGTGTTGCATTACTAAACTACATTAGAAAGAGTGTTTTTGCTTCTGTTACTTTAACTGATGTTACGAAATACTGTAATGAAATGCTGTGACATGCATTTCCTGTATTCTAAAGTATAATTTTCCATGTTAGCTTCTTCAGAAAGCAGAACTGACAGAGGTTAAGCCAAAACATTTCAAAATATTTCCTTGATGTAATGACATTGTGTGTATCCGTGTTTAAAATTTGTTTCACTCTGTAAACACAAACTTTAAGCAGTAGAAAGTAAACCCTTATGAGATTGATTATTTTATGTTTCTGAGTAGGTTCTGCTTTAGTAATGAACTTTATTTTTTAGGTAAATCCTAATAGCAATCTGTAGGCAGTCTTGCTAACCTGAAAAGACTGCGTAGTTGTTTCGTCACTTATGCGGGGGGTGGAAGTGTGAGTTCATTTGGACAGAGCTTGATGTGATGTGGTGTGTGTGTGTGTGTGTGTGTGTGCGCGCGTAGGAGAGTGTTAGACCTATTAGACACATCTACCATACTGGAAGAGAAACTGTTCAAGCCTTTCTGCTAAACATGTTACCAGGGAAGCTCTTATGCCTTCTTCTAGTGCTTCCTTTTTGCTCTACAATCACCAGTAAGTCATTTTATTCTCACTTCTACCTTGCTTGGTTTTTGTGCTGTTGTAAGTTATGAAAAATTGTTTATAGTAAAGCTCTAAATACACAACAGTTGCCTTTTAATATACAGTGTTACATTACTAAATAATACATCAGTTTATAACATGCTAGTCATGTAGATAATAAATCTCTAGTAATGTTTTTTTGGGTTCCTTTAACGTTCCTTTTCACCCAGCTTAGAGACAGTCAGTGGATAGATTAAACTTTATAAAGATGCCTTTGCCATTTATATTCTCAGAAAAATAAAAGCATGATGCTGCTTTATAATTCTGAATAGTCATGTTAATTCAGAATCAAAGTCATGTTTTAAATTTCTTTGAACTTATTTGATTATAGCTCATTATTATTATTTCTAAACAACAGAGTTGAAAATCTCATTTTTTGGTTTAAAGGGTAAAAATTGCTCAGGCATCTGTAAGAAACTGTACTCAATGATTTAAAACCTTTTCACAGAAATTCATGGAATGTAACCAGTAAGATCGAGCAATTAGGGTAAAATCTCATAACACGATACCTCAAGGCATTATAATCCACTATAATTATCACAATATTTAGTTTTACTTATGTTTACTAAGGAAACAAAAAAATGAGAAAACTCTAACAGTGCTTTTTACATTAATTTACAAATGATAAAGAGCTTTTAACAAAGAATAACTTGGTACTGGTACCAACAAGTGTACCATGACATGACAGTTTATTATAATAGTAATATCATTTTGACATATTGCACCTAATAGATAGAGAGTAGATATTTGTGTTGTATATTAGTTAAGTTCTAAGTTCTTGAATTTTTTTCATGTTAGTATTTTAACGCTATACTAATTTACTCTTTCACGCTACAGGTGCAGTGCACGTTACAGTGTCTAGTGGAGATACTGCCTTTCTACCATGTCCTTTACTGTTCACGTACAATGACTCTATGGAGATCAGCGTTCAGTGGATAAAGGATGGAGTCAAGGCATCAAGGTTATGTGTATATTTTATTGGTGGCAATAAAACTGGTGCCTCTAACTGTAGACCTCGATTCAAAGTGAATACAGAACCTTTAGGGCTGAATATAACAGGTGTTGGAAGCAGCGATGCTGGTCTTTATACATGTTTGATGGACAGATTAATACCACCACCAGCAGAGGAGAAATCTTCAAACCTGACGCTTAAAGTTAATGGTGATTATAATCTTCTGTTACTCTTCACTCGCTCTTAAACAGTTTTGTCACTCACTATACTAACAGTAAATGTAATATTATGTTCGTCTCATAAATCCTGTACTACATTGGATGGTTGTTGAGGAAATGTCATCATGACCTACTGATGCAGTTTTCTCTCCCCCTCTGCAGTTCCACCATCTCTTACCCTGCAGCTGATGAACAGCACTAATCTCTCCTGTGTGGAGCTGCTCTGCTCTCTGCAGGGTTTGAGACCACAGCAGGTGAACTTCACATGGACCAGAGCAGCTCCGCTTCTTCACCATCACGAGTCCAGCAGCATGAACAGCACGCTGACGCTCTGCAAGCCGAACTGGACAGACGGAGAAACGTTCACTTGTCACGCCAGTTACTCACACAACCACACACCCTACAGCAAGAGCATCACACTCCCATGTAACTCAGGTGCGCCTTTTACGTCTTTAACGTAGACATTTATTTGGTAAAACTAAATCACATAAAACATATGCATAGACCAAAGCAAGACAGTTTAGTTTAGTTTTGATTTCACTCAGACCTTTTTTGTTCACATGACACCGATTTCTTCACAGTTTTGTTTACCGAATACTTCTTCATTACTTGCTTAGTCACATGATGTCTCTCGATATGTTTCTTCCCCTAAGCCTGTGTACCACTTTGTATACAATGGCTGTGGCATTAAGACTGCAAACTACATTACAAAATCTGAAACTGTAATCAGAGGAGCCATGACAATTGTAAAATTAGAGGATGAAGCAGAGACACAGACATTTTGAAAGTTTGTCAAAATTATTACACGATTATTTAATTTCAAGTGTTTTCCGTAAAACTCATGTAAGAGCATTTCATAACATGTATCAATAGCATTTTGTATGAATAACAATATGCACTTTGAGTATGTTTAGAGCTGTGCTTCAAACCCATACCAAGCAAAATAGTAACAAAATAATATCAATATCAGTTAGTAATAAATAATATAAAAATAGTAACAACAGATAATATTTAGTACAGAAGTATGTGGTATTGAACCAAGCCCAAATATTCTGTTCTGTTAAAACACACTCACACACACACACACACACACACACACACACACACACACACACACACACAGAGTCAATCTTAAAAATAAATAAAATAAGCCTGAACTCTTTTTGATTAATGTGCAGCAAAAGTAGAAAATACTTCAAAATATATATGGTTTGGAAGGCAAATAAAATTAGTCAAAAATCTGCTGATGCTAATTGGCAAATGTTTAATAAATCAACTGTATATCATCCACACTTTACAGTTCTCCACACTTTTGCTTTAACTCTCTTTCTCGCCTTATCCTCTTTCAAATGCATATAAGGGCATATAAGTCTGTATTGAGTCAAGTGACACACATGTGAGGATTTACCTAAATCAACATAAAAATAGACTTAAAGGTCCACTATGTATGATTCAACCACTTGAATGCGCTTCCTTTACCCTTTCCTTTCCAAGCATGTATTAGAAGGTATGGTGGCCATCTGATGCCTGTAGCATACTTCCAAGTACTTACACTCATACTTCCTTGCTTTTTTCAGTGCTAAATAATAAGTATGATCCTCCATTTTTAAAATTTCATTTCTCAAGTTTTCTAGGCAGCACCAGAAAATACTGAAGGTGCTCTGTGCTCGGTTTGTCTGTCCGGGCTACGGAAGTGGCTCAACATGGCGGCTCCATAGAGGTGGACCCACTCCATATGTATATATAAAGCGCTCATTCTAACTAATAGATAACTAATAACTAATTAGAATATCTAATATAGACTAATGAAAACGTAATGGTGAATTCCCTAAGTATGTTATGGAATAAACAGAGTCAGCCAAATAAATGTATACACACTTCAGGAGCACTTCTACACACAAACGTCTGGAAGTTAATGGCCACCACTTTGAGAATCTCTTGTAATTGTAGAGGCCAAAGTCAACCTGTATTAATCTCGCGAGGTCTGAATAAATTTAGTATTAAAATATTTATACAAATTTTTGTTATCCTGAAGTGTGTATACATTTTTTGGCTGAGTCTGTACTCCATTTCTGCTAATAGATACCCTCATAATCCTACATAGTGGACCTTTAAACACTCAGCAGAGAATTGTGTTCACATTTTAGCGTGCTTAACAGAGGTTTGTCCAAGGTAAATGAGATTTTAATGTTAGATTTAAGCACAGATTTTTTTTTTGTCATTTTTAAATTGTCTCTTGCGTTTATGATTTTTATATCACATTATACTTTAACAGGAAAGAAAACTATTTCCTTCTTCAGTCCTCATTTTCTGTCCTTGATCTGTTTTGGGCTTAAAGGCAAGTGCTTTTGACTTGCGCTTAACTAGACGCTATTGAAAAGTCCCTTCTTAGAAAAGAAGAGAAGAAGAAAAGAAGAAAAGACTTCTTAGTCTTCTCAAGAAAAATCTGCCAACCTCAAAAGCAATTATGCAGATGATTTGCCTAATCTGAATGAGGAACCTAGAAAATCGAAGCAGCTGCATAACTTCTCTCTAAATATGTGTCATTATTGACTGAACGTTTAGACTTAACATCGCCAGCACTGAATACAGCCAGTAATAATGGGATGATAATAATGGAATGGGATGGGATGCCCAGTTTGTGTGTTTGGATGCATGGATTGCATGTTTAGGTTTGTTATGCTTTCATGCAGAATGCAGCCGAATTAAGCCTGTAACAGACTAAAAGACTTAGCACATCATACCCTTAGTCTTATGCCTTGGCCACATTATGTAGTTTGTATCCTGTAATGTACATAATTCCATTATCAGCTGTCACTCAGAAGAGGAGGTGTTCCCTTTGGTGTCTGCTTGCATTTCCTCAAAATTTGATCCTCATGTTGTGCCAAAGTCTGCGCTGGCTTTCTCATGAGGGTTCCCAGATCTGCTTCAGGATTTGCCCCAAAATAAACAGCCCCTGCCTCTGGGATTCACTGTCGACAATGGTTTAAAGAACACCTCTACGGTGTGGTTATGCTTTGCTTCTTCAGGAAAGTGGGGGCACACGTGCCTCGTCTGTTGTTAAACGCTGTCGCATTTCGGGGGGATTTACCTTCTCCGGTAATCGTCTTCTATGGCCGGCTTCTAAGGCGCAGAGACGCTACAACTAAAATCGAATTGAATATAACAGGGCTGTCAGAATGAATTTATCGGTTGTTATACTATTCTAATTTTATTTTAAGATATTTTTTATGACATATTCACGTTTCAGATCTGTTGTTCAGCTTTGGGTTTGCCTTACATAAGTCAAAAGCGTTTCCTGTAACTCTTGGCTGAGTGATCCGTGATGACCCCTTTTTTGCTGATATCAGATTTCTGTACAAACATACAGATACGTTTATTTATCGGCGTCAGCATGTTTCTGAGGCTGAATCTGAACTGGTGCTGTATATTGCACTGGATCTTGCTTGTGTGGTAGACTCACGTTGATAATATTAGGCTGATACTACACTATATATATCCTGTTTGTATAACGGTTAATCTTTGATTAATGCCATGATTCGAACAGGCCTAATCTTTCATAACAGCAATAATTAACCATACTTATAGTTAGGTAAAACTGCTATTAGTAGTATTTATAGTACCACTAGTAATGATATTCTAGTGTCTAAATAAAGATTGATTTGTGTAGAAGACAATACGACAAATGTCAATATGTCATTATAACGTCACTATTTGTGTGTGTAATGGAGTACATAAAGATGAACATTTACATGGTATTTAACAATCCTTAGTACATTTTAGCTTTTCTTTGGAGTACGGTATCTGTGATCATCAGAAAGCAAGAATGACTCTGTGGAGGCTGAAATTCTTTAAATGTCTCATTTTACTCTACCCACCACCTGGTTACAAAATGGGTTTCCCTGGCCTACACAAAAAGGGAGATAAATAAAACTCTGTCTGAGTAGTGCTGTATATTTTGGTTGTTAAGTGGTGTGTGTGTGTGTGTGTGTGTTTCAGTGGACTGTAAGAAAGCACCATGGCTGATCATTGCAGTTAGCATCACATGTGCAGGGCTGCTTCTCCTCATTCTGCTTGGTGTAGCCATCTGGAAATGTGAGTCCAAACACTACTTAGCACTACTGTGTATGCGCACTTAGTGTGCACTTAGTATGTCACGTCATCTCAGTTATTCACAATCTAAACAATGTGTATAGTAAAGATATAGATTTATTTCATTTTTGCAACGACCAGTCATATTTTTTACAATGCAATTCATTTTGCTACCACAAGGTCATAATAATAAAACAAAATCATAAATTATCATATGATATTTAAGGTTGATACGGAAAAAAATCACTCACTGGAGTAAACTGATCTTTATGGGGAAACTATTTATGTTGGGGAAATTATGTTCTGATTTTTTTTTTTATCCAGTTCTTGCAAAAGCTTAGGTCATTTAATAGGGGAACCTGTAACTTTCCCATAACCCCCTTGTTTCATCTTGCTGATATCTAAAGTTTGAAAGTCCTATAAAAAAAAAAAACATGAAACACAGGACAAAGTTTATATACATCTCCACTAGATGGTAATAGAGAGCATTTTTACACCACTTCAGACAAATTCCTATTAACGAAAGCCTTTCTGTCTTTATGTAAATTGGTAGGTAAGAAGAGTAATACTGCAAATGGATCTATAGTCTACAGAAATAAAATCTACGAGAACTTTTCTACAGCTACAATGAACCCCACTCCAGGGACACAACGTGTTGGAATAAATATCAGTACTACCAGATCTATTCCACAGACTATCAGGCAGACTCAGAGAGAGGAATGCATCTATGAGAACTAAAGATAATTATGCATATGCTATCATAAAAACAGACTCCAGTGTTTGTCTGTGTGCATTATGTTTTATTTATGATGTCAATTTTTTAACACATAAACTGTGGTCACGCTGTCATAGTGTCTCAAGTCTAATTAAAGTGAGACCAGAATAGTAGTGTCATCTCTGTATAGTGGTTTTGTTTCTTCTAAATAAATGCTGCACAACCTGGTTCCTTGCACTTTCGTTGCAGCACTTTTGTTTATCAGGCAATAGATCTCTATAACAGTCTTGGTTTAAAAAACAAACAAACAAGCAAAGAAAAAAAAAACCCAGACCACAGAGATTATTATCAAATGTGGTGGCAAGTCTTAAACAATACTTTCATATAATTTATATTTATATTTAAATGTACTAAAATAAAAAATCATTATCCAAAGAAACGTCTAAGGGAGCAAGAAAACAAAGCTTAGTATTATCATGAGCATGACTTTGCTTTAAAAATGCTGAGGACAAAAATGATACAGTATCCCAGTAATATCAGTAATAATACAGTACATAATTTTCATACTAACAGAGCTGCACTGAGCTCACACACAGGAAACTACACCTTTAATCCTTGGTCTATCAAAAGTAATCTCTGGACTGTTTTTGTAGGAGGTGGTACATTAGTCAAGACTGATCAAAATTAGTCAAGATTAGATCTCTAGCAGTCAAGTAGGTGAAGTTCAACAACGCTGGAAGATTATGTACTTTTGAACCTGCCCCCATTCCTACGCCTGTACAGTACCGTGCAAAAGGCTTAGGCACATGCAAAGAAATGCTGTAATGTAAAGATGACTTCAAAAATAATTAAGTTAAATATTTCTACTTAAAAGAAAAATGCTACAACATGCAACAGAAAAAAAAAAATAAGTCAAAAGACTTCGACTGTTGCACTTGCTTCTTCCTTTTGCTTGCAAAATCCAAGAGCCTTTGTTATGATTTCTTTTTTGTCTGAAAAGTGGTCTCCTATGTGATATGTTGCTTTCTTGACTGACATTCAATACAAATTATTTTTTTGGAAAAGTAATGTTTGAAAATCTAAAATGTTTTTTGTTTTGACTCAGTGATGCAGAATTCATAAAATAAATATCTATAACAACATTTGTACTAAAACAATGGGGGTGCCTAGTACTGTACATAAGCCACACCGCGAGAGTTCTGCGAGAGTTAGCTAACCAGATACGATTGTAAAATACTTATTTTGTTAACAGTGAATAACGTGACTATAGGCTAGTTAATGTCAGGGAAGATAAGCATCACCAGATGGCAGCGCTGCTCTCCCCTCTGAAGTGGCCCATTTACTGCACTACCCGTCATTACATTCTCCAGAGCAACTTATTGTCTAATCATGTCATCCGCTCTCTCTTGGTACACCAGTGAAAGTAGGCACTGAACTCCCATGTCTCCTGGCATTTTAGCATGGAGTGTGGTGTTGCCCACTCAGCCTGATAGCCAAGTTAAACTCTATAAACACATGGGACTTAGCTCTGTGTCTTTACTGTCTTGTTTTTCTATGTAAGGATTTCTTAATTTTTCAAGAGTTTTTCAGTTGGCTGCCAATATCAGTGTTAGTCACCATCATGAGCTAACTCCTATGTGACTTACAATGATAAATAGCTAACACTGGCAGAGATAGGTGATAACTTTGCTGCTTTGAGAATGGTCAAGAGTGTCTTAACTGATCTGTTTTTCTTCATAATGAGCTCTCATGAGCTTTTCAGCTGACTGCCACTACCAGTGTTAGTTACCTGCTGTCTAAATGATAAAAGGCAGAGCAGAGTACTTGATTTGTTTTGTGAAAAACAAAATTCAAACCGTTCAATGCTTTATAAAGATTGCATTTACATGCCTATCCAGGAGCAAAGTTGCTAGCCAGAGATCCAACTTCATCTCTTTAGCCAGTATTAATTTTCTCCACTATGGAGAAAACACTAACAATGTTTATTCTAGTTTTTGTGCATTTAATTTATTTTCTGGGAGCATAGTGTGATTAGATTTTTTTTTCTCTCTGTAAATGAATATCTGAACATCTGGCATATACCAGTTTCCTCCATGTTTTTCCTTTTCAAGCAGAGTGAGATGGAGGTGGACTGAAGGGGTGTTGTGAAGTCTCTAAAAAGACTGACAGGAGATTACTGTAAGCACAAACAAGGAGTCTGCCACAATCCACAGTTTTCATATTCTACATACTTTTCAGGTTAAAAATCAACCTTTACATCACATTTAAATCACTGTTAGTGATTGTCACTTGGTTGGCAAAAATATACACTACCAGTCAAAAGTTTGGACACACCTTCTCTGTCATAGGTTTTTCTTTCTTTCTTTGTTTTCTACATTGTAAAACAATACTGAATACCTCAAACTATGAAGCAACACATATACTGAATTATGTAGTAAAC
>JAQQZX010000009.1:9614791-9632261 GCA_030068355.1 Notoglanidium maculatum | reverse complement strand
TGCCCAGGGTGTACCCCGCCTCTCGCCCGAAGATGCTGGGATTGGTTCCAGCTTCCCCGCGACCCAGATGGATAAAGCGCTATAGATAATGGATGGATGCATGGATGTTATTTGTTTATCACTAGTTTATAATTTGTAAAGCACTAGTAACTTTATTTTTGTAATGTAATATAGAAAAAGAAAAATAACATTTCTGAATCATTAAAAACCACATACAAAGTATTGAAGTTTTTTAATTGAACTTTTGGTCATGTGTGGCCGAGTGTGTAATGCTGCTGTGTGACACTGTTAGAAGCAGTTTGAAAAGATGTGGGGGTTGGCTTCACGTGCCTGGGAGGAAGCTTGTGATTTCCCCACCCTCCCTGAGTGTTAGCTAGTGGGTGGAAATTGGTACGGCCAGAAAGAAAAGAGGGGAAAGTTTTCAAGAAAAGGGGTGAATAACATTTTCATTTTAAATTGTCTCTTGTATTTATGTGCTATTTCATTTGACAGGAAAAGAAAAACTGATTTTCTTTCCCTGATTTGTTGGGGGTTTAAAGGTTAGTGGCTGTGTGTAGAGGTGGTGGTCTAGACGCTATTGTAAAAACCCTGTCACAGAACAATCTGGCAACTTTAGTGTGCAAATTGCATGCAGGTAATTTGCAAAATGCGACTAAAGAGCTCAGAAATTCCTGTGTTACTTAAATACCTGCATAGCCTATTTCTGAATACCTGCAAATTTACCATGTCAATATCGATGTAACTTCTGGTTAAGATTCTGACTTAAGTTGCCAACCATGACTGCAGCCCTTTGTGAATGCTGAACATACAGCAATGTGGTTATAGGAAGAAGACATTATTTACAGTCTCCAGTAGGAGCTTCTCCATTGCCTGAGCTTGTGTCCCGCTTGGCAGCACAGACCCAGGTGTACTCAAGACTGGGACACCATCGGCCTGTTCCATGTAAGATCACAGTCACCAGGTCACGTCTCCCTGTCTATGACACACTCAGAAAAACTCATCAACATGTTTGATTGTGCACTGAATAAAACCAAATCATATCTACAGTATGTACTGTACTTACATGTAGTGTTATGTATAAACTAACTGGTATTAGACACTTGAACATAGTGTGAATTAACCTAATGATGATTTAATAATGTACTGCATGTTTTCATTTTGTTGTATTTGCAAGATATTTTTCAAATGTTTTCATTCTCTTGCACATTCTCAACAAACCGGTACAGTAACACTCACTTTAGATATCACAGATATCAGAGGGTGCGAATATTTCTTCACCCAGCTAGAATCTTACTCATTCTTTTTTTTCTTTTTTTTGAGAATTTTCACCCACTGTTCTTTGTAGATTGTTTCTACTTCTTATTCTTGGGCCTATTCATGCATGAGTGTTTAAGATCTAGCCACCAGTGTTTAAGTGAGTGGACAGGGAGGACAAATCCATGAGATTTGGCTTGCTTTAATTAATGTAGTTCATGGTGGATGGTGAGATTTTGTTGTAGAAGCCAGACTATTTTTATTTAAGGTTTCCTTCTGATGACTCTTCCATTCAGAGCATGTTTGTGCAAGCAGTGCATATACAGGTCCTATCTAAGAGTTTTATAGATCTTCCAGATCTTGTCTTGACTTCCACAGTTCCCCATAACTGCCATTTCTAAATGACATTTCAGACTGGGGAAACTGCAAACTGGAAGCACTTTGATATCCTTTCATAACCTTCTCCTGCTTTATAGGCAGTAATTAGCTAAATTTTCAGGTCCTCAGTCGCTGCGTAGAGGAGCCCATGGTCGTTGACGGTTAGCACGCGGTTTGAAGAGTCAGAGAGTTTATAGTTCTCTGGAACTGTCGTCAGCTGAAAGTTCCTAATGACAACTCTTAACCTGAATAACAAGTCTTAATGGGTTAGTTAATTAAAATAATCAGTTTTAAGTTAATCAAGTTTAATGTTCTTGCATTAATAATTGCAGGAAAAGTTTATTTTTTAAATAATTTATTGCAGTAAAGAAAATGCTGGAAATGTTGTATTCTTTTCTAATTTGAAAGAACAATTTTATGTACAAATTATATTACTGACGACCATTTGAATTAAATAGTAGAATCTAGTTTTTTTAGTATTCAGTATGTCCCCTCTTTGCTTTAATGACATTGCACACTTGAGCTGGCATGGACTCTAGACGTTTGCGTAAAACTTTTTCCATTTTAGATCAAATCCATTGCTGTGTTGTCTGAACACATGCTTCAATAAAAGGGATTAGGCATGAGGAAAATCTGGCCTTTCATTCAAAGCACTTAACATGATCAATATAAAAAAAATTGCTTACATTTAAGTAGAGACCTCAAAATAGTGCAGAATCTTGAATATTAAATATCTAAGATAGTAAACATTTAGCTCGTATTAAATATTTAAAAATTCTAAACCCTTCTGTTTAGTTTGTAAACCCCAGTGTGTGTGTGTGTGTGTGTGTACAAATACTGCTTAACTGGTTACGCTGATATGGAAAAAGTGTTTGTTCTAACGAGTCATATTTCACTATATTTGTTGACAAGTCGTTGAGAGTTGCACGCAGATCAAGAGAACAGTGAATGCTTAACCCCTACAGTACAGTACGGGTGGCTCTGTAATTCTGTGGTAGGCTTTTTGTTTTTGTTGAAACTTTGTGTACTTTGTGTTTATCTATTTGTATGTAGTGTTCGTGTGTCATGGCTAAATGTCATATTTCACATAAAGGAAACTGTGACCACTGTGATCTACCTCAGAGCCCACAGCCTTTATGTCAGGTTGTATGAAGCATAACAATCTCAACAGCAGCAGATGTAAAAATAGGACCTATTCAGAAGTGTGAGATGGTTTTCAGCTGAAGGTTAAATTAAATTTAGATTTTTTTTTTCCCCTACTGAATAAACGACAATTTTATGACTTTTTATACCTTGACAGTTAATTGTTTTCCTCACAAGATTCTTCCATATACATCAATGACAACATTCTTGTTTTTCAGTAATCATTCAGAATGCAATGATTTTTGCCCACCTCTAACACTGTTCGAAGTTTAAATATTTGAACTTGTCATATTTGAACTTTTAATATGACCTCACCTGGCATCAGCTTATCCCTGAGCAAAATGTTGAGCCTGTTACACTTGGAAATATGTTGGGATGTTTGCAGCCAATTATCATGATGATAAACGGGCTAAATACAAGAAGAACACTCTATTCAGTCTGAATAGGATTGGACTTTCTCTTCTCATGAAAGAATTAAACAGGGATAGCATGTATGGTACATCTTTGCTGTTGCCCACTTCCTGTGCTCTTAAAAACATTACCTCGCAAGTCCACCTCCACACATAAAGAGTAAAAGGTTGTGACTAAACAACTTCCTTTTTTCACTCTTATCTTAGTTATCATCTCTTGTTGTGTGATATTAATAGCATTCATGTTAATATGCAAAATAACCTTATTTCAGGATATGACTACTAGATGGAAGCTGATAATATACTGTAAAACTGTAGCACTAAAAATAAACATGATCAGAAAAAAAATATGTAGTAGACGTTTCAGGTAATCACTTTAGGCCCATCCATGCTATATAAGAGATTAAAGCCTAGAATAGTGTTTCTATTTTCAGATTTTGACAAAGCCTTTGAAATAAAGTCATACAGCAAATGAACTTTGAGCCGTGATTTATCCTCATGTGTGGTGTCATATTCAGGATTGGAATATTATTTAGATATTGGGTGCTGAAGTACAAAGATTACTGTAGTTTTTACTAAAAGAGGAGTCACTCTGAAGGGTCTACTATGCAGTTATTGTAGCCGTAAAACAAACTTGTTGCTGACTTGCATTTTACAGAAAGGAAACTGCAACCACAAACCTGCCTCAGAGCTCAAAGTCCTGCTATATTTCAGGCTGCAGGAGGCAGAATGATCACTAGAGTAATGGGTCCATAGCTACTGTATCATCTACAATGGTGAGAAATATGTTACTTTTTCTAGATCACCTGAATCATCCTTCATGCAAAACATGCTTAACTTATCTTATAATTCTGAATTTTAAAAAGTAGATACAAAGTAATTTCTATATCATCTATAGGCATCAGTTTGGAGTTGTTCTATCTGCCCTGTGTGGATGCTTCTGTGTTTTTCTTCAGGTAATATATTCTATTTTAATAAGACGAAAATGGGCATAATGAGTATACAAGTTACTTTTTTGTACAACAGAAAAGATTACTGCCAGGCCTGAACCCCAGTAAACCAACATGATACAATACAATTTACACAACTATTGCGTTTTTTCTTGTGGAGGAAAATTAGTACACCTCTTTTTCTGAACTGATTTTTTTCCAGCCGTGAGTACACAGAATTGCAGTGACTTCAGTCAGACAGAGACCATCAGGGACCATCAGCTCCATCAGGCACTGCCAACCACCATCAACTGTCATTACAGCAAAAACAGAAGTCAATCTCTTACAGTAACTTTGAGAACAAAATATAGACGGTGTAAATACTACTATTCAAATACATCCTGGACTAAAACATTCTGTAATGACAACATCAGATTTATATGGATTCCAGAAACAGAGGAAATTTCATTTCAGCTTGTAAATCTTCAGATAAATAATTCAGGCATTTACACGTGTACTGTGGAGGAACATATACCACCTCCTACAAGGTGTTTGGGAGAGAAGAGGATATTCATTCATGTAAAAGGTAAGTGTGCTTGCTTACAGGACAATAATCCATAAAGTGAGAAATCTGTTGAAATCTCTACAGCCTTTACTAATTCCTAAATAATAAATAATATTGTCTTTCGGTATGTGTGAATTACAGACTTATGTTTGCCATTTTAAATATCTGGATGCTTCATAGAGCTGGATGATCATTTATTTTACAAAATGTTAAGTTGCTGCTAGCGTTGCAAGCTAAAAATATAAGTAAACAGTAAATAATTTGGGAAACATAAAAGGTAAATATTTTTTCATCCATCCATAAATCTGGCTACAACCCAATAAAAGCAAACTGAGACGTATCATTTCTGGTTGATTTTAAATGCTACTTTCTAATTTCTAACATGTAGGTAGGATTTGAATAGTATTTTACTTCTGGAAAATAAAGACAAATTTTGAGAGGACCTACCAGTGAGTATTGATCAAGTATCTTTCTTCATTCAATTGTAATGTTTTTCAAAATTCCGAATAATTAATGAATAAGTTATTACTTCTATAGTAATTAGCACTTTTACCAGTATGCCCTCTGTGCTACTGGTAAAAATAAATAAATAAAATAGCAACTAACTGGTGTTGTACTTAGTAGTTAAATGGTACTTGTTCTTAGTGGTATGCAGAACAAAACCAGACATAAGCATTTATTCAGAGAGCTTATAATAGTAAATTCCACAGGAATAGGGCTGCAAAAATTAAATTTAATTAAATTTAATTAATTAAAAAAATAATAATAATAATAATAATAAAAAATAAATAATAATAATAATAATAATAATAATAATAATTATTATTATTATTATTATTATATTGTACATGTTAATTACTCAGTAACTATCTATTTATAATATGCAGAGTGTGTGGTCATGGTGTACAACTTAATCATTAACAAATTACTGAGTTTTTTTTAAATACCTTTTATTACATTATTACATATATTATTACTGTCTTTATGTTCATTTTCATTTCAAAGAGTTCATTAAATAACATTAGTAGTGGCCTATAAACTTGTTAGATGAAAATTAATGCAGGTACTATTTTTCTTATAAGTAGCTTAGCAGTCTTCTAGTAAGGTGGTATCATAAAATACAAATCAAATGTTCTGTGTTACGCTGTTAACACGTTGTGTTGGTATATAGTTGGTAGCACATATAATTGGTGTGTATATCATAGGCTTGATCACATTGTGCCTAGGTCTAAATTACTCAAAAGCTAAGCGAACAAATGCACTGACAGAGTTCTTTTCATCAAGCACACTGCCATACACCTGGTTTTATTCCATATTATTTCCTACATACTTACATTGCAACAGCTTATAAAGTAAGAGCTAAACATTACTTCTAAATGCCACATAATAATAAAAAAAATTCAGAATAATTACTGCCTAAGTAATTAAAGTCACCAAATACTGCTGTACAACATACCTCATGTGCCTACTATAAAATAAAATAGTATCTGTCATTATTTTTATTCACTGTATCGTTGTGTAATTATGTTGATTCCGCTGACAGAACATGAACTATGAGATGTATTATTTGTTGGGTTTTTTTCTAATTTGTAGTATTTGCAATATGCCTCTCCCAATCATTACAGTATATCCTAAAACAGAACTTATTTTGTACGTGACGTATACACTGTCTGTACTTAAAATTACCCTTTGTTTGCCATAGCATAAATTGGACTTGTTCATGAATAGGAGGTGTACTATCCTTATACATTTTTTTTGCTGGTCATCAAGTCTCTTTCTCCAGTAGAGAGGCCTAAAGGCTGTCTTACAGAGCTCCAAAATAAAACAAATGTTCTATGATTTTTCTGTATATAAAATTTATATAGCTTTTATTTTTAGAGCCGCCATCCCATATATCCTACATTAACCAAGTGCTGTGCACAGCGCAAAATATCTCTGCTGGGATCTCCAGAAAATCGTCATTAAATGAATTTGAAAAAATATTAGCTTGTACTTTGTGGAGAGTTTTTTTGTTTGTTTTAATTCATAAGCAATCATTTCCCAGCATTATCAAAAGGCAAACTCCTTGGATAATCATATGGGCATTTTAATTAAATTAAAATGTAACTATGTGGGCAGAAGATATAACATATACGAAGGGTAGGATGTGATTATTTGACCTTTTGCTCGTGTACATGTCAAATGCCTTGGAGATGCAATGCAGTTTAGTTGTCTTAACAATAAACAATAACAATAAACCTTAAAATCTTGCTTAAAGGACCCCACTTTGACTGTCAGCAGCCCTGTGTCCCAACTTTGTATTGCGTTCAGATAGCCTGTCCACCAAACTTTTTCAAGTAAATCTCAAAAAGATGTAAATCTGATCAAATATTATTTTATTTTTGTAAACTATAAGCAACATTTTCCTGGTTTGGAAAATTATTATTCTGAAACATAGTTAGTTTGCTTACTCAGCCATATTAGAAAAAAAATAGAAAGGTTGCCAAAAAGGTCCAAAGGACATCTGGAAAGGGGTAAAATTAAAGCTTAAAATAAGACTTGTCCTTAGGTTAAAACTTATTTTCTTCACTCTTTTAACTATATATTTTTGTTTGTTTCACTGTAGTACCAAATAATTTGGACTAGTTATTAAATAATATGCTTTAAGGTGAATAAGTGAATAATAATGAATGTCCCCTTACACAGAAGAGTAACATTAAGTCTGCAATGTACTGACTACCAGCCACGTGAAGCCTTGAGCAAAAACATTTGTGTTTTTAAAGTATCTTATCGTAAATAGATATGAAGCAAGATTTTTATAATTGACTGCGCAAGTATGCAAATAATACTTCCTAGAACCATTGTCTTTCAATTGTCTGTTACTCTGCAGCACCTCCATCTGTATCTGTGTCATGTGTGAAGGGGCCTGATGGAGCTCCCACAATGCTTTGTGCTTCTGAAGGCTTTTACCCTGCTGATGTGGAGCAGGTCTGGCTGAGAGATGGAGAATATATCAGTTACCTGAACACTTCACATACATCTCCATATGAAGAAAATCTGAACACCTCTGACATCAACTGGAACTATAGAAACAACACAGATGGATCCTACAGCGTCACATCGTACCTTCACCTGTCATCTCACACACCACAGAAAGTGATGTACTGCTGCTGGGTGAATCACTCGACCCTGAGCAGACCCATCACTGCTAACATTTCCTCCACTGAGTGCACTGAGAGAACAGAGACATCGACAGGTAGAGATTTTAGGGAAAGGTTTGGTTGTGCAATATTTTGATGGTGCATTCATTGTATTTTTTTTTCAGGGGTGTTTTCATCAGTCACAGGAATCACTTGTGGTGTAATGGCTACCATCGGGCTGATCATTGCAGGATTTTATCATTGTCTCAGTAAGTTTCACTATGCCTTGTTTATTTCATACAATTACTTCTTCCTCCTCTAGTTTGTGCCTTTATGATGGTCCTGTTACTAAAATTTTAATACTGGCATGTTCAAGTGAAATCTGTTGCATTGCTGTCCAAATACATAATCATATTTGAGAACTTAAGGGAAAACTGGCAGCTGCATCATTGCATCTCTCAGCCTCACTGTTTTAGAAATAATTTGATCATGTACCGTTTTTTGCAATTATTTTCATCACTCTATACATTCTACCATACCCATAATAAAGAGCAGGCAGTATGCAAATACAGTATGTCTTGAAATTATTTAAGAATCCTCACCAGAGGCTATGAATTATTAGTAATGTAGTACTAGAGTGTATAAATTACTAGCCAGTTGAAGCACAGGATGCAAAATTTGCTGCAAATGTATTGTGTAGGTGGTAAACACAAATAGCGATAGCTAAAGGTGATGTTCTTCACTGTAAGTCCCCTCCCCCCAAAAAATTAAATGTGCAGCCAGCACTTAAAAAAATAAGAAATACTACTAGAAAGTAAGCAGAGTTACTGGACTGTCAATTACAAAATATTTTAAAGAAATTTGCAATTCCATTTCCTTTAAGCAGGGGTGGCTATCCATATGACTAATTGACTGATCCTGCTCTAGCAACACCTAAAACTAAGTGAATTTAAACAGTGCAACTACAAATCCTTTGAAGTAAACAAGAGAATTGTTAAAATATGTGTGGATTCAGACAGGCAACCCATGATCCCATCAAAATGTCTCTGCATGTACACAAGTACCAACTCAGAAAACCACATCATAATGCAATGTCTGGCTTAATAGGCATTTGCTTCTCCAAGGCTTCACAGAATGAGAATCCCCATGTACACTCATGTGACCCCATGGCACCTCCATGAGTCTGTGTGGTGCATCTGTGTAAAATCATGGTGTATGTATAGGGACCTCAGAGAAATTCATGGTACACACATTACATGCTATGGAAGACACCTAAAGCCTAGAATGTCTTTGAGGATCACTTGAAGTGCACATCCTGTAAAAATCCCATCAGTTCCAGAGGATGCCACAGGTTTTCCATTAAATTCCTGTAATCACCACAAGTAAAACCTGATCTGGCATGGCAGAAATACTAAATTGTTATGGTGCCCAAGGTCCAAAATTTGATCTTGAGCACCAGTTACTGTTTCAAAATGATTTTCCCATGTCTGCATCGGTTTCCTCAAGGTACTCCAATTCAATTAAATTCAATTTTTTTGTATAGCAATTACAGTGGACATTGTCACAAAGCAGCATTACAGAATATATAAATTCTGGTTATAAATTTTAAAATGTGAATTTATAACTGTATCGCTAGCGTGCAGCGATGGTGGCAAGGAAAAGCTAAATGAAACGACATGAGGAAGAAACCTTGAGAGGAACCAGACTCGAAAGGGAACCCATCCTCATTTGCGTGACACTGTATAGTGCAATTATAAATATTTCCAGTTTATAACTGCATTCTACGGTCAAATATATAATTATGTAGCCAGGAAATTCATTATAGTTTTAACATGAAGACGATTTTGTTGAAGTTATTAACACTCCACTGATGCAAAACTGTTCATAGTCGTTGAGATCCTCAGGTTATAATGGCAACTGTAGGCCTATGCCATTGTAGCAAAGCTGTTTGCATCAACAACAATCCAAAGCCATATTCACAATTTTTAAGTGTAGGATATTAAGTCTTTAGGATGTCCATTTGGGGCCATCCTCAGCAGGAGCAAGTGGTTTCCAAGTGATGGGAACGATGAACAGAAGTAGGGCATATGAATGGAACAGGCAGCTCCAGAGAGCAGAAGGGGTCAGGATCACCAGTGTCTCATGAGTAGTATATGTGGGTTAACTACATTCTCCAGCTTACACCCACCTCCCGGAAAAATGCTGGTAGGTGGATTGGCTATGCTAAATTGCTTCAAATTGTGAATGAGTGTTTGTGTATTTGATGTCTTTTGATAGACTGGTATCCCATACAGGGTGTGTTCCTATATCCCCCATGACCATAACCAAGACAAAAAAACAATCCCCATTGGCTCATGGGAAATGCTAACACATCTGTCCCAAGGGGTGGCCAGTAATGTCGCACCAATCATAAATTGAGGGTTGCAATTTAAGTAATCACCCCACATGTGTTGAGATTTTACCATTCAGTTTTTTTAATAGTCTACAGTGTTGACCATTTATATGTTGTAGAATTTTTGCTGTGTTTCACCATCAATCAAGTGTATATATTATAAGGGTTGCATTAAGCTTACCTAATAAATCAGCAAATAATGTAGGAAGTCTGATTTATAATATTTCTCCTATCTGAAGTCAATTTGCTAATACTGGTCATACTGCAATATGTCCTTATAGGAAGGAGAACTTATTTACTCTCTCCAGTAGAAGCATCTCCATTGCCTGAGACTGTGTCCAATTCTTCACTGGGAAATCATCAGCCTGTTACACAGGTGTACTCAACACTGGGGAACCATCAGCCTATTACACCAGTATACTCAACACTGGGGAACCATCAGCCTGTTACACAGGTGTACTCAACACTGGGAAACCACCGGCCTGTTCCATGCAGAAACAATAGCACTGACGCTACATTCCCCTCTCTATGACACTCAGTAAACTGGCAAAACCCTTTGAAATGTCTAACATATGTACCCACTGAAAACTATACAAAAACTCTGAGGTAATCTGATTCTGCATTTCACCGACCATTTAAAAAAATGTCTTGTGCAACTGCAGTTGGGTTAAGAAGAAACTAAACCATGTTCATCATTGTTATAATTGCCCTTGCTAATATTATTGTTGTATTTTTTCATCAATTGACATTGCTATTGTTATTACTTTGCCTTTCATTCTTATTATTGTCCTTTTTTCTCTCATCTAATTTTCACTTTTCTTCTTCCTTTCCTTCCCATATATTTTTTTTCCTTTTTGTTATTAGATGTGGCTGCAGATGGGTGTATATGAAGGGTAGTTAAATCCGCACACAAGTCTGCCACAGACTCCTCACAACAACCTCCTCCTTCCCAGCAACCCTCACAGCATACAACATTGCCGACGCTTACCACAGTTCCCAGCAGCACACACACTCCAGCTACCTTGCATACTAATTACTTGCAAGTGTTCGACATTTCAGCCCATCAAACACAGTATAAAAGGACTCTAGTTCACGCTTACCAATTGTGAAGTAAATGCTCAGTACTTCTCATCTGACATTACCAAGCCTCTGTGTTGTGTATCCTGGTTTTGACATTAGTATTGTATATTTTGATTCTTGATTCCTGTCCTGTATGTAATATTCTGATTGCCAATCAATCAACCTTGTGCCTGTTTTTTACATTGTTCTTGATTTGCCCCTTTGTTTTGATTGCCAGGGATTTTTTCAGTAAAAGATCTGAATCATAAATCGAACCCGAGTCTGTCTTCCTGCACACTACCAGTACCCACCACCACCCTCCTCTTCTGGAGAAATCTTCCGGATCCCATGGAAATTGGCTGTACCTGCCTGAGCCTCGCAGAGAGAGAGGGGCAAAGAAGGGAGTGGCTCTGTTTCAACTGTGGGATGCCAAACCACTCCATTGCTCAAGGCCCTTTGTGGAGAAGAGTCACAGGCTCTTGAGGCAGCTGAGGCATCTTTCTCATCTCCACAGACCTCCTCAGTGAGTCAAGACATGTCTATTGCTATGCAATCCTTCATTTTGCAAGTGCAAATCATGCACTCAGGACCTGGCTCTACTCTTACAGCATTAATCTTCTTCAGAGCCATGGCAATCCTGAGTGACCAAGCCACAGCACTTCGGCTCAATCTGCCACTACATCACCTACAATCCCCTCATCAAAATAGCACTTTGATGGAGGCCCTAATGACACTGGAATTTTCACACACTGCACAGTACCCCTTATTCTTCACATCAGCGCCATGCACCAAGAGAATATCACATTTTATGTCACTAACATTCCCAGGTACCTCCTCATACTAGGCCTAGGATGCAGCTTCACAATCCACAAATATCATGACAAAGACAAGGTATTCATGAAATGGTCAGATTATTGTCTTTGGCATTGTCTGTTACACCCATGCTTAACCTTTGCTAGCACATTGATTGAGATCCCTGACTTGGACTCACCTGTGCACATCTCTGGGAAATATCAGGAGTTTAAAGAGGCTTTAAGCAAAATAAAGACTAGTGGCCAACCTTCACATTGCCCATATAACTGCGCTATTAAACTCCTCCCAGGAACCTTCGCCATATGTGGCCATGTGTACCTACTGTCCCTCACTGAGCAAACAGCCATGTGAGATTACATTCAGGAAGCACACCAGCAGGGTTACATTCAGCCATTCACATCTCCCACGTCAGCCAGGTCCTTCTTTGTGGGAAAAAGGGGGTGGGCTACACTCTGTGCATTGATTACCAGGGCTTAAATCAAATTACGGTGAAATATCCATATCCCCTAGAGCAGCTGCTCTTGGCACTCATATTCACCAAACTGGATCTGCACAGCACATGCAATCTGGTGTGCATCAGAGAAGGGGGCAAATGGAAGATGGCCTTCAGCAAAACCTCTGGCCTCTACAAGTATACAGTCTAGTGCCGCCCTCGATATTATGGCGCCTTATAAATACCATGCTGGATGACATGTTAGGAAGAAAAATTGGGAACATTTTGATGACATTTTAATCTACTCTCCTACCACTTCAAGCTACATCAATAATGTTGAAGCAGTCCTGTCATGACTCTGAGAACATGAGCTCTATGTCAAGGGAAAAAATTGCCTGTTGCCTTTCTGGGGTACATTATTAGCCAGGATGGTATACAGATGGATGACTCTAACATACAGGCAGTCACAGAATGACCGGTTCCCTGCATAGTCATGTGGAATCAAGCAGCAGATGACACATTCAATACCGCTCAAAACTGTGTTCACACAGCACCCATAACACATCACCTGGATCCTACATGATCATTCCTGTTAGAAGTGGATGCTTCAGAAACAAAAACCCAAACTACACCCTGTAGCATTTTTTTTCACCTGAAATCCTACCCAGCTGAGCTATGACATAGGCAATCGTGAACTACTGGCAGTTAAGCTCGCACTAGAGGAGTGGTGGCATTGGCTACAGGGTGTAGAATTCCCTTTCACATACCTGACCAATCACAAAAACTGGAATATCCTGGAATCCCTGGCAAGCCTGATGGCCTCTCTTTTTTTTATTCAAATGAACTTCACCCTATCTTACCACCCCAGATCCAGGAATGCAAAGGCTGACTCCCTGTCCCGCATATATCCGGTAAACACGTCACAAACACACAAGCTCATTTGCACAAAAAACTGGTGGTCAAATATGCAGTCTGACATCTATAAATATGAAGCATTGTGTCACTCCTGTGCCCATGCTAAAGTGCCCTCAACTTCCCTCTCGGGGAAACTAATGCCATCTCCCATACCCCACCTCTGGACCCATTACCAGGGCTCCCCACTGCTTTAAAAGTGCAGCGCTAATATTTAATCATGTGTTCAGAAATTTTGCCATCCCAGAGGACATCATTAGCGACAGAGGCCCTCAGTTCACATCTCGAATTTGGTCTAGTTTCATGGGGGTTCAGTGAATCACTGGGGATTTCATTCACCAGCTACCACTCCAAGTAAAACAGACAGGTGGAGCACACCAACCATGAAATAGGCTGATTCTTAAGAGCCTTTAGCTCAGAGAATCAAGTAGATTGGGCTCAGTTTCTAAACATTGGCCACATGTGTACAAAACTCTCTGCTCCATTTCACCACTCACCTTATCCCCTTTCAGTGTGTGCTGGGGCTCTGTTACATCCGTACAAATCCACCATAGACTCCATTTCCCAACAACCCTTACAGCATACAAACATGGCTGAAGCTGACTATAGTTCCCAGCAACACACATGTTCCATCTCAAAGGTACCACTCATAGTTGTTCCACATTTCAGCCCTTCACATACAGTATATAAGGACTCTAGTTCACTCTTAACAGTTGCGAAGCAAACAATCAGTACTTTTCATCTGATATTGCCATGCCAACAATCAGTACTTCTCATCTGACATTGCCAAGCTTGGCAAGCCCTATTTCTCTTGTTGTGTTTCCTGGTTTTGACCTTAGCATTGTATATTCTGATTCTTGATTCCTGCCCTGTCTGCGTTACTCTGATTGCTGATCGATTGAACTTGTGCCTGTTTTTTTGACACTGTCCTGGATTTGCCCCTTTGTTTTGATTGCCAGTGATTGTTTCAGTAAAAGAACTGAGCCACAAATTACATCCGAGTCTGTCTCTTCCTGCATAGACCCTGACAAAAGGGTGTTGCTCACAACATCTGGAAACAGCTGATTCTGAAAGGATTTACAAATTCTTGATGAGGTTTTTTGTATTTTCTGTGTTTTATTTTAAAATCATTGTTAAATAAATTTTTAAAAATGGCACTGCAGGTTTTTTTGTGACAGAAGTATAACAGATTACAGTGTGTTCATTGTGGTTATGAGAGCTATCAACCTTAAAATAATGCCTGTTGTCCCATTTTGTCTCCTCATTTATTTTGTCCCCTCTGTAATATAGTTTGATTATCATGAACCCAGCTTATGTTTAGTTATTAAAAGTTATTAATCAAATCACCATGGATGACATGAGGATCACAGGACCTTTTTAAAAACATGGCCAGACTCATTCCTCTAGTTCTCCTTACTGAATACTTAAAAATAGTCTCACTACATTTACTGAATAATTCATAATATTTGCTGAATAATTTGCTTGTGACATTTTAAGGTGAGTAGCAAAATAAACCCATGGTAGAAAACCTTCCTCTCTACCAAAGAAAAATGGCCTTTATTGGGAATTTGCATTTCTGAATTCTTAAGACCTTAATTTCTTAAATTCTTTAGTTAAGAATTCTTAATTTATAAAATGTCCTTTAAAAAACAAACAGCTGAATTATACTTTCAGAAAGCATAAGATTTTAAAGAGAATGAATGAGAATTAAATACAAAGATAAAAATCCTGTTCTCTTTACTGCATTTATGCAACATTTTTTTTACAGTTATCTATGATGGGACTTTCCCACGCTGCATTCCTCATTGCATATATGCAAACCACACAAACAGAGTAAACAGCATAAATGACATTCAGCGTAAATGACTAATTTCCTGGCTAACATGCACAATCTGCACATACTTCTCTATGATCTCCCTCATAGCTCCCCTTGTTTTCTTGCTGCATGAGGCAAAACAGTGCTGTTTAACCTATTTAGACTTTCTCTGTACCAACCCTTAGACTACTGAAGTAAATGCATCATGAGAACTTGGCTCTTTTTTATGACAGACTTAAAAAAGGACATTATCTAGAATATGTACCTGCTTCTGCCCACTTCTAGTGCATTTATGAACTTTCTCTTTCGAGTCCACCCACACACATAAAATGTTGACACTAATGCTGCATTTGACTACAGTTTACTACTACTTTGACTATATTTGACTGCATTTGACTACTACTCATAATTTAACACTTCCTTAACTAAGAACTCCTCAACTAAGAAACATGAGATGGTCTAAAGTCAAGTATACTGTATGTATAAGTATTTGCTTTAGATCAATCAACATACGTACATTTATATTCACTTGTTAAATCTGTAACATTGACTAAACAGTTCGCTGCTTTGGGGAGGTAAATACATCACTTATCACAGTTTTTCCCCTTTAGAAATGAATGGCTTTACAGTCATCATGTTCTTCTGATTTTCCAATTCCCTATCCAATTTAGAAACTTTCTCAATTGGCCCCTTTTTCTAAGCAGGCTCAGGTTTTTCATTGTGTGCATCTGGCATGCTGTTGTTGCCAGCTTTCTTTTCTTTACTGTGGTCTACTGGAAGAGCAGAGCCACCGCAGAGGATTCACCTCAATAAGCTAACTAGAAAACCTTGCTCTCTCACAGGACCGACTATCAACTTGAGGCAAACCTTTTAAAAAATTCTGCCCACCACTTTAATAGCATAATATTCAGGCGCATCTTTAACTAAATACCCTGCTGTTTCTCCCACTGCTGATGTGCAGTGCATGGTGCCTGCTACTGACTCTGCTTTGTGGTTTAACCTCAGATGTAGTATCCTATTATGATACAATCCAGAACAGAAAAGAGAGAGTGTGTATCTTCTGCAGTGTGTCATGGTGAGAAAGGAATCATTTGATAACAAATGAATAGACAATGTAGTTTTAAATTCTACTTTATACAATTTATAGGTGTCAGGAAAGAGTTGCTGCTGTTTTGTCTGCACTCGGAGGATACTTATGACTTTCCCTCAGGTTTCACTATCTACTGATGAACAGCAAAGAAAATTGAACATGTACACCATCATTTTTTAAACATAATAACTTTAACAGTACCTGGTTTATTTATTCATTCATTTTCTTTTTTATTTATTCATTTATGTCTGGGTGGGGGTTGTCTAACGGAGAAGGTTTAAGCTCAGACTTATCTATCCATGATCACAGGGACACCCACCTTTAATGGTTTTGAAGTGTACTAGACCTCATACTATGGATCACACAAACTAGCTCCCTTGATACACTGCACTCATGCAGTAGCACCTACAATAAATTTCAAGGCACACTAACATAGGCCTTCACCAAATCTAAGGAACACTTTAATATTGCTCTTTTTCTGACCACTTCCCTCAGATTTGTTTACCAAGTGCTCCATACTGAGAGCATTAAGATCATGGTGATATAATCCTGAGGTTCACTGAAGTACACACGACTCTTCAACGTGTGGCTTTGATCCACAAATTAGGTTTACAAACTAAAGCTATTGTGCAATAAACTGAATGTGACAGATGGTTTATGAGGAAATATCAACCACAGTCAATGGTCATTACAATAAAGCATGAATGAATCTTTCTTTTATACTAGTATTTACTGTATGAAGACATTTCCTGTGAGCACACATGATTTTTTTTTAAATCCTGGACTAAATGATTCATTAGATTTGAAGGCATTCCTGAAACAGAGGAAATCATTTCAGCAGTTAAATCGTTAGATGAATAATTCTGGCATTGTACATGTGTACTGTGGAACGACTGATCCTAAAGGTGTGTGGGAGAGAAGAGAATGTTTGTTAAGTGATAGGTAAGAGTGATATTTGCTCATAAGAATATGATGTAGAATAAAACAGAATAAGATATTATAAAAAGAATAAGATATTTTTAAAAATAGTTGAAACCTTTGTAACCTTTGGCTCCTTATATGTTTAAATAGTTTTGGCTGAGCTACAGTTGTGCTTGAAAGTTTGTGAACCCTTTAGAATTTTCTATATTTCTGCATAAATATGACCTAAAACATCA
>JAQQZX010000009.1:9569052-9594537 GCA_030068355.1 Notoglanidium maculatum | reverse complement strand
AAATCATGTAAGTGCATACACACACACACACACACACACACACACACACACACACACACACACACACACACACCTCCGAGTTCCGATGAAGTATTTCTAATTCTATAAGGCAGTATAATAATTCTGTATAAACTACATTTCTGTGTTCTTTCCCAGGTCGTGGGGTGACTTTGTGTTGGACGTCTTCCCTGGTTTGATGTTAGACTCTATGAAGCATGACCTCAGCTTGCGTCGTGGTTTACCCAGAAGCCTCCTTACTGTAATCACATTTTCTTTATTGGTACTACTCGAGGTGACCACAATGAAAAGTCTGTACACACTGGTTCACTAACAAGGTTCCACACTAATTAATAATAACAGTGCATAACTTATTTCTCATTAAGTTAGAAACAAATGACCGAGCGCTGACGTTAAACAAGGTCTCTGTCCAAGACGTCTGAACCATATTCTCAAAAAACTAAAGTCTAAAAACTACAGTCTGAAAAACTAGTGTGTACATTTCTAGGTTTTCTAGAAGAGGTCAGATTCCTGACATGTTTTGTGTCTACCTGTTACATAATCCCATTATAAAGTGGTTTGTGAGGCTTTCCTGTTTTAGCATCGACCTTATTTTCCCTCTTTGATGTGAATCAGTCTGCACAAATGGGTCCTGGTGTAAAGAAGCAGGTGTGTATGATTCTGAGGAGTCTAGCGGAGCAGCTGGAGCAGGACGAAAAGGATCTGCGTTCCTCCGAGATGAAGAAGGACTTCATCTCTAATAGACTCCCACCTTACCACCTGCAGGAGGAAGACCTCGGCCCAGGTGTGTGTGCAATGTATGTGGTGATGTAAAGTCCAGCTGGCTCCAGATAATAAATGTAATTTACATTGGCCCTTTCCAAAGCTACAGATTTAAGAGCATAAATGGACTAAAATGTGTGCATTTACCCGTGAAAGTGTAAAACAGAGTGGTACACCTGCCAACAGAGGTTTTATTTCCCCATTTTTCTTCAAGTTGGAAAGTTGCCAACGCTGGAGGACTCGGTGCGTGTGAGATTGAGAGAGCACATTGTTCTGACACTGGAGCCCAGTCCACACAACACAGTATGTCTAGATCTGTTGAGTCTACATTTGTTGCCATTATTCACATGAAAAAAATGCCACACACATTAATTTCCCTTTAGGATGAAGCGATCAAGTTAGCAGTATTCGTGCTACATTCGCTGAGGAACAAAAGGGAGACACACATGATGGGACCTCAGGATTATGATGAGAAGGAGGAGGAGGAGGATGATGAGGAGGATGAAGAGGAAGAGAAGACAATACAGGTGAACTAAAACACCACCTGATTAGTATAATGATTATAACTGTAAGCTATAAGAATTTAGCCTCTGAATAGCTGATTAATTATGTTTAACTGGACCAAGATTCATGTGGAATTATACTCCAAAGTATGGTCCAGACGTGTAGAATGAACAAGTTCTGAACAAGACTGACTGGTCACTTGCATTGGTTTAATCTTCAAAACATTGAAATAACACTAAAATAATATTGGTCTGAATAAAACAGAAGTTAAAGAAGGAAAAATGTTAACATTATGATTAAAGAATGTGAAACATTTTCCAAGTGCTTTGATTTCGGTGAATGGAAAGTTAATGAATAAAAAAAATCTCATAGCTCTTTTTTTTTTTTTTTAAAAAGAGTGCAATGACTATAATAGGCTTAACATTTGACCAGTTGGGGATTTTTCTAATACAGTTAATCCCACCACACTGTCTAGGCATACAGGACAGTTCTATTTTTTTTTTTTTTTTTTTTTTTTATATATATATATAAACAATGTTCTTCCCTCACTTATATTTCTGCTGCAGGGTCTGGACTTCCCGTTGTCACACCTCCCTGCTCTGCAGCAGCTCCTGAGTGGAGAGCGACTCCATGTGGCTCAGCTGCCACTGCAGCAGGATGCTGATAAGCTGGGGCTGGTGCTCGGGCTCTGGACGGAGGGATTGCTGCAGGTCTGCTAACTGATATTTGCACAATATAGAAAATGATTGAAGAAATACTAAAATTGCTATCGCTCAGTAAAAAGGCAGAAGCAATTCTGCGCGATATGAAGAGAACTGTGTGAGCCTTCAAACTTGGCCATAAGCTGCCTCAGAAGAATATCATTACGCTGCCTTCTGGAAAGAAAGTACGAGTGATGACGATCATTTAAAGTCTATGCCTACTCCTGACCTCATCTCCCAGTGTGTGACAGCTTATAGCTCTTCAAAATCTTGCGTATAACCAACGCAAACCTGCTCTGCATCTTTGGACTTTTGGTACAGGACCAAGCTGCCTTTCCGGTTGGAATCTCAGCAGATGGACATGGGACATTGTTAGATGGGAGAGAGACACATGAGTGTGTAACAGTAGAGGTATTCTTCTGGTACAGACTGTACTATTGTGCAATGATGCTAGCAGCGGGTCTGAGTGACATGTAGCAAGGATCCTCTCAGTACCATTGTGGGAACATTACGTGCACGCACACACACAGTCTCCTGTCCTGTTTCTGTGTTTATGTCCTGGGAGCTAATGTCAACAGATAAAAGGCTGGAAACTGGAAATATTTAAAATGAGTCACTTTCATCTATTCATTCAACCAGAACACCACAATGTAATATCTTATTTAATATTAACATTTAAAAACTGAGCTTAACTGTACACAATTTCATTTGCACATGGCATTCAATACATACATCTCTTCCTGAATATCATACACTCAGTGTTCAGTGATAAATCCAGTGACTTGACCAGCTTTAAATAATTCTCTGTACATAGTCTGACTAACAGAAGTAAGCACTTGCTCTTGGCCTGTGTTCGAGTAAAGGGAGTTTTGACATCATTTGAGGCTGAAAGAGGACATCATGTATTATATCCAGGAGCAGCACGTAGAGGGAACGCGCTAAACTTACAAGAGGGTCACTCCTGTTCAAGTGAGGATCTTGGTAGTGCAAATGTGCTTTGGAGAACAAAAAGCAAGCATATAATTCATATTCTTTGTATTGCCTCAAACAGGAACTGCAAACAGCTCCTTTCTTCTCGGGTAGTCTACCCTTGAATAGTCATAAACTTGTGTAGTGGTTTTGGTTATTGGTTTTAAAAATTAGAACACCTCTCTAAACAACAGGCTTTCGTCATCATTTGTTTATGGCTTCGGTGTTCGTTCCAAGCTTTAGCACAAAAGAAAACCTCCAGCTTTTAATCAAATGTTTGGTTTACGCTTCCAAAGCTCCAACACCTGATATTGCTCATGAATCACCTAATGGGTTGAACAAGATGCAGAAGATAAAGAGAACTTCCAAGGCTCCTTAGGGCTGAGTTTTAAGGAACAGTGGTTTCGACCTTCTTTCAGCCTGTTCCTCTTTAGCTGGGTGGAGGCAGTGCTGTTTGGATTGTCCAGCATGTTTCAGTGAAACGGTTTCCTGGCCTCAGCACTAAAGCACCTCTAGATCCCAGAATTGTGTAGCTCGATCAGGACAAAACTCGTTCAGGATCAGATGGTCTTTGTCTATTCCACTTCCACCTGAAACCCCACCAGCAGAAAGGCTCCAGTCAGCTGTCGTGTGCAAGCATCAGAAACTACTGGTTGTCTTGCAATAAAATGGGGTTAAATGCTTAGTATGCAATTTATGTAATAATAATAAAGCTTACCTCTCTGGTCCAGTACTAGGCTCTGGTTTAAATGAGAGGAGATGGTCCCATTTTCATTTAAACTCCATCTCTGATTCAGTCGCCCATGCTCTTCCCACAGTGCCACTCTGGCACCCACACAGGCCTTCCCACCAATCACAGACATGCAGCCTTTTCCCACCTGTACACACATTTACAGCATTTGTCAGATGCCCTTTTCCACAGTGACTTAGTGCTTTATGTTCTCCATCAAAAACATCCTCATGCTGGTACAAAGACGTGTCCACAAGTCTTTTCTCAGCTGAACTGTAATGATGTCACTAATAATTAAACAAGTAAATCAAGACGAAAAAACTGTGCATCGAGCAAGATTACATTTCACCAGCCCCAGTGCTCAGATCCTTCGTCTTATAGCAGCTGTGCTTTTCTGTACTTCAGGTTTTGCTGACATGTGCAGCACTACAATTGGTTTAAATTTCCATAATGCTCTATAGTTAGAACTCTATTTTTAGCCACGTGGCACTTTAATTCTCGAGAAAGAGGAAAGCAATTACAGCATAGTCTTGTGGAAAGCTGAATCTGTGCCTGGATGATTACTAGCACATACACAAACTATATTTAAATAGAACATATGTTTCCACACTGAATAAGTATAAACTATAATAACTATACAACTATTACATAGTACTCCTATACATATCAACTATATTATGAGACATAACAGTACTCACCATTCAGAATATGTGACTATTAATCTATACAAGAAAACACTGACTCTTGTATCTGGTAGGAACACCATCCAGTGTTTTGGATACTTAAAACCAAGTAAAGGGGGGGGAGTTTGCCCCCATTTAAAATTGGAAATAAACAGGTTTTAGAATTTTGAAATATTTATAACAAAACATAAATGTTTAATATATTTCATATCCAAGCTTGTGCACTATTTTGAGGTCTGTTTAAATGTGTGCAAGTTTGGGATATTGTCCTTGTTAAGTGCTTTGTACTAAAAGGTCAGATTTTCCTCATGCCCATGCTCTTCTATTGAAACGTGTTCAGACGACACTCCAATGGATTTGATCTAAAATGGATCAAAAGGTTTTTCACAAACTTGAGTCCATGCTAGCTCGAGTGCACAGTCATTAAAGCAAAAGATATAGTACCAAATACCAGGAAACTCTGAAATTCATGTAAAAATTTCAAAGATTCTACTTTCACTCAAGTTGTCAGTAATATATTTTGTAATGAAAATTGTATTAAATTAGAAAAGAAGGTCAAATAGAAGCATTTTCCCTAGTGCTCTCAGACTTGAGCAGGTATTTTTCTAGAAATGATCAAATGAATAAACAACCTTTTCAACAATAATTCTGTCTAGTCATAATGAGGATTTTACTGCTGACCTTGCTCTTGAGCTGAGACTGAGTGTACACCCAGTGCTGTGTGTGTAGTGAGTGTTCAGCAGGACGCAGTGAGAGTCTGGCTGGACACGGGCGTTCCCCGGTTCTCTCTACAGTCAGTACCATCCCCAGAGCTCGATTCTGCACCTGCACATATGCTCTTCGCTGAGGAGAGAGAAAACATTAGTCATACATCAAACAGCAGGGTATATTCACCGCTGCCTTAACTATGGCGACCGAGAAGTACCAGATGTAAGACTAATTAAAGCCAACGTTGTTGTACATAGGAGAATCACCAGTATAATCACTGGCATGACTATTCTGGACCTTTCCCCCCCCCCCCCATCTACACCTGACAGGTTAAAATTGTGGTATTTTTAACAACCAATTAAGGGGGACAGAAAAAAGAATCCCAGAAATGCGCATCCTACTTCTTCACTCCCACATTTGCTGTCAGCACTAGTTTATGTCTAGTTATGTAAATGCATATCTTTTTAAGAATGAGTGGGTTTTATCAGGGCACTACAGACCACCCCTTAGACAAAACACACACACGCACAAAGTCCCAAATGACTGCAGAAGTCTGATAACGAGTGGGTGAGATTTTGAGCTGAATACATTTTGTATGTCAGAAAAATCCAAGGTGAAGAAAAAAAAAAAAAAAAGAATGTAGGAGTCATTATGAATCTATTTGACGTACTAGTAAAAAAAAAGCATGAGCTCTGCTCACCACTGAACGCCAATGAAGAAATTGGTTCAGACCAATTTGATTTCAAGCTCCGAATTGATATAGCGGTCATATTTTATGGAATTGATTTGTGTTTCTCAAACATGAAGTGACGTACACTTTCCTACAACCTATGAGGCTCCATCTCATTAAGACTGCAAAACTAAACGACTGGCTGCAGCTCACCTGTCTAAGTGGGTGGAGGGAGCCGATGGTGTCCCAGCCACTGTAATCATTCCAACATGGAATCTCGCCTGTCTGCAGCAGCATCTGACGTCCCTTAAACTGGCTGAATTCGTACGCCACCCACCTGTAAGGGGCAGACATAGGCCATTACCATATGAACTCAAACAAAAATATTTAAATATGAAACAACAAATTGAGAGCGTTACAGGCCACTGTTGACTCTGAGAGACTGAGTAAAGAAGTTGCTCATGGTCTCCATGGGTGAATCTGACACGGTCTCCAATCCCTCAAATGAGCTCAGTGAAAAAAGACTGATGGAGGGCTCTGAGAAGCTCTGCATGGGGTAACACAGACAGGCTTACATTAGCAATCACACAGCACGATGTAAAAACCTGTGAACTAAAGCATGTCATTCATTATGACTGATGCATAAATTAGACACATAAATATTGTAATTTACTGTGACTGCTTCGGATTTTCAATTGACAGCTGACAGCTCTTTGGTCATAGAGCAGGACTAACATGTAAAAAAAACTCCATTCAAGATATAAAGAAATAAGACTTGCCGTCCAATTTTATAGCAGTTATTATTAAATGCAGCACATTCCAGTGTGCTCCAAACAGAAAAAAATGTAGAAAGTTTTTCTAATAAATATTTCAGGATGAATCAGAGGCTCACATATTGAATGGGTTTGAAGGAATTAATGGCTGTTGCCATGCAGCCAAAGGAGGTGAGGTCTGGATAAAGGCCCTCTTCAAGGACAAACTGGTTACCACAGAAACCCCTCTCATCATACAGCAACCACCTAAACGTAAGACAGGAACAGAGAGACTTTACTTTAAATGCTAACTGCAGGCTTCCTGCAGCACTGGTAGTGTATTGAACATGGTGTTCATGTCAGTGGAAACTGGAAGTGGAAGTGTCTCACCTGCCCTGAATTATTCGGAATGACGTGGGATTTAACATGCCACAGTCCGACACGTCGCTTGCAAATTCTCTGCTCTCGCCCGTAAAGCATGGTTTGCTGTAGACACACAGCTACACATGCACGCACCACAATGAGATATAGAGCAAACTCACAGATCACTGCATCAGAATGACCGTGCATTTATAGACTGGCGTTATGACAATTGTCAACTACAAGTAATTTCATCCTATTAAAAGCAGTATCTAACCATGCTATATTTTCAAACATTTGCGATAATGTTTAATCGACATACCATGAACTTTGGATCCCTTTCTCCACAAAGCTCCTTAAAAAGACAACATTATTTTACATTTAGTTATGTTCATATTCACTTGCGGCATGAGGTTAGCAGCTTTTCTGATTAGACCACTGACTGGTTTAACGTTATGTTTTTTTAACACAAGTTAGAAACTAAATAAATGACAGTCCCGGTCTTTGCTGGCACAAAAGAGGAACTGATCAGTTCCTGAACCTTGACAGTCAGCATTCCAGTGTTTACTTACCCTCCGAACAGACCGGATGGAGAGAGGTGCACTCTGCCTGCCACCCCAGTCTAGTGATCCAGAGTATCGGCCCTTCTCAAGTACACACTGTTCTCCCGTGAAATATCTCCCGCTGTAGGCTACCCACCTAAAACATTTCAAATGATCTGGTTACATCTAACTCCTGCTCTCGAAGCCTGAGCGGTGTTGCAGAAGGATTCCAGCTTTTTAAGGCTTTACTACCACAGCTAATGCTTATTGTACTGTATAAGCCAAAGTCATACATGGAAATTCAAGGATGATTAAAGACAGAGTTAAATGTGAATGAAAGAATCGACTAGTGCATGAACTAATTGTTTATATATATATATATATATATATATATATATATATATATATATATATACACATACACATATAAAATGAATATATATATATATATATATATAAAAAATGAATAGCATTTTTTCACACCTGGCTAAAACTTTTGCACAGTACTGTATACTGTATATATGCATAGTAGTAAGAAAACCTAGTAAATGAATAAAAAGTATGCCTTTAGGGCATTATTAGAGCAAATTAAGGCAAAAAAAGGACAAAATATTTTGTCAGATGAATGGCATTGGACATGATGCAGTGAATAACCAGCAGAGTAAAGAATGCACCGTATCTAGTGAAAATACATGCAAGTATCTGAAGTGTCTATAACAAATTCATTATATGTGAGAAGTGTTATACTTCACAGCCTGTGTAACAAGGCTTAAGTGAACGTGCATCTAATTATCATTTTAAGATTTAAATGCCAAAGCTTAAACACTACCAGAAAAGATATGCCAATAACAAACTGGGGTTTAAGTGTGAAAACACTATTGGACTGTTTTCCTTAAGAGCACCAGGAGTATATCATCAAATGGCATTGAGCCCAGAATGTTTCAGCATCTTCTCTAGATCCTAGAATATAAGTACAATACATTAAATTGCTTATGAATAAAAAGTTCCTCATACTCACACTCCACTTCTAACATGGATGGTGATTGGCTCATTCACTAGCTCAGCCTGCTGCAGGTCTGCTACATCCTGGTCAACAAGCTCAGTCTGCTCACCACAATTATTAAGGGACACCACAGGCTCGATGAAATCCTGGAATAACCACAACAACATTTACAACTTAACAAAACCACTTAGCAACTCTCAGGAACCACTATAGTAAATAGAAAATAAATCACCTTTTCCTAATCTATTGAAGAACAAAATGATGGAGAGAGTTGTTGGCAGTTTTGTCCTAGTTTGTAAATGTCAGTCCTGAACAACCAGGTTTTTGTGCGAAAACTAGGTTTCTGGCAGCCGTTTTTTTTTTTTTTTTTACTGCAAGCGGTAACAAATACATCTACCTGAACATTTGTATTAAAGACTAAGGCTGAACCTTCTTCATGTAGCCTTCACCTATCTCCTACTCCCATCTTCTTCATTTTATTAACAGTGGGTTATCACATGCAATTTACTGAGAGATGTGAGAGTCGAACTGGGTGAAAGCCTTAGAGCCTCAAAATCTGACCCACTTTTAGCCTCCACTACATGCACAAATATAACTTCTCTGAGACTGCTTATTTGCTATTATGTGAATAATTGAATTCTTGTAGAAGAGATAATAGAAGAAAGATTTTTACAGGCACATGTTTAAGTGCATGTCATTGTGCTTGCATGTGTATACATCGGTAGTTGCATAGACTAGACATCTGACACATTTACAGTGACTGCTTTTGGGATGTCAAGTGGCAACGAGGAAGTTAAGGAGTTGCAGACAGTCAGTAAAAAAAAGCTACCTTGTTAGTCTGAAAATAATTCATACTAGATGAAGCCAATTCGACAGTCAAAAATAGTCTTTTTAATATTCTTCTACTTTAATGGATCATTAGTACTTTGAGATCACTTTGCATGAAGTGGATAAACAAGTCAAATCAGTGAAGTATGCCAGCTCAATGAGGACTATGCAGCTGTTGAACGCTACTGAGGCTGGAGTTGAGCATGAAAACATTCCAGACTCTGCTGTTGACATCACATCCTCCAACTATGAGTATGATATAGGATGCTTTCACACTGCATAATCTTGTTTTCAGGGATTTTAGCTGAGTCACCAGCTCGTCTATACGAGTGCATTTTAGAAATTCGTATGTCCTTAAATAATGTAATATGATACACAGAATTATTACTTTGCACATTTATTGCATTTTCCTTGCTAACAGTGTGGTCTAAAAAGCATGCTGTTAGAATCTGGAAATTTAATTTATAGCCTATGCAGGGCTGTTAACTGAAGTGTAGTTTGAGGAGTTCTTTGCTGCACAAATGAAGCAGCCTAAAAATAGTGATGTCCTGAAAGAAAAAGTTTTCCCTTAAAGACCATGTAAAGCAGTAAAAAACTGTTTATCACACCACAGACAAATGTGTCATTAAACACCCAGCCAAATTTAAGTTATTAAAAAAAATCGCAAAGTATATATAATTAGGTTTCAAAATCTTGTCAAAATAAGCAGTGTTCTCTTCTCTGAAATGCTGGGGGCGTGTCCGAAGAGAGCACTGAAAGCACGCCCAATCGCGGGATACCGCCTCTCACACCACTACGACCTAAATGGATGCTAGCAGCTTTATTGGAGTTGTACAGCCGTACATGTTTGAGCCATCAGGACATGAATCCAGTTCAGAGCCAGAGGACACAGTCCTACCCAAGCATAATGACAGGCTATCAATAAATTACACGGAACAAAATATACTTTACCAGATAGTTTTATTTGGCATCGCTAGCTAGCAAACTGTACTGATATACATATCATAACTTACAAATGAGCAGGAGCACTACTGATGCTAATCAGCTTTAATGTTTATAAATTGAAGTTGGGGAGGGGTTATGCTAATTAAGTTCTAATTAGGTCATGTTAAATAATGAATATGCTAATCATCGATTCCAGTTGCACTTCCATTTCTGACCCACACAAATATCCAGAATATCTTTTCACATGTTTCAACAACTATTTTATAACATGTATAAGGTGTTCAGAAACAAATCTCTGAATTTGCTTTACATGGTCTTTAACTATGGATTAGTCAACTTCTCTTTGGGGAACTGCTGATTGACTAGTAAAAATCAGTGGTCATGTATACACGTATGTAGACGAATACAGCAAAGTGTGTTTCTCTGTATGTGTGTACTCACAGCCTGAAGAAAGCGGCAGGATTTTAAAACATTTCCTGGTCCACTGAAGAGTGTGGTACAGTCGCTGTACTCGCCCTCCTCCAGCAGACATTGCTGCCCTCTGTAGTTTTCAGAGGAGAAGCCCGCCCACCTGCATCACAGTGCACATAACTGTAAACTGTAACGGCAGCCCACCCACCAGCTAAACACAGAATACTCAGAATAAGCTCACCCATCACACACCTTTCACACACATATACACGTCTTGTAAATCATGAAGCACACGCCCATCTTTAAAGCATACAGCAAAAAGCTCTTTCCTCCCAGTACTTCCATTAAAGTGCATGACTACGAGTCATGTAAAACGAGCCCTGTCCCAGGAACTCTTGGGATAATAAGGGTGATGGATAGAGAAGGAGTGTCAGAAAGACAAAGAAACTCATATCAGCCTCCCTCCACACCCAGTTACAGAGACCACTGATGAAATCTGTTTATACACACTCACACATGCTCACTTAAACACACACGTGCGTTAACAGTTCTTGCTTTGTTTGCATAAGGTGGAGAACAGGATTTGTTTAAGTTGTGTCTTGCTGCAGTAGTGTGCCCTACACACACACACACACACACACACGCACGCACGCACACACACACACGCACACATATATACACACCAATATTCATTAATGTTCAAACCTAGCATGACTATGAGCACATAGAAACACACAAACACACTTAATGTGGCTTTAGCTTCAGCTCCAGTCTGGTCATTTGACAAGATTTATACTTGAGAAGTCTAGGGATCAGCCCTCATTCAAAATTATTCACATGCAGCACAGTGTCCTTAGAATTTTCACCTTCATTAGAAAAGCATGTGAAGCACACCATTTACAGTGACAGAGCCACTAGCACCTTTGCGGTTGCTGGAAAATTGTTTGTGGTTGTGAGTAAAATACTCACACTCCTCCAGTGACTCGTAGAGAAGAGACTACTCCCTCTGCAGTTTCTAGGCTGGGTGTGTTCTCCAGTAGCTCCTTGCACTGACCCTGAAAGAGTGGCTTCTCATACACCAACATCTATACAGGGACACAGCAGAACATCCATCCTTACTGAGACACATGTGGCTACATTACATTTGCAGTATAAATGTGTCCCACTGCATTCCTGAGAGCACAAAAAGTCCTTCCATTTAACAGAGTTGGCAGGTTCTCCATTTTCACTACTTTCACACGGTTCACCTACCCTGCTGATAAATGTAATGAGATACAAATGTGTATATTGACCATTCACAGTCTCCGCTCATATATGGGTTCTTCTAAGTGTTCTCAACATAAGCTCTGCCTCTCCAGACACAAGCTTGGAACTCCTGTCTGTGTGTAAAAGCTAACAACAAAACAAGCACACCAATATTTAATATTTGATATCTGTCAGCATATATAAGTTTATAGCTTTGTGCACTGTGGACACATTCATTAGAGCTGCTTGAAGGACTGATATATTTTTTTAAATCCTCAAGCTCTTACAGTGTGCACCCATACTCTCATGACACAGTGAATAAATTCATGCATGCAATTCATATTTTATTTCACACACTGTTTTTACTTCCCTCTCTTCCAATAACAGTATGAGTAAAGCTTTCATAAACCATAATGAGAATGTGTGTGTGTATATATACACATACATACATACATACATACACACACACACACATATATATATTTTTATTCAACTTTAAAATATGTAGGTGTGTGTATGTATTATATACACACACATATATACACACACACACACACACACACACACACATACACATACACATACACACACACACATACACATATATACACACATGCATTGGGATGCCTGGACGTTACACCAACAGGGACTTTAATGACATTTCATTCAAATACATAGACTTTAATATGATGTTGGTCCCCCTTCACAGCTATAACAGTTTTCCACTCTGCTTGAAAGACTTTCCACAAGATTTGGAGTGTTTCGCTGGGAATATGTACCCATTCATTCTGTAGAGCATTTATGAGATTAGGCACTGATGTAGGACAAGAAGGCCTGGCTCGCAATCTCCATTCCGGTTCATCCCAAAGGTTGGGGTTAAGGTCACTGCTCTGTGTGGGCCAGTCAAGTTCTTCCACACCGAACTCATCCAACCATGTCTTTATGGACCTTGCTTTGTGCTGTGGGGCAGTCATGCTGGAATAGAAAAGGGCCTTCCCCAAACTGTGTCCACAAAGTTGGAAGCATAGCGTTATCCAAAATGGCTAGGTATGCTGAAGCATTAAGATTGGCCTTCACTGGAAGTAAGGGGCCTAGCCCAAACCTGACAAACAACCCCACACCATTATTCCTTCTCCACCAAACTTCACAGTTGGCACAATGCAGTCGGGCAGGTAACGTTCTCCCGGCATCCGCCAAATCCAGACTCACCCATCTGACTGCCAAACAGAGAAGCATGATTTGTCACTCCATAGAACGTTTCCACTGCTACACAGTCCAATGGTGATGTGCTTTAAACCACTCCATCCAAAGCTTGGCATTGGTCTTGGTTACGTGAGGCTTGCATGCAGCAGCATGGACCTTAATAGTTGTTGACACCAACTTCATGTGACTTTACGTGTTCTTCTGCTTCATGGCTGAGTTGCTGTTGTTCCTAAATGCTTCCACTTGCCGATAATCCCCCTTTCAGTTGACCATGGAATATCCAGCAGGGATGAAATTTCACAAACCGTCTTATTGCAAAGGTGGCATCTTATCACAGTACCACGCTTGAAGTCACGGAGTTCTTCAGAATGACCCATTTTGTTTCTCAAATGTTTGTAAATGGAGACTGCTTGGGTAGGTGCTTGATTTTATACACCTGTGGCAATGGGTCTGATTGAAACACCTGAATTCAATAATTAAGAGGTGTGTCCCAATACTTTTGTCCATATAGTGTATATGTGAAATGAAACTATGTACGTATGTATGCATGTATATATATATATATATATATATATATATATATATATACATATATATATATATTTTTTTTTTCTTTTTCTTCTTCTTTTAATATATACACACACACACATACATACATGATTTCATTTCATTTCATTTCAAATTAATGGTTTCCCTGCATTAGGCCTTGTTTTTCCCTTACCTTTGGATCCAGAGGTCTTCGTACCCTCAGACCTCCCTGCAGACATAATAAATGGGAAATACAGGATATTTATGTACAGTACAAGTTGTTCACAGGACATGAAGTGTCTGGCTGCATGCAACCAGGGTCAGACCTATAAAATATACACAGCTAACAAAACTGTATAGCAGTACCATTAACAACGCACATTTATTGTTAATCTTGCAGATTTCACAAACTGTTACTACACGGGTACAACACCAAATTGCTGGTTTATATACTACACAAATGCTGCTGTGATGTAATGATGTCTGTGCTATAATCTGATCTATACAGGCAGCTGTGGGGTTAGTGACTATGTCAGAGGTGAATGAGGTTAATGTAGCCGCACCATTCTCATTGGACGCAGTGACCGCACACAGGAGATGGGAGCATTCTGTAGAACGGGTGTGGTCAGGCCTCCAGCTTCCAGAACTGTGTGATTTCCTGTGAATCCAGCACCATCACAGGCCACCCAGCTACAAAAAGACCATAACTGGCTTTATGTCAGGAAAGAAACTTGCCTGCCAGCTGAAGAGGCACACCAGACACACACAGCTACACATACACACATAAACGAGCAGACACAGACAGACACACTCACAAAAGAAGTCAGTCTGGAAAACTCTGCTCAACTTTGTGACTGTAACACTAAAGTGAGCTATATTTAAAGAATTGTGGACAACCTTGAGTATTTTATACCCAGTGGTAATTTAAAGGTGTCAAATTCTGCTCCAAGATGTTAACACGCTGTTGTTACACTTCATAATTATGTTAACCTAAAAGCATCAGCACACAGCATCTGGAGGTTTTTTTAAGCCAAATGAAACAATGAGTTCACTAAAGAGGAATACAGACTGATAATCAGTGAGTGTCTAAGTCAATCACCCAGTCGAGCATGTATAAGGTTACATTTTAAATGCCTTTTTGGTATTATGTACCTTCTAGAAAACTCCACAGTAGTTGTTTTTTTTACTTACATGTATTTATATTTTAGTATGGTAAAAACTGCGCAAAAACTAAGCTTTAAAAAATAATTGCCACACTGCCATTGAAAAATAATTGGTTTCACGGTATTACAGTTACCCTGACAGCCCTGCCTGAGACTGACCCAGGAATATCTATCATTACAGCCTTTTCACTGACAGTGTAATTAATCATGAAATATGACCTTTTGCTACCGAAACTGCCTTATCTCCATGCTCATAATGGGTGTTAGATTTGTCCTGGGAGGAGTCACCACCTTAGCTGGAATATGATGCCTTTTCTGAAGACCCACTTACACAAACAGTAGAACAGGAACAGTGGACCAGGAAGTGGCTTTTCCTTCGCAGGTGCAGTTTTCAAGAACACGCTTGTGACTCAGCACTGAACAATGCAACACAGGCACTTGGCACGAACGCCCCTTCAAGCTCGGACTCGGATTTAACGTAGCAACAGTAAAGTCGGCTTAACTTGAGCTGTCCTAGTGGCTATTATGGCAACAGTTAGCAAGATGTCTGACTTCGATGCTATGGAGATCCTTAAGCCTGCATTAAACTTCCTTTTAACTACAAATACGTTTGCGCAAGATGGCTGCCACATGTATCCTATCGTTGTTTGGACTTGTGTGTATATAGTGGGAGGCAGAATGGCATCATGTGACGCAGAGTTCGCAAATGAACAAACAAACCAGTGTTGTGTCTTAAATGGTGTACATGTGCACTCTTCTAGACAGTTACTGAGTACTAACACTACCTGGTTTAGTTAGTGTTAAAACATTAAAAACCTCTCATGTCCTGTGTCCCAGTTTTCTAAATACTTTTTACAATTAACGGAGATGTAGTTCATGACAGCAATCACAACAGAGAAGTTTTAAAAAGAAACAAAACTTGTCAGTGTGTCTATGATTGCTGTATATGAAATCACTAAACATTTTATACTTAGACTTAGAAACCTGATGACAGGAACATGGATGTTGCTTTAATGTCCAGGATGTACAAAAAGTATGCATTCAAGTATGTGAACAATGCTGTTCATGTTGCTACTGCAAGGTCACACACCAAGTATAAACCAGGCCTACCATCCGGAGTGCACACTGAGGTCAGCGAGTTGGACAGGGACATGTGCGCCTATGTCGTCAGCTTCAGAGCGGAGGCAAACCGGCTCTTTCTTCTTAGCACTCGATAAATGGAGATGAATCTCTGGAACAGCATCATCCTACAGACCAAAAAATGCACCACCTTTTCTTGTGAGATCCTTCAAATTAAGAAATGAGATCCTGTTATGGTGCTAAGCAGGACTGCAGTGGGCACAGATATTTAGTGTCATGGGGAAAAAGAATGTACACCCTGCTTCAATTCTTTGTTTTTATTTATCAGGGTCTAAATAACAATTGTGTGCGCCTCACCAACTTTTTTTTTTTTTAATAAAAAGTAAACCAATATTCAGAAGCCATGGGGGAGAAAATAAGAATACTATATAATTCAGTAACATGTAGAACTACCTTTGGCAGTAATAACTTTTTCTATAGCAGTTTATCAGAATCTCTCAACGTTTTGGAGAAATTTTAGCTCATTATTCTTCAGCATTGCTTCAGTTCATTGATGCTTGAGGACATTCGTTTACACACAGTTCTCTTAAGATTCCACCACAGCATTTCAGTTGCTTTGAGGTTTGGACTTTGACGTGACCATTCCAGCAACTTGATTTTCTTCTTTGTTAGCTATTTAGATGTCAATTGGCAGGTGTGGTCAGGATCACTGTCCTGTTACATGATCAAATTTCAGCCCAGATGAAGCTGCTGGACAAATTTGCCTCAAGAAAACTGTGGTATAAAGTGGATTTCATTGTTGTCTCAATAACTTTTGGTATTTTAAAATTTAAAAAAAAATTTTTGGGGGTTTTTTTTTGCCCCTTTTTTTTTTTTTTTTTTACATGTAGCTCAAATAATGTAGCTCCTGGGTTTTTCTTTTTATCGCTCAGCAACTTCCTGACTTCTGACAAATTCTGACTGAATTTGCTGTGACTCCGACTCCCTATCTTGAAGGCTCTCCATTTGTAAGGCTCCCCATTATTGTGTGGAGATGGCCTTATAACCCTTCCCAGATTGATCAGCAGCAACAATTGCTTCTCTGAGGTCATGGCTGAGGTCCTTTCTTCTTGGCATGATGAAGTCACTCCTGAGTGCTCCAGAACACTAAACTGACAAATACTGTGCTTTTATAGAGGTAGTCACTACTTGATGATTAACTAATCTTGTGCATTTCCTCAGTAACACCTGGTTACTAATTACTCTCTTAATAATTGTGGAAGTATGAAGGGTGTGCTTATTTTTCCCCCAACTGGTTTCTGAAAGTTGGTTTACTTTTTGGGATAAAATGACAATCTTTTTTGTGCTTTTATCATGACCTGAGGTATATTTGTTTATAGAAGTTGGTAAGGACCACACAACTGTTATTTTAGCCCTGAAAAATAAAAATGTATGTATTCATTTTCTCCATGACTGTAGATCCCGGATTTGATTTCAGTAATCTGATCATGCTAGCAACCATTCAAACCTAAGTGATCTAAGTAGATACTTCAGCACTCTATGAACGTTAATTAAAATCCATTTCAGAGAGTAAAGTTCTGCACCTCATTTGTTGTGTAATTTTGTACCCACTATTTCCCTTGCACAGTTTATTTAACTACTTAAATTTTTGGTTGTTTATTCTCGTGAAGACCTTTCTGAACAAAGAACAGAAAGAGAACATTAGCACTGTTCTCACCAACAGTTTTCAGACAGGGCAGCTCAAACTACATTATTTATCGACAGCCCAATGGTCCAAATAATTATTTAGAGTAGGGGTCCATCATCAGTTCCAGTCCTGGAAAGCCAGAGTACAGCTACAATTTAACAACTGTCCGGAAGAAAGACACCTCGCCTGGCAATTATCAGGTTTAGTGGGCATGTTAGAGCACAGAGATCGCCAAACTGTGCCTCACTCCGGAACTCCAGGACTAGAAATGGTGACCTGATTTTGGAGTTTTTTTATGGTGTGCTATTAGCAGCTGTTGGGCTGAATAATTAGTTATAGCTCCAGCAGCATTGCCTGCCATGCAATGCATTATGATTTTGTCCTGGTTACACTGCATTTAAACAAAAGCACCAATTTATCACAAAATCTCTCAGCCACCAAGCAGCTGAATACACCGAGCCGAAATGCTACGACACTGTAGGAATGCACAAACACTAAACTCCTCTCTCGAACACGTTTGACTAATTTCATGCCAGTCACGTTAATATATTAATAATTTATAAAGGGTATTTTTGGCTGGACAGGAACTGTGTGTCAGATGCATCAGATGACCACTGGGCTCATTATAATATAAAATGCAAATATAAACAGAGGTAGAGAAAAGAAGATAAAAAGAAGTTTTGAGAGATATACCTTCACTGCTCTCCTGATGGAGCCGACAGACAATGTGGCAGGAGCAGAGAGTCCATCTCTCTCTCTAGTCTCTCCACTGGTCTGTATAGTCTGTCCCTCCTCAAGCAAGATGCAAGACCCCTGGTATCTCCGTTCCACATATAGCAGCCAGCTGCGACACACACACAAACAGTCTGTACTTCCATTATCCATCACACAAAAAATACACAGCAACCCAGATATTACCCATAATGATACACAAACAGTACCAAGGACTAAACCACTCCTTCTGTTGCAGTCCTTTAGTTAACACCTTCACCTGCTGGTTGTCACTGTCAGACCAGAGAGACTGACCAACTAGTTTAGGAGCAGTGCAAAAAGAAGCTAAAATTACCCTTCCTACCTTTTCTTGCTTTCATTTCAGTTCAATAAGCTTTGCTGCATGACTACGTTTGCTTAGAGGATTGACAAAGTGCCTGCAAACCATCAACTTTCAATTGCAATCCTGCTACAATTTTTCAGCCAAAACAGTATCAGAAGTATGGGGGTTAAGTAAAGCTCCAACTTGAAGAAAGCAGAAGTGACTGCTCTGCCACATTAATAATCCATCAAAGCACTGCTTGCTGCTGTGACACAGCAGGAATCATCTCATCGATTGAGACAGAAGGATTTGTGTGAAAAGGCTACTGCAACACTCTCTCCCTCCTTGCTTGGACTGTGGCATGATCAATAATCAGAATCAAAACCAGTAAATCAAATTTCAAAGAAAGTCCACTAAGTGCTAGAATACAGTTCTTGCCTCCTATCCGATTTCCCGCTGAACCACACAGCGTGCAGCCAGCACAACCAGCTCAACAAAAGCTTGTTTCAAAGAAAGGATTATACAAACAGTCTCTTACACACCAACTGCCAAAGAGCTCCAGCAACCACTAAACACTTTATATCTAGCATTCCAACTCACAGGAGTCAATCACTTGCAACTGTATATGTGTGTTTTGGGAAAATTATATTTCAGCAGTTACTGATCGTTAGGGACAAAAGGTTAAGTTTGAAAAGGTGAGTTCACGATCCAGAAGCGTCAGGAATCAACTACTGAGCTACTACGGAAGGCACTCAACCTGAAATGCTCAGGTACAGCCCCGCCTCTGAAAGTATTAAAACGGCATGATCAATTGTTTTGTTTCTGTTATACACTGAAGACATTTGAGTTTGAGATCAAATATGAATATCACAACATCTCAGAGTCAACAGATATTTAAATCTGGATGTGTTAAACAACTTAGAAAATGGCATTTGTTTGAACTCACATATTTGGATATTGGAAAAATTTGAACAAATAACTCTTGGTTAAAAGCATCTGTGGAGGGCTACTGCTCACCATGCCACACCAGCATTATGCTGGGCTCAGGTAGAAAGCAGAAGAAGAAAACAGAAAATGGACATCCATTAGTGTGGGACCACTGCATAAATGCTTCTTGTGGTTGAATGTGAGCTCCACTACAGAAGAACAACATGCAGAGCAAGCTGGGTATAATGGAGACACAACCTTCTTATCTAATAAAAAAGTGAACCACTCAGACAGACACACACAAAATACAATCTCAACCTGCATACCTGCAAGCTGTAGCTCACAATGTTACATTAATATACACATACTTGTAGTAAGCAGCAACCAGAAGCTAATAGACAGAGCAATGAGGTTTAAAATAGAAATTTACTACACTACACACTGGCAGCCCGCTGGCAGAGCTTCTGCAATGGGTGATTTACAGAACTGTGAGTGAATTATAAATAGAGATTTTTAAAAGTCATGCTGCAGATAAATTAAGGTCGAAGCCTTCTTTTAGACCTTAATCCCATCATGATTACATTTATTGTCTTATATTAACAAAAGCTCCAATAAACATCCTTACCACCCTCTCTGGGCCTGGATTGTGGCTTCTTGTGGAAACAAAATTTCCCCCACATCCTCCAGGTCCCCACAGATATCAATCCTTTTCCCGCGTGGTGCCAGACCCTCGTAGATGTGCAGCTGTGGCATTAGGCATTAGCATTAGAGATTCATCATCAGCATGCAGTCATTAGAGATCCATCATAAGGAAACGGTGGGGTACTATATACTTTCTTTTTGCGATGATCAAAAATAACATCAGAGTTAATTAAAAACAAAGAAAATAAAGCCGACGTTTAACACCACTTGATGCTTAAATGAGATAATATGCCAACAAGTCATCCAAGAAGCATCTGAATGCCATATTTAATAGTTAATTTAACCACGTCTTTAAGGAGACAAATATTTTGATTACTAGCTACTCCCTGCAGCTCAGATCACTCTTAGCATTACATGTGACAATCAGGTTCAGTTTAAGGGAAAAAACAATTAAGTGGAGATTTAATTATATAAATACATGCCCATTTAAACAGGCATTTAAATAAAGCTCATATGTGAAGCTCTCTGTTCAGTGCTTTTTGCAGATATTGTACTGTAGGAAGAATGTGCATTTAGCAAAATACATTGGTATGTAATATTTAACTGTTGCTGTAAGGTAAAAACTGTAAATCATTAAGATGTCTAATACTGTTGCGTGACACAGGACAGCAGTGAATAACCAGTCATGAAACAGGGATTAAATCTGTGACAATACAGGGCTTTGCAGTGATTAAGCCATCTGATTGAGCCCTCTCTATCAGATGGCTTAATCGCTGCAAAGGTTGTGATCCTCTAGAGGAAATCCTCATTAAGGAATGTTAGTTGCGGATATGGAGTTGCGAGGTATGTCATTGCTCTGTGGGAGATATTATTATTAATAGATTTCTATAGCATACTATGAGATGAGCAGTTAGGATAGGAAGAAGGGAAAGAATAAGAAAGAAAGAGTGTGATGTAAGAGTAAGACAAGAAGGAAAATGGAGCATAACCAGAAGGAGAGACAGAGCCCTTACCAAAGTAGGCCGTGGACTCACGTCCCCAAACCCTCCCATCTCCTCCTGTAGAGTCAAGCAACGGACAAATTCAACCAACCTTGACACTCAGTAACATGACTTATTCAATACATTTTAAAAAAATACAAAAATGCTTACCGTGGTAGTAGTGGTCAAACTGTCCCCATTAGGAAAAGATTTACTCTCAAGTGTCTCTGTCTCAAGTGGTGGCACTATATTGGATTTCAAAAACTGATAGAAAGGAGTATTGGCAGTCCTTACAGCACTACTCAGAGTGGTTTCACAATGCTTTTCCCCCAAGTCTCCATCTTGTGTTTCACTGGTTTTCTGTTGTGGACTAAGGCTGGGAGGAGAACCCTCATCCTTTGAAGGTTCCGTACTGAGGAAAGTTGTCCCTGTGAGCTGTTGGTGTAGCAACAAGCTTGACTCTCCATCAATTGCAGCATCATCATTATCATAGCGATCCCAAAGGGGCCGGAGAAAATGCTGTGGGTACTCTGGTTCATCTGGCCTATCTTCCATATCCTGCTCTGTCTCAAAGCTGCTAAAGGTAGATGATTGCAGCCTCTCACTGACCGACTGCAGGAGCGAAAGGATGGAGGAGGCTTGCTGTTCCTCACTCCGCTGCTCCTCCTCTGTGGCTGGAGGCACATGTAGCACATCATCCCGTGAGGTATCCTCTCTTCCACTGTCTTCCTCATATATTGGAGAAAGGGAAAAGGGGTATATCTTGACCCGGCGTGTGCTCGGACTAAGCAAGGGCCCGGTGTCATTTACAAACACTGTGTCCGTCTCCTCCTCCTCGCTGATGATGGCAAAGGTGCCAGGGAGGTCCAGGTGAGGTCTAGCTGAGACAGGAAAGGCTGCTAGTCTGCCAGCTGCTCTGTCCAGGCTCAGTTCTGTTGAGGAATCTGACTTCAGTTCATCATCTTCCTGGCTCTGGTCATCATTAACAATGACTTTAACTGCTCGGAAACACTTGGGGTCATCGCTGGAATCAGCTGATGTGTCTGAACTGAGCATCCAGGTAGGTTGTGGACCAGCAGAGACCTTCCCCTCCTCCTGGATCTCACCATTTGGGCTATGCTCAACCGCATATGCTGATGATGCCACATCTGGGACAAAGGTTGGCTCCTCTGTGCCTGCACAGTTCGAAGACCCTTGTGAATCTCTGCTTTTTATATCCTGAAAAACCAATACGGGCTTGTTCAAACTCTCACAACTGATCAGATGAGGTTCTATGATTTTGTCAAATGCATGGCTTTGGACCACTGACAAATTTGGCCTTTCTTCATTTTCAGAGGAATCTTGTACTGGAACTACATTATTTTCAGCAAGCTGTTCTGAATCTGGGTTACTTCCTCCAACTTGAGATAAGCTTTTTCTAATTCCCTGGCTTGATTCCATAACATTAATGATTGTAGATACATCACCTGAGTTCAAGTGCAATGCATGACCATGATTATTGCTTTCTGGATTGTCTTTGGCTGAGTACTGAAGCCCTGTGTCATTCTTTTTCTGTGAAAAACAAACATACTCATCCAAAACACTCTGTGTTTGCCCCGGGTTTACCTCACATAAAGTTTCAGATGTGGCTGACTGTATAGATGTTATATTGCTATCACTAAGAACAAACTTGGGTAACTGTTCATTGTTTGTCCCAGTTTTGACAGGTCCTCCCTTCTCTTCAAGATGTACTCCAAGTAGTAAAGTATTGTGATGCTCAGAGTCCTGTCTATTATTTTGGGAGGCTGAATTCCTCTCCATACACAGCTCCAGCTCATCTGGGTAACATTCACTCACTGCTTCCTCTCGGAGTTCCTGCATGCTGAATAGTCCACTAGTGGAGGTAGTATCAGCATTAATAGCCACGCTGTTCCGGATGTCTGTGTCTGAGCCAGCAATGGACTCATACCCTGATGAGGGGGTGGACCGACTCCCATCTGCCTGTATCCTGCTAGCCAAAATCCCATCTGAGATGGATGACTGGGGATTCCCATCACTCTGAACAGGTAAATGTTCTCCCAGTGCCTGTCCCAGGCACGCTGCTCCATGCATACTCTCCTTTGCTCCCATAAAGATGAGATTCTCCATACCCTCAATAAACTCATCTCTTGATGAAGTCTCACTTTCTCGATCAGAAATGTCAATCCTCTCCAGGGCAGCCAGAGCATTTGTGAGAATGCGGTCTACTATCTTTTTGGACTCCAGCTGTAGTGTCTCTCCATCTACACCCAGCTGCTGTGCGTCTTCCTCCTCCAGAGTGAACTCTGCCTGTCCTGAAATTTTTGCTATAGATGATAACTCAGGGCCTTGGGTTTCCTTATGGTCCCATCCATCTAGGCCAGAACAAGACAGCTGGCTATCCTGGCAGGAATCAGGAGCAGCTTTCAAACCAATGAAGTTTGTGTGCAAGTTGGAGGCAGTGTTAATTTTAGCAAAATGTGTGTTTACGTTTGTGGCAGTATTAGTGTTGGACGGCTGCATTTGGGTAGTATCAGGGGTTTCAGCTAAAAGATGAAACATCATATCATCAGTATGGAGAGACTGTGAATGTGGACAAGTATCATGGTCTGATTCTATAGTCAGAGGTACAGATTCAGACTCAGACGGCTCAAACTTATGGATATGAGCTTCACTAACAATAACCACCTCTGAAATAGCAGACCTACAGGCACTATCCTCATTAGCATACAATTTCTTACCAGTTACCATTGGATCAAAGTCTAAAGAATTTATTTTTGCCTCTGTGTGTGTCTGTAAGGCACTTGAGCTCAAAGCACTGTGTGTTCCTCTTGTCTCTGCTTTACTGCAGGTGTTGGGGTTGACAGTGGAAGACCCAACTGAAGCATAGCTTTGATATTCAGAACTAACAATGTTTGAAGATAAGAATGTTTTTAGGTTAGGCTGCTCTGAATGGATCTCTGTGGGGGAAGCTACTACATGACTGCCTGTGTTTGCCTCATTCTGGTCTCTTTCTTCATCTTCTGAGGCAGACAGACCCATATCAACTTCACAATGCCCCTCCTCTCCTTCTGAGATTGGAGAGTGGAGTCGCACTTCCTGGTTCCTCTTCATCTTCCTGATCTTCCTAAGGCCACGGTACGTCACATGTGTTACCACTGGGGGGCATGCCAGAGCACGGCGCCGCTCCTGTTCTTCTTCTTTCTCCTTGTTCTCTTCTTCCACAGTAGCGTATAGGTACTCTATTGCGGTACTTCCATTCTCTTCAGTCAAACCCTCCTGCTGTTGTCTGAAAACAAGGACAGAGGCATCAGTTAAGATAATATAAATCTGATCATATCCATGGTTTTAACAATGGTCTGGTCTGGTTTTAGCAATTCAAAATTACAGGTTTCTTCTACAAGATTCTAAAAAAAAAAAGAAAAAGAAAAAGAAAAAAGAGTGGACTGGTTTACTCTGAAATAAGTTGATATGGAAGTCATTTTTAAGAGTGATACAGTCTGTACCATTAATAAAGTAAGACTACTGGTCATTAAAAAAGGAGAAACAAATGTAGAGCCACAGTTGAGGAAAGCAGACTCAGAACACCCTGTATGACTCATATGGTGTTGACACCAGGCTCCATACACATCCACTGCTTTTAGCAGGCTCTCTCCTACGTGTCCAACAACTGATGTGTAAAAGCACCTACTCAAACAGCAGTTCAAGAACAGTTTTCATTAAACATTTATAACCAGCTGCTACACAAAACCCTGCTCTTCCCAGGGGCATGGTGCTGAGGCACTCAGAATGCAGCTTTACCTCACAGCCTTACTGTTCCTTAACAGGATTAAAGGCTTTATTTTTATCAAGATGTTTTTATAGCTTATTAGCACAACAATATTTACTGATCTTCCTACAAGAGTCATCGATGCCAAAGTTAAAAGCTAAAAAATGCTTTCCTAAAAGAGCAGTTCCTTGATTTCTCAGTGACTGGTTCACCAGGGTACAACAACCACTCAAGAGGATCAAATTAACTGCATATTAAAGCCAAAACGTATTCCATCTTATTCTATGTCTATTTTAAACCAAACATACAGCTGTCTTCAATACAGCAAGATATGCATTAAGTTGTTTAGAATGCCAATGTATCGCAGGGACAGTAGAATTGCTAGAAAGTAGTTTAAGCACCTTTTAAAAACATCAACCTCCTAAATGAAAGACACTCTTATGTTTTCCTTATAAAAGACATAAAACTGAATGCCACTCAAAATCTCAGTAGTGTAAAATAATAATAATAAAAAAAAACATCTCAGAAGGGACATGTTAAAAATACACAGCATTTCACGTGGGAGTGGGAATTTGTGTGTGTGTGTGTGTGTGTGTGTGTGTGTGTGTGTGTGTGTGTGTGTGTGTGTGTGAGAGAGAGAGAGAG
>JAQQZX010000009.1:9546813-9562893 GCA_030068355.1 Notoglanidium maculatum | reverse complement strand
AACATACACCTAGAACTGTGATGATGCCGTTGGACTGCTGCTGACATGAGCGGTTCTGCTACAATGGCATAGGACTCAAATCACCACGAACAGTCTTGCACTCTAAAACTTGACCCTAGTATTAAAGTGTGTAAGTTGTAATTGCACTATACAGTGTGACCCAAATGACGATGGGTTCCGTTTTGAGTCTGGTTCCTCCCCAGGTTTCTTCATTTTGCCATCTCAGGGAGTTTTTCTTGCCGCCGTCGCCACAGGCTCGCTCATTATGGATATATAGATAAATGTATAGATTCATAAGTTTATATTCAGAATTTATGTACTTTTGTGCAGCTGCTTTGTGACAATGTCTGTTGTTAAAAGCGTTATACAAATAAAACTTAATTGAATTGATACCCTCTATCTTGACTAGCGCCCCAGTCCCAGCAGAAATGAAACACCCCCATAGCATGATGCTGCCACCACCATGCTTCACCATGAGTATGGTGTTCTTTGGATGATAGTCTTATTTTTGCACCAAACATATCTTTTATATTATGGCTAAAACATTTTACCTTTTTGTGACATGGTTTGGGGGTGACTATTTATGTTTTGGCAAAATTTAAGCAAAATTATATTTGACAGATATCCCTGCAGCTCCTGTAAGGTTTCTGTAGGTTCCTCGACAGCCTCCCTGATAAGTTTTTGTCTTCTACTTTCATCAGTTCTTGTACAGACTAATGGTCTGTAATTTTGTCTGTAAGGAGCAACATTTCCCATAGTGGTGAGGTGTGAAATAACCCAATCCAGCTGTGTTTACATTGTAATGGCTTCAGAATGGAATAAGACTATTACCAGCACCTGCAACATGTAAACATGCGGTCATTGTCTTCTTCCTCTCTCCTTCTTCTTCTTCTTCTTCAGGGCATAACTGAGCATTTTTCCATTTATTCCATTTCCATTTAGTATATTTTCTCTCTGTCTGAGCATGTTTGTATATGTTTCGGTCTGTCTGTGCCTCACAAATGAAAGGCAGTCCTGTAAAGGGTTTATACTGCCAGGAACATGACATCACCATGCATCAAACCTCAAGACAGATGTTATCACATGGCTTGGGAAATGCTCTTGGACTAAAGACGCACACGCGTGTGTGCACATTCAGTAAAACTCCTAGGCCTGGCATGCTACAGCTCACCATGTTTCTAGTGAGGTCTGTGATGCAACTCACTGAGCTGAAATCACTTGGATACTGATGCAGTTTGGGATTAGAGATCCTCATATGCTTATTTGATGCAGGTTCAAGCTACTCAAAAGGAATGTTCCTTTAAATCAAGTGCCTTTAACAGCCGAGTTACCATCACAGACTAAGATCAGGAATCAGGACTAGGATCTGAGAGAAATATTACATTTAGCCCTGGCACTTTTTACAGAGACCATAATCAGTGTAATGTCTTGAGTGCTGATTGGCAGTTTATTGATTGTCCAAAAGCACTGCAGGATTGTGAGATCTTCTCAGATGACACTCATCTTCACTGATGATGCTCCCTCCCTCCCTCCTCTCAGGCCTTCATTTTCTTCTCTTCAGTGAACTTCTTTTAAAGCTACAGGATGAAAAATGTTTTGCTTTCTAATATTTGTATAACGTTCTCTAGTCTGTTCAAAATGTTATAGTTTATATGTAGTATGTATAGTGTGTTATATAGGATAGTGTTAGCAAGCTGGCTAAACTCACCCAGAGGATAAAAAGTCACAGATCATGTGAGCAGAGAATACAAAAGGCTCAATATTGCCTGATAGTTTGAAATACAAAAATACAGAGAAATTCACTTCCCGTTACTACTATTCTGCTATCATGAGTTCTCCAGCTAAATAACATCTCTGCTGGGTTATGATACAATCTACAGCTGTGTACAGATCTGTTTATTCCCATTCCTGTTCACTCCCGGAAGGAATTATGACCAATCCTGGCCACTCCCGCTATTATTTTTTGTGTGTACTCAAGCACAATATTTTCTAATGAACTTGGATGTATTTCCCAAAATAAAAACCAGTTAGTAAGATAAACTAAAGTGACCCTGACTAGAATAAATCATTTATTGAAAACGAATGATTTGCCAATACAGCAATCATCCAATACATTCCCATGTTAATGAATCTGGTCTTTGTTTATCCTACAAACTTCATATCTGACCATCTGCATGACAGTAAAAATGCCTGCTCCTGTGACTTTTTGTCAGTCATTCTCGATGCAATCTTCTATTTCAAAACGAGTATAAATTAGATAGCTATCATCATTAATTCATTCATCATTAAATAAGTACCTTACCTCTTAAGCAAGACAAAGGTTAACACTCCATCATTCCTGAATCATTTTTCCTCTTAGTACAATACTGGACAGAAGTCTACAGTCTCTCACATCTGTTTGGTTTGTTTACACTCTGATGCGCAATCTCTCACTCTCTCCTAAATTTCTCCATTTCCTTCCAGTCATTGCATAGCTGGACTTTTTCAGCTAGAGCATCATAATGTTGGAAATACAGTCTCCTCTGAAAGTATTTGAACAGCAAGGCCAATTCTTTTTACTTCGTTATACACTGAAGACGTGTTCGACATCAAAAGAATAAGAGACAAGATCGGAATTTCAACTTTTCAATTTCATTTCCGGATATTACATCTAGATGTGTTAAGCAACTCAGAACATGGCACCTTTGGTGGGACTGGATCAGTGCTGGAGTATGATATACGAGGACAAATTTCCTCCCAGGTGTGAGCTAACACTGCTAACACATTAAAGACCATGAGATACAATAATAGGACTGTCAAAAGGACTCACATCATCTCATGATAATTATAGTGTAAAGTAGCTTTTTCTCCCAGACTCAATAGTCATGTTTAATCTGGTAGCACGGGAGATTGTTTTTTTGATTTTTTCGCTTAACAGGCAAGGTATTTTAGTTGTAGCCAGCCAACATTACCCATTGTTAAGGGTAACTAAGGGTTATTTTAACATCCAAATGAACACTAACTGGTTAATGTTGTATTTTGTCTTTTTGGCTGACTTGAGTCAACTGAGCTCGGGGTACTTGACTTGCTATACCTGGTCAGTTTTGATATGTATTTTTTTTTCCAGTCTAGGTTTTCTCTAATCGATGTGTATATATGACTGACCAGAGATTTATTCTGTTTGCTATTCTGTTCACAGCAGCCACTATACAGCTTATGTATGGTATAGAAGTATTGTAGTACACAGCCAGAACTTTTTTTTTGGGGGGGGGGGGGGGCAATTACTGTGTGGAAACCTAACTACCATTCTCTTCTTTTCTCCTTCTCTCTAATTTGCACTGCAGTGTCTTTTTCTAGCTAACTGCTAAGATGACATACCACAAACTAGCCTACCAGTTGAGTTATATGCCTGATTAGACTAGTAGATAGCATAATGTAATAAAATTTGGTGGGTTAGTTAGCTAGTTAAGTACATTAATACAGACACCAGCATGTAGAAGAATTCCCGCATAAGGAAAGACTCTGCCATTAACCATTTGTAAAAAAAGTGTCTGAAGCCCTTTTAAAACAGAGACCTATATTGCTTTCTTGTTAACACTGAACCAAGCAAAGCGCATGCCAGTGTTCCTGAACCGGAGGTGTGATGTATAACACAATGGAGCGTCAGCGTCTAGCGTGATGAATAACATACCAAGCATACCAGCGTTTTCAAAAGAATAATGGCAGGCGAACTGAGTGTTGAGGTGCTTTTGCTAGCCATGCACATTTACACCACAGCAAACTGTTTCTTCAGAGATTTTTAAATCTCCCTGTGACTGGTCGCACACACAACACGTCATCAAAACGTCACACCCCTGTCCCGCCATGCCGGCTCTCCCTTTCACACAGTCATTAATTCGGCTTGGTGACTACCTCTGCTGCTGGCTCAGAGGAGGAACAACAATGACCATACATTCCACGTTCGAACATTTTACACAGAACAATGAGGCTAAATAAAGGTGCAACATTCCCTCCTTGAACAGGCTGTGTAAAAGGGGTTTGAGGTAGCAGATTGTGTATGCACCCCCAAGAGAAAGTCATCAGGTTGCTGGCTGACGTTCATCAACGTGCTGTGGTGTTTTCTCTTAAGGTCACGCTTACAAGATATTCTTCGAGAAAGAAGACCAACAGCCCAGACATGTACTCTTCATGTCCCTGGTACTTGGGTTAGTGATTTGTCCACCACAGATAGCTCTCGTGACTTCCACTCTTAGCTGAACTAAGACTAAATCTCTCGCGGTGATATTTGCAAAACTAGATTAATCGATGTGAGGGCAACTAATGTTCTGAAAAGTTCTTCCTTAACTAGCTTGTACCGAAATTCTATTAGAGAGGTTACAAACTCTGTACAGCTGCCAAAAAAAAGAACAATCACATTTTTCACAATGAACAGTACTCATAAAACTGTAAATGCAGAGAATATGTACAACTCTTGAACAATCTTACAGTTAGATAACTTATCAAACACCCAAGCAAGATTAAGAAAACCGTTCGGAATCCTCAGAGGGCTTTGGGGAAACTTCATCTCTCTCTTCCTCTCTCTCACACACAATCACAGACATCTAGGCACATATAAGGTCATACTCACTGTGTATTTTGTACGTCTTGCTCAGTTTGAATTGTGGCTCCAATCTCGGGACCTGCAGTACAGTGAGAAACCTCCTGAGGATTCAGTGGCTGCATGTGCTCTTCTTTTTCCACACTTGTCTCTGCATCTTTCCTTACTGTATGCTGTGTGTCCTCCTCTCCGGGCTGAGCTCGAGTGAAAAGAAACAGGCTGCCCAAGCGCCTGAAGAAGCTGTCTACAGGGGGCAGCGGAGAGCAGGGCTCAGGGACAGGGGGGGTTATGGTAGGAGGGTCGCCCTCCGCATCCCCCTTAATACTACCCTCGTGCTCACACACACAGTCTCCCACCAGTGCCCTGTCCTGCTTCGAGTTCTCCAGTGCCTTAAATGTAGTGAGAGAAACAGAGACAGAAAGAAAAAAAGGGAGGGAAATGCAGCCGTGTTAGATTTCCTGGTTACAGCTTTCAGCCGGTAGTGTGAATAGCAGTGATCGCTGAAAGTATCTCATTGGCTCTCTCTGGCTGCACTGTTCCAGCCTCCACTGCTTCTATAATGCTAATGGAACTGAGACAGCAGCATGTTCGCCCCCCCTTTCCCCTCACCCCACCAGTCCTGCCCACTGCAATGTTAACTCTTTCTGTGCCATCCAGCAGAGATAAAGCATTTTGAAAAATATTTTAATAATCCATGTTTCATTAAGAACAGTCATCATTGCTGTCACTGGATTATGCTGCATATAGCTGTTAAATGAAGCCAAGTAGTTTTTATTACACTACTGAGGTCTGCTTTATGACCACTTCCTCTACCGAACAACCTAGTGAAGAAAACCACATGATCTGGCTGAGCCAGTAGAAATATGGGCCCAATGATTTCAGGTTCCACAGACTGACTATGTTCACAAACAGTGGATATAAAAAGTCTACACATCCTGTTAAAAAGATGAATCATTATAATTGATGAATTATAATTAAGATGAATCGAGTCAGAGCTTTACCACTTTTCCATGTGATACAGCAGCCAATAAAATTCAAGTGAACAACAAATAGAATTTTTTTTTGTTTGTTTTCTGATTGCATAAGTCTTTCAATAGGATTTAGAGCAGGGCTCTGACTGGCCATTCAGAACTGTGATTGTTATCTTCTCAAGCCTTTTCTTTGCTTTCTTGAATTTGTGCTTTGGGATGTAATCAAACTGTAATGTAACAGAGTCGAAGAGACACATGCAGGGTTTGGAACAAAACAGATTGGTGTTTGGAGCTTTCCTTGATTTCCTCCATCTTGACTAAAACCCCAGTCTCTGCTGAAGAGAAGGAGCCCATAGCAGGATGCTGCCACCATCATGCGTCACTGTGCATATGGTGTTCTTTGAGTGATAGCGGTCTTGTTTCTGCGGCACTTTGGGCTCATCAGACCCAAACACATTTTGGCAAAAACATTTCAGGCAGGCTTGGATGTTTGTTTGTGTATGCATGCGTGTGCATGTCAAAAGGGCTTCCAACTAGCCACCAGAACCCACAGTCCAGTGAAGAATACAAGAAACTGTTGTCGTATGCAGACAGCAACCAGTACTTCCAAGATATTCCAAATATACCTTAAACCTTTAATGTTAGGTCTTTGGCAGCCACCTTGATAAGTTTTCTTCAATTTTACAGGGACTTACTCTTCTTGGTAATATGATCCCCAGTTTCCTCAGCTGTTAATGAAGCTTGCATGGTCCTCCACAGTATATCTAACGTTTTGGAAACTCTTTTGCACTCTTCTCCTGATCGCTACCCTTTGACAAGGAGATCCCATACATGCTTGACCATAGCTTCAGCAGTCAGACAAAACCAAAATGAGGTCAATAAAATCTTACAGAAAGAGCTCTCTTGTTTGGGGTTATGATAATTACTGTTGCACATGACTTGCAATGTGATGGCATAATTATGAGCACGTAAAATTAAAAATGGTTGCACATATCTCTTGGTTTCAATTTTTAATAGCATAAAAACCTGCATTTTAACAGGGGTGTACATTTTTATATTGACTGTAGATAAGGCAGTTGTAAAGATCTAACTTGTACTCAGTGCTATGCCTCCAACAAGAAAGTGATAATGTTTTAGGATTTATATGGTGATATATAAATCTACATGCCAGGAGAAAGTAAAAATATTGCTTAACCTGCTTCATTTCATGCCAGTACATGTCTCCGCACAAAGCGCTTTCCAATCCAATGAGATTTGAAGCTTAGCATATTTTGGGCACTTCAGGCAGCCCTTACCCTGCGAGCACACAGACGAGCTCTGCAGTGGCGGCCTTAGTTCCTATTCAAACCAGTCAATAAAAGTCTGAGACAGCAGTATGAGGTCACATATAAAAGCCCCTAACATAAACAACAAGAATAGGTGCATTGTTTCATTTCCCACAGTTGATATTTGCTCATGATCACATCTACACCTGAACAGCAACCCCAATTTCATGTGCATGCTGTGTCACTCCCCCATTTTGTCCCTTTGTTTCCTGAGTGAGAGTGGCAGGAAGCTTGTCAGGAAGCTGAACAGGAAGGAGAGTGTGTTTCAGAGTGGCCTTAGCTCTGATGAGTACATTCACAGGCTGTTTGTACTGCTGACGCAACGCCCTTGGAAGAAAAGCAGACACAGGCTTAACTTCGGCTGATGCTGGCCCACTTACCAAGCTGCCTGTACAGGGAGGAACAGTGTTTAAAATAACTCCAAAATCCAAGTACAAGGCCTCAATATCACCGCCTTCTGTGGTGACACAGTGGTTACAGCTCAGATCTGATGAGCATAACACTGTGAGCTCAAATCCCAGAATTGTCATAGAACGACTGCTGAGCTGTTAAAGACCTTATAAAGCACTGAAACTGTGCGTGTTCTGAATCTGTCACACAACAGAAAAATGTAGTATTAAACATCCAGACAAATTTGAATCATTATTAAAAAAATTATTGCGAGGCATATGTAATTAGGTTTCAAAATCATGACAGAATAAGCAGTATCGTGTTCTCATAGACGCTGGGGAAAGCGGAAAGCACAGATACCACGCCCAAACACAAACACTAACATATAGCTAATTTTACAAGAAAATAATGCTAGGCTACACTGTGTAAAAATCACATGAGGGGGCTGCAACTACTACAAAATGTAGTAGATTTACTTTGGCCTAAGTTACATACTATAATTATATCATTTAAGCACACAAGGCAACTTGCAACTCAGCTGTCGTCAATGAAAGTTTGTAAAACTGTCAGATGTGAAATGGCCAATGCAGAGGCTGGTGGTGATCCTCAGCTCTCAACCAATGCGGCTGTTCTCAAAATTTATCCACCTCTTCTTCATCTCCTCATCCTTTGGAAATTTAAATAAAGTGACCGAGCTGTTCAGCAAATTCTGGCATCCAGGAAAGACGTGTTTGTGGGAGTAAGGCATCGCTAGCTAGCAAACTGTACTGATGTACGTATAATAACTCGCAAACGAGCGGGAGAACCACCGATGCTAATTCACCCTAATGTTTATAAGTTGCAGTGTTAGGGGAGGGGTTATGCTAATTAGGTGCCTCCAGCGTGTCATCGAGCCACCATTTCTGACCCGCCAGAAATATCCAGAACACAAGAATGATGAAAATGATGAAAAGCTGCAAAGCTCTGACTCCACAATTCAGGAGTATATAGTTTACAGTCTTTTCACGTTTGCAGCAACTATTTTCTACATATGTACAAGGTGCTTAGAAACAAATCTCTGAATTTGCTTTACACAGTCTTTAAGCAAGGCCCGTAGCTGCCAGCTGTGCAGGATTATATCCTGTCTCAAATGAAAGAGTGGAAAATCCTCACCGAGTTAATCATCTGAAAAACCAAAGTCAAAGTTGGCAGGAAAGGGAAGAAGATTTCTTGCAAGATGTAGTATATCATTTACCACTAACTGCTAATGTTGAGTTGCAGTTATTGCTGCACAAGACGGTCTGTAAGCAAAGGTTCGCATACTTCTTTTACTCACAGATATTTAATATTGGATCATTTTCCTCAATAAACAAATTATTAATTAAAATATTTTTCTCTCATTTGTTTAATTTGGTTCTCTTGATCTACTTTCAGACTTTTATGAGAATCTGATGATGTTTTAGGTCATATTTATGCAGGAATATTGAAAATTCTAAAGAGTTGACAAACTTGCAAGCACCACAGTATAACTGAGCTGAGCTGAAGTGCAAGAAAAGGCCTGCTAGCGCTCAGGACTAGACAATGAAATCTAATATACGAGTGATGGAATAAACTCAAGCAGCTTTGTGGCAATTTTGCAGGTTAGGAGGTGTGCAAATTCTAACAAGGCGTTCTTTACTGACTCAAGCCATCAACTTTCTTCCATCTCCATTCCTACCTAACCACATTCATAAACGTAAATACTACAAAAATATATTTCTGAGACATTACCATACTTCACAAGTGCTGGACTGTCACAGTGTTAGAACTGTACAAGATATTAGTTTTCTAATTATGGAAGTGCAGATAGTAGCCATGGATGCAAAGGCTTACACAAGCGTTAAGTTATTCTTAAAAATTAATTGCCTAAACCACCTATACACAGCCGCATTACAAGGATACCGTATTACGCAGATACAAGGACTTTTAAGCAGACCTATAGCTGCATTTTATGTAATCATTCTCATACAAATTTAAAACACATGAAAATTCAAAGTAGAGCTGCAAAACAGATTAAAACATCGAAATAGTTTTTGAAGAAGAAGAGTCTTTGCATGTTTTAAGATTTCCCTTCACTGGAAACAAAGGACCACAAACCCCTTTCATCATGACAATGCCCGTGTGTGCAAAGTGAGGTCCATGGAGACATGGTTTGCCAAGAATGGAGTGGAAGAACTCAAGTCGCCTGTACAGAGCCCTGACCTGACCCAACTGAACACCTCTGGAATGACCTGGAACCTGGACTACATGCCAGAGCGCCTCACCCGACATCAGTGACTGACCTCACTAGTGCTCTTGTGGCTGAATGAGCACAAACCACCACAGTCACTTTCCAAAATCTAGTGAAAAGCCTTTCTAGAAGAGTGGCTTTTATAGCAGCAAAGGTTGTACAAACTCTGGAAAGGGATGTTCAACAAACACATATGATTGTGATGGTTAGGTAGCCACACACTTATGACCATGTAATACAATTCAATACAATACCAGTGGCAGCAGCACACAGAGCGAAAAGTAAGCAAGTAGGTAATTGCTTTGAAGCATGCTTACTTAAAATGTGTCAAACACAAGTCCCACAGCATGGGTTCATTTGGCGGGCATGAATATGGAAACAATACCAATTCGGTTAATTTTGCGCCAAAAGTTTCAAACTAAATCATAAAATCCATAAGCAAAATACTAAATATTAAAATGCAAAAAGAAATATCGTGTGAATCAAATTAAAATGTATTTTTCAAAAAAGTTACTTCTGATTCACACACATTTTGCATTCATTTTTTTTCTGATGAGGTATTTTTTGCTTCTGCAATCTTTATTTTTTTTTGCTTCTAACTTTTGGCACTTTTTTTTATGAGGGTGGGTCATAAGACCAGTTTATACTTCTGTGTCGAATCTATGCCGTAGTTATGGCATCGACGCTCATGCAGAGCATACGGTCTCTTCGAAGAGACACTGTGGCATGAAACACAGCAGAATTTACCGATTTTATGCGGTGATCTTATGAAGAAAGAGCAGGAAGCGAGTTCAATGTCTCACTGTAGGAATAATGAACAGAAAATAACACAAACAGAATGCTGTTTTCACACAAATTCACTGAGAGAAAAGATACCTCGCGTGATGAATTATGAACCACGTGAATTCTCACCGAAAGCATTTCTGAAGTGTTTTAACTCCTCTGTATTCAGCAGTATGAGCGGCTCGAAGCACTTCAGTGTAACTAGTGATTAAATCCACAGGATTAAATGCAGGATTAAACTGGCCGTTACGAGTAACTACAGCCACTACAGCACCTCATCCTTTAAATATTTATATTAACACGATATCATGACGATACTTTTCCCCGATTATTGTGGAGAAGAAGGGGCATGAGGAAATGCATAGGAGGAAATGTGATGCTAGCTAGATGACCAGACTAAATCTGGCTTCGTATATTCGGTTCCACATTAAAACGCTCCAGGTCTTATGAGCACATGTCGGCAAACGGTGGGATGAAGAGCACTAATATCACATACAGATTCCTACAACTCCTCATTCCCAAATCATGCCAAAAAAAATCTGACAATTTCATATGAAAAGTGTAATTTATATATACTCAGTTTGAAGAAATTTAACTGTACAGGCAAATTGTACTTCCTGCCTAAATCCTATGCCATTACCTTATTATTATAATAATACATTATACTTATTTTCATATGAAATGACAAGTTTACAGGACCATTGTTAAAAATATTAAACAATTAACCTGGTAAATCTGATGCGCTCGAATGTCTGACAACAGTAGGAATGGTGATGGCACTAAATTATTTAGCCTAATCATTTAAGGCACAATACATTGCCAAGCCATCTTTCCATATTAATAATGTTCCCATGAAATACACTGATTAATAAAAGATTAAAAAACATGTCAACAATACGGGAAATTACACCTTGGTATTGTAGAGTTGTAATTACAAAGTAAATACAGTAAACCTGTGTGTCAATATCAAGATTTTGTTACAGAAAAATGCTCACATGTCAGTAAAGAAAGCAATATATTACAAAACAGACCACATACAAAACAAATGTCAGGAAGGCTGTGGAAAAATGTGCAGAAGAACTGGGACAGGTTTTCCAAGATTCTCAGCCAAACTTTGCTCCACTTATGCAGTTTTATCTCCTTATAAAAGTGCACTAATTGTGCCTGACATTACTCTTTCTTTTTTCTCACACCTAATACTGACTGTTTAGTTTATAGTATTTTATCTAATATTGAAGTATTTTTGAAGGCATCTCTGCTTTACAGCATTTCTTGCACATACACAAGACTTTTGCACAGTACGGTATATATTTCCAGGTAGTTTTCACAATGAAATATGATGTTATATCATGATCAGTATCATATTATATTCTGAGGTTATTATATCACCATGTTGATATAGCCATATTGCCCTGGCCAAATGAGAACAAAATTGGAAGAAGAGACGATGGTATTCATTAAAGATGTACTGCTGTACTTCACCTGCGCTAGTGATGATGTATTCAGGTGATGTTCAGGTGTGAGCAGTGAGTCGGCCTCATAAGATTGGCTGGAAGTATCGTCATCCTCAAGCTCCTCCCTGCAAAGCCAAAGGAAGGCAAGAAGTACAGAAATAAGAAAAAAAAAAATGAAAATCATACAAACACTACCCTGTCCATACAACAAAGCTGCAGTGTTCTAAACATAGTGTAGCTTATAGGGGAAAATGGGACCATTTTTTCATATCAGATGTATGCTCACTGTGTAAATAACTCATCAACATTTTGAGCTCTACTTGCTACCAGAGGATCTTGGTCCAAAGGTCAGTGAATGATTTTGTGATTGTGTCAACAAAATTAAGACCACTGTTTTAGACACTCGGATAAAGACAGTGACACGGCTATCACCTGGTGGATGTGTCACATAGGGCATTGGCCAGATATACCTGGTAAACACAGCTGAGCCTTCCAGGAAGGAACCACCAAAAGGATTTCTACCTTACACTCAGTGAGGGTGTGAACACTGAATCTTGATAGATCATGTTCATATCAGAGCCTGCAACAAGATGCCATGTTGAAGAGGCTGTTGGTAGCCATCTTAGTGATAACCTTTGGACATGCAAGCAGGCTGCAGGGGTGGGCGAGTTTCACTCAGATATTGATGGCACTGGACAAGGTTGCGGTAGTGTGGTTTACATGCCTTTTTGATGTTGCATGGAAATCTAATGTCTTTGGACTGGAAGACTGGAAAAAAGTGGTATTTTTTTTTTTTTTAAGAGGGTCTCCTTAGCTTTACAGGAGAACTACAGGAGTACAGGGTATCTGGATCACTACTTTGTGCAATCCGGTCTCTGTATGAGTGGAATGAGTGTTGGCCTTAATTCAAAGCTGTTTAGGGTGTGTGTCAGACATCAAGGGGGTGATGTCAGGGGTAAGCTGTATCAGCCCTGTCCTACTGAACACAGATTCCAATCCTGACCCAGGACATGCTGGAGGGATTATATATCTCAGAGTTGATTATGAAATGCTTGGAGTTAGAATCTGTGACTGGGGATAGAGAAGTGTGTACTGACCTTCTCACCCTTTTGCCACTGCAACCCCCACCAGGAGAAGCAGAAGGGAAACAAATAAATGAAACCAACCAACAAACAAACAAATGAATGAGTAAATGAATTGCACAAGAAACTCTTATTGGTGTAAGTGTAAGACACATCAGTTACTGTTGGGAAAAATACTTCAGTATAGTACTTTAGCTAAGAGATCATAAGAACAAACATTATGTGCACTTTCATATTGTGTAAGAAACAGTGCCTTTTTTTAATTCCACAACACACACTTAGGGAAGAAGTTGTTCTAAGAGGAACTGAAGATCTTTTTTGAAGTGACTGAGTTTCCCCTTTCCTTTCATGTAGATCTCCCATAGTTTGAAGGAACAAAGTCCCAAAAACTATCCATCTTTGACAAACATGCCATTTATGGGTCTTGCATTTAGTCAAGTAATTTTGAGTTCCTGTTAGTCACATGGTTTTTCTTAGCATAGAAATAAGATATGACCTCTGGTGTAATCCTAAACAATGTACTTCTTATCACTATGCAGCATTCCATGTAGACCCAACTAACTTTAAGCGGTGTATTTAATTACTGCAGGTTATGATAAATAAACAGAAGAATCAGCTCTTGCACGTCTTCATTACTTTATGCAAATATGGCTTCAATGTATACAACTATAAATGTTCATGTTTGAACTGTAGCATGACTAGTGCTGCATTTTTTAAACCTACCTGGCTCACCTTCAGTATGTTACGCTTTTTCCAATCAGTTGGTGAAAGATTAGTCTAGAGAAATGTTTATTACCTCTTCAATGTCAGGATCAGTCTACACAATATTTTTGTCTTTCACACAATCATAGTGCCATAAATTATTGCTGTGTCTTGGTCGGGAGACTGGAAACGCTACAATTTTGACTAATCATCATTCACGTCCTTGCAGGTCATCCAGGAGGAGGGTCAAGAAATTGTCGGTCATGGGTACAGAAGAAACCGCAAGAAAGAAATGCTGAAAATTTGTCTGCTACGTCAATTTGTGTAGTCTGATCCCAGCATAACTGCAACATGCTTGGATTGAATCCGAACACCTGGAAGTCAATTTAGATAGATAGATAGATGCATCCAAGAGATGAATTAATGTAAATTCTGAGATGTGAGCACAGCTCTGAACTGTTCAGTGGGTGTCAGGTTCCTTATGATCTCCATCAGACACACACAGGAGTGAGTGTGAAAGGATGCAACACAAGCAGTGACAATGCTAACTGACCCACCCTTCAGTGCTGAGGCACAATATAGAGTTACTCAGCAGACAGAGCACTTTCCCCATCTCAGGTACCTGCTGGAGACCAAAACACCTCGTGCTTTCTCATGTCTGTGACTGTTCTTAGTTTAATAATGTTTAGACACATTATTTCTTCTCATGAATAAAATGATGCAGGACAAGGTAACAGAACTGAGACTTGGAGAAGACGCTACAGCGACTCAGAGCTACATGCGAAAACAAACAGCGTGCGCGCGCGCGCGCATGTTGTAGCGTTGTCACACAAACAAAAACAGTGAGTACCGTTACTAAATGACTTGAAATGTAACTGTAGTAACTTAAACGCGCTTACCGCTTTTCACACCCCGCCTCTGTTTTGTCTTGCTCTAACGATTTGTTTCTCGAGAACAGTCTCAAAAAGTTCCTCGGGAAGTCTTCATGCCACGAGCGCTGCCTTTTCAACCCGGCCATTTCTACTCGAAGAAACTAACGACACGTGAGTATAATAAATATAAAAACAAAGAAACAAACTACTTAAAAAACTTCCGTTACATGTTTAACGCTCTAAAACGCAACCTGCGGGTGCCTACACTAGCTGGACTGCCTCGCGTCGCTACATGCGTGGTGTGCATCCAGAGCCAGTCTGCGTCCTGAAGCGCATACTAGCGTACTACATGTGGAAACAGTACTCTACCTACCACTCTACCTTACCCAGGTCTAGACATACTATTTAGTAAGGTAGTATGCTGGTCAGGACGGAGCTTCAGACTTTTAGAGGAAGTGAGGGAGGAGTCAGCTTCAAAGTAACTCCAAGGTACCTTAGGAGGCGGTTCAGTACTTTTCATTAATATTTACTGAGATATAATAGCACTAAACAGCTACTTCTGATTTATGTTTAATGTAGTTTTTTTTTTGTGTGGAGTGAAACCTGATGGGGACTCTCAAGCTGAAGTCATGCATATATCAAACATATAGCTATTATAGAACACACTGTGAAGCTAAAGGAAAATAGCTTCTTTGGTAGCCTAGTGAAATTTCAAAATGAAGCCTTTAATAGTATCTACATGAAAATTTGCAAACAAGAGAATGTCCTATAGTGACACAGTACTGTTATGAAGTCTGATAAATTAACCTTAACACAGCACATACCTAACCAGGGCAACAAAATAAGTAAATAAATTTAAAAAAACATACAGCTCGTGCATTACTCCAATCTCCTTCCTGCAACCCAAATTGTTCCACAGGAAACACAAGAAAACATGGTCTCCTGACAGAAGCTAAACAGAGAAACAGCTCAATTTTCCTTCAACAAGCTCTTATTTTAACCCAACAGCCAGCAGGGCAGATACCACATGCATTCTGCTGGTGTTATTATTATTATATAATGAGGCAGTAGAACTGGCTGAGAGGAAACTTACTTCTCCAGTAATGCAATTGGAGGCCATTTAGAGGTGAAGAACATTTTACAGGTTATTTAAGGACCGTCTCACCAGCAGCTTCCAGCCTCATTCTCATACCTGAGAGAGATCAGTTGTCAGCTGCCAAGGTATAATGCGTCTCCTGTGCAGTTTGTGGGTCAGACACATGATCTCTTATGCGCTGGCTCCCTCTGCTGCTTGCTGCTGCCACACTGCCGTGGTTATTTAGAAGACCCTCAGCAGAGACCAGTGCACTGATATGGCATGTTTACAATATGGTATGATTGAATACTTTGGTGTGATTATATACCTTAACATATCTGATAAATACATCTCAAATAGTTAATTTATGTCATTAATGTTATACTGTATCGATATAGATTGAGAATGAAGTGGGCAGCATGGTGGCACACACAGAGAGTAGTGCCCAGGTACAATCGCTGTGTCCACATTGGTTAGTTATCTGGTTTCCTCCCACTTCCTATTGGGAGACTGATGACTCTGAGTTGTGTGCGTGTGTGTGTGTGTGTGTGTGTGTGTGTGTGTGTGTGTGTGTGTGTGTGTGTGTGTGTGTGTGTGAGTGA
>JAQQZX010000009.1:9531091-9545797 GCA_030068355.1 Notoglanidium maculatum | reverse complement strand
GTGTTGTGTGGGTGTGTGTGTGTGTGTGTGTGTGTGTGTGTGTGTGTGTGTGTGTGTGTGTGTGTGTGTGTGTGCGTGCCATGGTGTCCTGAGATTCCTGCCCAGGGTATATTTAAATTAATAACTGAAGAATTTTTTTAATGAAATAATGAATTTAAAACATTTTTATGAATGAAAAAACATTTCAAGCATGTTGTCTAAAATATGCTAAAAGATTTAAACTGTCAATGTACTAAGCTACTTTAGAAGGAATTATCACAACTACGAAAACTTATTGATGTTATAAAAACCTCTTGTCATAAAAACCATATTGTTTTGATGAAGAATGAAAATTAGGTTAGTTTAGGGTAGTTGTAAGACTGCTGGAAAATAATTTTCGGAAATAACTTGTGTCAGAACCCTCCCAGCACCTTTTCAAGTGTGCAAACAGTTCTGTCTCATTTGCTGGACGCTTATTTCGAACTTCATGTTTTGGGTTGTTCTTCATTCTTCATCAACCCAACTGGGATCAGCTCGTCCCATGCCAGCTCAATGGGAGAAAGATCTGGAGACTTGGGAGGCCAAAACATCATTCTCATAATTCATAATTCTTTCCTTTGGACTGGTTATAATTTTGGCACAAATTTGAAGAATGATTGGAATCATTATCCTGTTGAAGAATGAAATTTTGTCTGATTATATGTAAAACAGGGGGAATTATGTGATGTTGAAGAACTGAGTGATACCGTTCTTTTTTCATGATCCCTTTAATTTGGACTCAGTCTCCAGATATTCCTCCCGAAAACACACACATAACGTCACCGATCCACCTCCGCGTTTCACTATAGGAACAACTACATTCTGTGCTTGCCCTTATCCCCCATCCACCACCTGACATAAACAAAAATTCTGATTTATCAATTGTGATGCCATACAACAGAAGTTTGAATTGAGGACAGTGTACTAAACCTCTCACAAACTGATCTGGGACCAGGCAGATGTGTGGCCATCATATGGTTAAGTAAGACAAAATGAAGAGAGGCCAAGAGCCAATCAAATTCTGATAAATAGAATTCCAACACAAAGTGAATGTTAATACACTAAAGGCAGACCTGATATGCCTTCTTCAAAACCAATAGGTTCAGCCTTAGTGGCTAAATAATGTGTTACTACAAGCTATAAAATATAGAAAAGTTGAAAAACATTTGTTTTAAGTATTTACCTAAGTATTTAAGAATAAGGAAATAAAATAAAATAAAAAAGATGTACAATAACCTGGATACACAATTGTGCACAGCCTCTATAACGGGACATGTGACTGTGCTCAGAATTTCTATTAAGACACCTTTTCAGAAAAGTGTTTATCAGGAAACAGGTACAAAATAATTGCTAAAACATTGTATGTACCATGAAACACATGAAGGCCATTATCAACAAGTGGAAAGAATGGGACATGACAGTGACATTAACAAAAACAAGACATCCCGCCGATATTAATAAAGGGACAAAAACAAAACTTATCAAGGAGACTGCTAAAAGATCTATAGCAGCATTAAAGGAGGATTACTGGTGTCTCTCTGCATGTGACAGCAATTTCTCATATTCTTCACATGTCTGGGCTATGGAGTAGGGTTGCTAGACAGAAGCCCTTTCTCAATAAGAAAACATCCAAGCCCAACAAAATGCATAATGTTCTGATGAGATCAAGATACATCTCTTTGGGCATAATTTTAAAAGAATTTTGAATAACAAGAGAGCTTATCTCCCAAAGTACACCATACGCACAATGAAGCATGGTAGTGGCAGCATCATGCTGTAGATTTAGGAACCCAGATCTAAATCCTACCGAAAACCTGTGGAATGACTTGAAGAGGGCTATGCACGTTTGATAGCTCTGGGGCATGTTTGCAAGGAAGAGTGGGATACTATTGCTTAATCAAAACATTGAGAGACTCTTGCTCAAAAAGACTTTATTAAAAAGCTTTATTACAAGCAAAAATATGCTTTAACACATTTTTTTCTTTTTTTTTTCTCTCTTGAACATTTTATTTGTTTTTCACTTAAATGTTGTGTATGTATATTATAATCAAGTATAGTGCAAGTTCAGAAAGTATTATTTTGTGATGAACGCTATGAAGACAAAATAAGGCTGAAGCTTTAAAGTCTAAACTTACCTTTGAACAAAAGGCCTCTAATTTGAGAAAATGTGAGCTTGTTTAACTAATTACCCTGTAATAGTGCAGGTCACTAGTGTGTGAGGGGCTGCGACTGTGGACTGAGAGGCTTCAGCTTTTTCCACGTCTATAAGTCTCTTTCAAAATGGAGCATAGGAGCTTGTAACATTGCACAGATCCAACACAGATAATAGCTATAATTTTACCAGACACTTTCTGAAATAAAACATCGTTGTTGATTTGCAGGGTTGAAAAAGAATGGCTTTAATTACAGGAACATTTATCACATTTATTAATACAAAGCTGAAACTGAGAGCCCAACAGGCAAAGGAAACAGAACAGTATAAGTTAATTATCTGTTTATTTTACCCTTAATAAATCTTAATGTGCGGCTTGTTTTCAGTACAGCTGGAGTGAGCAGTGTGTTTATTTTATGGTGGGGAAATTCATAGGAAATACGTCTGATTGAAGTAAAGGAGTCTAAGCCAACACTGTCCTTTATCCCTGCTGTGCTTCAGTTCCTGCCTTCTAGCAGAGTGTTTCAGTTAAAATCCTTATACTCAGCCAGGGGCGGAAATTTCACTTCATTCTTGGGGGGACAATAAATAGAAATATTTCCCAAGAACAGTTTCTGAGGGGGACTCAAAAGATGCCGCCAAAAGTACTGTACTTGTATTAAATGAATATATAGGAAATCCTTATTAGCGTTATTTCACCTGTTGGATAACTGACTGGTAATAAGGATTAGCATGAACAAATAACATCACACCATTATGTTAACATTTCCATTGGTCTACATACTTCATTCCTTTATCATGAAGATTTCGTCAAGTTGCCTTTGATAGTATGGGACGTTACTAACTATATCCCTTTTCCTTTTGTCTGCCATTTTCGTTGGCTGATAAAATACATACACACTTTACTTGAGAAGTAACACAGTAAACATTTGTATGGTGTTTGATCACTGTCTTTAATATGTGAGCACAAAAACACTGTAAAGTCCTCTTATTCTACTCAGTCTACTGAATGATAGAAGTAAGTAACTTGTTTTACACATCTGCTGTTTTAGATGAAGATTTGAAGACTGGTCTAGCCTCGACACAGCTAACACTGACCTACAACTACGGGGTGAGATCGGGGAGAGCAGGCATTGGATCAAACCACTGTGTGGCACTGCGGGGAAAATGTAAATGGAGGGTTGTCCCTCCGGCGATTCAAATATTATGCGGATTAAGCAAATATAATGATATTTAGTTACTTATTAGAAACATCAGAGGGTTTTTTGTTTTGTTTTGTTTTTTTTTTTGTTGTTTTTTTACCAAGCCTGTTTCATTTCATTCAAAACAATTCATATTAAGAGCCCCTTGCAGGTTTGTAATTATTATTATTATTATTTTTTACTATTATTATTATTATTATTTATTTATTTATTTATTTTTAATTAACATTACAAACAAAAGGCAATCTTTGTGCTATTGTTTTATTATAAGCTGTAAATAGGGTTATCATGTTATTATACTAAGTTTTATATAGAAAACAAGCGACTTATAACAACCTATAGACACATTCAGTTCAGTGAGTCAAGACTAGTCAATTATAAGCTATGATAACTAAATTATATCTATTAACAACTGCAAAAATAGTAGTTGATAGTGATCTAAGTTCATATCATTTAAAGAGGAGAGTCAAGACCCCTGAGAGTCATAGGCATTGGATTAAATCACTAAAGAGAAGGAAAACAAATGTTCTAGCTGTGTTCCACTTTTATTTCTTCTACAGTCATGCCACACATTTTACTTGTAAAACTTTATAGAACAGAATACAAAGGATCTAACCACTACTTAATCAGGGGGAAAATTATGCAAATTACTATATATGTAAGTAAATGAATATAAATCTACAAATTGAGCATATTACTTTTGGTTGCGTTGATTAGATCAAATTGATTAGAAGATATTAATTAGACAAAGAAATTTAATACTGATCTATAGTATCTATAGTATCTATAGTATAGATCCAAGTTTAGGCACACCTTTACAAGATTCTCTCATTCCCTTTTCCAACCTCGAAAGTGCATCATCATCATCATCATCATCAAGCTGGAGAAAACAACATACCTTGTAATATTATTTTGAGACCAAATGGGAGTCATGTGCATGTTTCTACACATGTGCTTACAACAATGAATAAAAACATCGACATCTGTAGTACAACATGCATCAAGCCGGAAGCCATATGTCTGCCATCAGTAAGAGCACAGGGTCCAAGGGCCACCTAACTGAGTAGGAACTATTAGTCCCATGAGAGAGTTGGCCCCAGGATAAAAGAACTGCTGCAATATTATAAATGCAGAACTACATTTTCCAGAGCAAATCTTCCCTTGCTCTGATTACCTCTCTTTACGTCTGGATTTCATCAACAGTGAGTCCCAGTGTTTGACTTAGAACACAGCAGTTGTTAAATTTTACCTCGGTGACAATGAGAAGATTGTTTTTCTTGGAAAATCAATCTGTGTGTGGCATAGCTAATAAAACAACCTTAAACCTCTGGATCTGGATTTCTGGGGGGTTTTTCTTCTGCTCGTTTCTCCACTCATGGAGGAAACTGGAGACTCAACTGCCCTGTTCGTACCACTGCAGTGTTTAAGCCAGAAACCATCTTAAGGATTTCAGAGCACCTGAGTTAGTGAGTAGAGGCTGGTTTAGTGGGAACGCTCCTGGCTGTGCAGGGTTAAGTAAGGCTAATTGTGGAGCTTTACAGTGTGTGTGGGTCACAGAACAAGGGCTCACACTGCTTCAGAAACTACTTTTCTGCAGGCCAACATGCTAAATGCTTTCCACATGCTACCATGAGGACTGTTTACACACACACACATATACGTCTGTCGTACTCTCCTTGTGAGCGCCTTCCATTTGCAATATTATTAATGTAGCTAATTAATGCTATGCCTGCACCTAAATCTAACCCTTACCTTAACCTCAGTAATGAAAAGGAAATGTTTTTGGCTCTCTTTTTTTCTTCTTATTTTTGTTAAAAAATAAATAAATAAATAAATAACACTTTCTTTGTAAGGACCATCGAAATGTCCTCACTAGGCCAAAATGGTCAGATCATACTATCCTTGTGAGGATAGTAAGGTCCTCATAAGGGTATAAACATACACACACGCACACACTGGCTTTAAAGCACATGACTGCTCAGTGAAATACAGAGAAACAAAGCTAAGATAAACCAGACAGATTTGTATATTTCCACTGGTATCACTTTTTTTGTCATCTCTTCCTCATACATTTATAATGCCATGGGGATTACTGTGCAAACATGAACGAATGGTCTATGTACACAAGATATACATGATATACAAATATTATGCCAGGGCAAGACAAGAGCATAAAACTACAATTCCAGTACTATGACAAGTGCAGCACAATATGGTGCACAAATAACTACACATTACGTACTAACTTAGCAGGTGCACCATAAGTGAACAAAGGTGGTCATACAAAAATGGTTTGTATGGTTTGGGTGGTTAAGGGTTTAAAGGTGTTCCTTTTGTGATAAGGAAATCTGTTATATGATTCTATATGAAACCTTTTCTCCCATAGGGACATCTGAAAAACACACATTCTATATTTTTCAAAAAAGATTATACCTGCTGCATATACACTCACTAAATATTTTATTAGTAACATCTGTAATGCATACAACATCTGCAATGCATACAATCATACAGATAAAGGTGATTCAAAATTCACATCAAAAATTAGATTGGGATAACTATTTGTTCCATGTTCCCGTTTACACCTGGCATTAACATGCGTCCTGGGTGATCCGATCACAAGTGGACAGATCCGATCTCGCTTCCTTGCTCTATATGCAAATAAACACATACATCATTTCCATTTGCAAAGACTAAATGAGTTGTTGTTTTTAACCAGGGGGAGGCAGCAATGCACTTCCTGTGCCTAGTCTGCCAGAAATTAAAAGAATAAAATATCAATACAATACAACCTGTTGTTGTTGAATGTTGTAACAATTTAATATGACGCCATTGGCGAGTGAATGAATATGTACTCACATTTCTGCATAGGATGTCAGTTGAGCAGGCAGTCCTTCATTGCGGCCCTGGCTACATTTATGTACACACTCCTAAAAGATTGTGGCCATACGCGGTCCAGACCTCCTCCAACTGTGGTCTGAATGATCAGATCACAATGCATGACCTTTAGTAAGAGCTGACCATTTGTGGCCTGATCACACAGGACACATGTTAACGCCAGGTGTGGATAGAGTCTTTGGGCCGTTGACCATGGCATGGTTGCAGATGCCATGTAGGCTGGTTTGAGTGTATGAGTGGCAGCTCTGAGGGCAGAAACACCTTGTTGATGAGAGAGGTCGGAAGAAAATGGCCAGATTGGTTTGAGCTGACAGGAAGGCAAAGGAAACTCACATTGCTTTTTTAAATTTGTAAACCCACTCTTTACAAATGTGGTGTGCAGAAAAGTATCTCATAACACATAACACATCAAACCTTTTAGTGGATGGGCTACAACAGCAGAAAAACACATCACGTTCTTTTCCTGTCAGCCAAGAACAAGAATCTGAGGCTACAGTGAAGAACACTGGAGAAATCTCAGAGAAAACCAGGTGAAATTTTTGGGATTTTTCATGAAAGCCTAAACGTTTCTGGTCACATCAAATCAACAGCCAGATCCTGCAAATTTTTTCACATCGGAAGAATGTAAGCTTTTCTGACTGCAGAATCCACACAAATACTCATACAAACTTTACAGACTTGACTATTGCAGCTCTAATTGTTGTGCTGGTCTAGCTTCATATGCCATATCTTCTATATGGATTATTGTTTCAGAATACTGCAGCTCATCTGATTTATAACCTCCCAGAGCTCTCTGATGTAACTCTCCTGCTAAGGTCCCTCCTCTGGCCTCCTGTTGTGGCACAAAATCACATTCAAAACTCTTGTCCTTGCTTCATAGACATCAAAGAGCTCTGGACCACATTATCTACATACTCTGGTTCAGAACTACACACCTGCACGCCAGCTCAGGTCTTAAACCTTTGGGTGACTGGAATGTCCTGCTTTAGTATCCGAGCTTCTCAGATGTAGAATGAACTTATCCTTCATTCTGAAAAGACCCATGTTTTTATTCATTCTATAAGACACTAAATACCTAATTTTTCAGGAAGCATTTAGGATAAAAGTGTTTTTATTTGTCTATACATATCTGCACACATGATCTTTCATAATATTTATTAGTTTTATGAGCTTATGTTGTATTGTTTATGGACTAAGTTAACCTTTTTTTTTACTGACTAGACCACTCTAGCACTAAATGTAAATGTAAAGCACCACACATGCATACACAACCTCCTGGCCTGCTCCACTCCTCTATCACTGCAGTACAAATGAAAGCTTGTAATGTCTGGCAGGTGCAGTAGAGGCTGTAGAGTTGGGCTTTTTCCGTTTTTGCAATTAATTACCCAACTAAGGACACATAACAAGCATGATCAGCCTCTGGGGAGCAGCCACTGGCCACTGCTCACAAATGCACACTCCACAACTTTGAGCAAACTACTTAAGGTCTATGTAATGAGTCCAAATGGCCCATTTAAATGCTCTAAAAACAAATCTGGTCCACTTGTATGGCTGCACAAACATGTAGCCGTAGTCTTAAGTCCTGAAGCCACAGCACAGCCTGACATACTCTATTAGAGCCTCATTAGCAGCAGGAGATGGATGGTGACTCTCTAATAGGGTCATGATTAAGTACCTCAGTGAGATGTGTTTTACTTATTTCAAAGTAGCAGCTATGGGCTCAGTCTACAGAAGTCTGAAGCAGTCTTCAAAGCACTCTTTTTAAAGGATATTCAGAGCTATAATGTTTTTTTTTGTTGTTGTTGTTGGTTGAGTTTTTTTTGCATTAGTAGTTTGTTTTTGTGAAACCACACCCCATTATAATGAAGTTATATTAATAATGCAGTTTCTACAAATGGCAACACCGAGATTATTGTTAATGTATAAAAGAAAAACAAAATGAGGGTGTGAAGAGGAATCCTTATCCAAAAGACTTGTGAGAAAAGACAAGAAACCTTATAGGTTTCTGGGACTGTTGTATGTTATTGTCTATTAGCTATTATTACTTAAAAGCAATAGACAATAAAGCAAGAGTCTCCTACAGTCTCCTGGGCAGCTGGAGCTTACTTAGTTAAGCTATGCTAACTTTTAACTCACTAAGCATAAATAAGGAGACACCATGTTATAGCTGTAATCCAGGTTTAACTAATATTTTGTTGAATGATTGCTGACATAAACTCTGACTCTGGTATAGGTATAGGTCTTTCCATTTAGTCAGTTATGTCAGTGACCTTGTGCCAAAATACCTGTACTCTTACTAAAATTATATGCATATTAGGACATAATATCATTATGTTAAAAAATATCATGTTAAGAGTAATTCCACAATATACACAATGAACATTGTCTGTACACGATTTAGTAATTCATGGCCTGCTTTTCAGATCACTGTTTGAGTAATTGTTTTGTTTTTTAATATAGATTAACTTGTGTCTTTTATTTACTTATATTATACTTATATTTACATGTTGGTTCTAGAGAACCATCTAATTTTCAGATATTTAGTTATTTAGTTACTTGTCTACTAATTAGCAAGTTCATATTCTGTTAGCTTAGGGCTGAAGCTAGAAAGTTGCTCCCAAGGAACAGGATGAGCACTGGTTTAACCCAGCACTTCTCCCATTTTCAACTGTTGCTGTATACCTGCTGAATTGCTCAGCATAAATGGTGTAAACTACTCAACCACTTTAAGCTGAACTTTCTTTCCATAGCCACATAGAACAAAAATAACAGTGATGACTTTATCTAGTTGAAAATTTTAAAAAGGTACTGCAATCAGCACTAAGAACCTTGGAGTAGGTGTGATGATTATGCTGTAGGTAATATGTAATAAAAGTAAGGAATTAAACACAGAAGGGCATACAATTTTTGAAACATAATCAAAGAATGGGTGGTGAGATGTAAACCAAAGTGAAGCAGACATCCCTAAGTGTTTTATTACTCTTGTACCAAACCAATTTGGGGATTAGAAATTTTAATTAGCCAAGGACATTTGATTTAAAAAACAAAACAAAACAATTTTTAATTACATTTAAAGCTGTGGAGACAGGTTATCACTTAGGATATAACAGCTATAAACAGTATTTCCTTCACCAGCATTGCTTTTTCTGTCTCTTTAAGTTAATAATAAGAAATGTAGTTTGTCATGTTACCAAGAAACAAGAGAGCAGAAAAGTCCTCTGTCCTGAAGACTGTTATATACGGAAGAGGATTAGGGCTATATGAAATAAATTTCAGAGAATTCAGAGAAAAAAAGTGAGAATTCTGTGAAAAAAGTCAGAACTCAGAGAAAAAAGTAAGAATTTTGAGGGAAAAAGTCAGAACTCTGGATCAGAATTCTCACTTTTTTCTCAGAATTCCCTGAAATTTATTTCACCTGGCCCTAATCCTTTTCTGTAGTTACAAAACACCAACACTGGACACTCCTTTCATAAAAGTTAAATAAATGTCTTCTTAAAGAAAGCTTCATATCAAAGATTAGACATCTTGCTTCATTAAATAACAACAGGTATTTAAATCTGTTTATTGTTAGCCTTAGATTACATATAGTGTCCACCATTTCTCATGTCCCAAGTCCTTATCGAACTAAGGTGTTAGAACGAGTGCATATAAACCTTTGATTTGGCTTGGCCGCTACCCTAAGGGTCATGCTGTGACAATTATTCAATATTCTGAGCAATCAGATTCAGCAGCACTTTGATGTAAGTTTATTAGAGCAGACACCATTAGCCTCAGTCAGTATGATAGGCCAGTTTAAGCTAAAATGCTTTGTGAGTGCAGTTTAAACAGCTAAATATATAAAACAGCTTACAATTGAACAGTATGCATGTAATCCAATAAACTGAGGATCGCATGTGCTGATATTTCTTTTTTCAAATTCTTGTTTTAAATGATATTCTGAGGAAAGTTATCCAGACATTTTTCATGTAACACCATTAGGGGGCGCACTTGTGCATAAAAATAAAATGGCAAATAATTTAATAAAAGTTTCAAATACTGATTTGAGACGTATAATGTTTTACACTCACATAAGGGTTTGTTCAATAACTGAAACTGGGATTATTACAGTCACATTATACTTATTATTATTATTATTATTATTATTATTATTGTTGTTGTTGTTGTTGTTGTTGTGTAACTGGTACATTATTCATAATTACTACTATGTTATTACTATTATATTATAAGTGGGTGATCATTTTAAATCTTAATATCAATAACTTGAAACTTTGTATTTAGGCTACATGATGCATCCGTGTTATAGTGGAATTTCAGATTTATAATTCATATATGTTTTCCTCAATGTGAATCATAATTAATCATTTTTTACTGAATATAGCTACTGTCTAAATGTGATTCTTATAATGTACCTCATATTCCCTAGCAGTAACATGCCTTTGTCCCTTAGTGTGTCTTCAAAACTGTCATCAAAGAACAACTAAACATTTGTGGGAAAGTAGCTGCTAAGCATTGAACAACATGAATTTGTGCTCTCACTCATTTCTTTATTTTAGTGTCTCACATATCCTCTTATTTCTTCCTCATACATCTTCCTTTTCCAACGTCATGCCCCCTTTTCTGCAGCTGAATTATGATTTGAGTAATTGTCATGTAAAACATGGGAAGTTACAGGGCAGTGTGGACAGACGGAAAACTGCACTAAGCCAAGCGTACAGTGATTACAATGTAAAACTGATATCTTCTCATATGGTGCATGTAAGGAGTCAAAAGCATGCAGTCCATCTGTTTTTACTGTTAGCTGGGCTTCTACTAACAGCCACTTTCTTCCACATATGTCCTTTTTCTGCTGCTGTACATTTACATTTATTTATTTGCCAGATGCTTTTATTCAAAGTACCTGATAAATGAGGCATCAAAATGAGCCACTGATGACTAACGGTCTTGCACAATTACATCCTCAATGGCTCTCTGGTGATCCTGGGATCTGAACCCTCAGCCTTCCATTTAATATCTCAGAACATTTGCTCCATGTCCTTACTGTACTGCATGTACATTACCATTGCATTAATTACTTCATTTACTAATGCATACATGTATTACTTTAATGTCATGTATTACTTATTTACTGTGAAAAAGAAGAAGCCAAAAGGATTTTGAAAGTTGAAACTATTTCTGTGTTGTTCTAGTAGAAACTGGATCAGTACAAATAATAATGATATATAATTGCAGATGTTCGAAACGAAGCTTCCTGAGGCTGCGAATGTAAGACAAATGGAATTTTTTGTTCAGAGAATAGCCTGACTGTCCTGATGAGGAAAAATGTGTGTGAGAGTATCATATGTATTTTCACATGCATAGCTAATCTATTAGCTGTCTCAAACAGCTCAAAAAAGGGGGAAGAAAAAAAAAAAAACATTGACTGGGTTGGTCTCAAATCAAGGATCAGCTATTCTGTATTCTTGCCTGTATATTTCTTTATAGCTTTGTAAGAACGCAGTTTGACAGAGGTTTGAGGTTTTGAGCGTTTTAAGGTATTAGGCCTTCAGCACTGATCAAGTAAAATAGCTTTGCTCGATATAATCTGATAGCCAGGAGTGGAAAGTAAAAAAGGATCTCTTAACAGTACTTTTTGTGAGTATACTTAAATCATACTATGTTTACTTCAGTTTTACTTTGCTACATTTATTTTTGATCACCATCAATGAGTAAAAAATAAAATAATGCATTAAACCCAATCAAAAGCCTGTATATGTGAAACTTTTGAAATAATTACTTTTGAGATCCAATCAAATAAAGCAGCTTCCTGGAAAGTCTCCACTTCAGTTACCGCTTGTGTTAGTCAACAGCAGCAATGTCTGAGACAGTGGAGCCACATGAGCATCCAATTTCATCATATACCTTCAGTTTTACATGTTTAAAAGAAAACAACTTGATAATAATCTGCAAATTATGTGAGCCAAAACCTGTGGAGATATCAACATTTCACAGATCAACATCCAGCCTGTGGAAACATGTACGCGTTAGCCGTTAGCTAGTTGTGTGTGCTAGCCAGATCTTTTGATGTTTTCAGGTGTGAAAGCTGTATTAAACTTAACATATCACTTTGATGTCTGTTGTGTTAAATATATCCAAGTGTAAAGCCTGTAGGTAATCTGTGAAGGACATCTTTGTTAGACAGCTAACTATCTAGCTAGAAATGTGCATTTATTTACATGAGCTAGCTAATTATCTGAGCAAGATACTGAAACCCCAACTGTTAGCTTGCCTAGCCAGCTAACTTTCTGCATAATAATCTATATAATAATCGAGGTGGTGTTCACATCAGCACAGCTCACTTCTTTAGTTAATATCATTATTAAAAAATAAGACTAACTTATTACCTTTTTTGATTAGTTGTCTGTCCTAACTTATTTACTCTTACTTGAGTCATTTTCTTTATAACTACTCTTATTTTTAGTCCAGTGAATTATTACAATAGCGGTACTTTTACTCAAGTCTGTGGTTTTTTACACTCTTTTTTTCATCCACTGTGGAATAGCAGATAATGTTTTACACAGACACACATGAAAAGACACATTTAAAGTTGCTATAGGAGAAACCTCTGAAACCAATTTTAAAAGGAACCCTTTCAGGTCAGATGGAACCAATTAAAAGTCCGATCTAAAGCTTTCCAGAGGGTTCCGTTATCACTACAAATTGATCTTTTTTTAAGAGTGTGGTAGAGCTCTGAAAGGCTGAAGAGTTGGTTTCTGGGAGGAGGCAGCCCTGCTGATGGTTATTTGGCTACTCTCCTCTCATTAATCACCAGCCTCTGACACCTCGTATATTTACACTCTACATACACACACACACACACACACACACACACACACACGTAAGGAGGAGAGACGATCTTGCTGATCTCTATTGAAATTATTCTCTTTCCATAAATTATGTTTTACTGAAAATTTAAAATGCAATTTTACATTACTTATTTAAAATTAATTGTGATTAAAATTTGAAAAAAGCAGTTAATGTTTAGCATGAAATTATGAATGTGTAAATAATTGAAAACATTTATTTATTAAATTAATTGCAAATAAAAAAATTTAATAACAATTTTAAAAAAACTTTTACAAGTCACATGTAGTGTGAAACTGAGCTGTTATCTTTTAAAGGTACAATCCAATTTTCAGACTAGATGAACATGATTTGGATTTGAAATATATTGCATATTTATACATATATATATAATTATAATAATAATTATTATTATTATTATTATTGCATATAAATCTATGTTATGTTTTTATATATAATACTTGCCAGGCACAGCAGAAGCGTAGCATTGCCTCACAGCTCCAGGGTCTTCAGTTTGTTCCTGAGCTTGAGTTAGTGTCTGTATGGAGTTTTGCCTGTTTTCCCCATGTCCATGTGGGTTTCCTCCAGGTTCTCTGGTTTCCTCCCATCCCTGCAATGGACTGGTATTCCATCCAGAGTATAAAGCAGTTAAAGGGTAAAGCAGAACTAATGATGAATTAACTGAATGAATCAAATACATTTTAATAATTACAAATAATATAATTTATCATTATATGGGTTAGGGTACATTTCTACACTTTTTTTGTTTACTTGTTTGTTTTACCAGCAGTGATTTGAAATATTTCTGATCCATGCCAGATATTTAAAGTAAATAACAAATGTTGGTCAGTGGATTTGGTCAAACACTGCGGGACTCTACAGCTCACTTATCTAACCCAAATGTCCAGTTTTTAATTCATGCTGACTAGCGGCATAAATTACCTTAAACAGGACATCAGCTTCTTAACCCAATGGTTAACTGGCTAAACGTATCTCTGGGTTTTAGGGGAGAACGGAGCTCAGTGACCTAAAAACAAACTTCTCAGCTGCAAGTGGAAGATCTTAATGAGTTACTGATTTCCACTCATTAGGCTTAATAAGAGGTTAAACTATTCACTGCTTCTGAAGTATCTCATTCTTTCATTTTCTCGTCATTCTCTCTCAGACTTTAAGTGTGCTAATGTCTATTTTTACAGTATTCTCTGATAAGGAAATGGGTAATTGTTATATTGTTATTGTTTTACTATATAGGGATAGATAATGGAGCCCTATACCTGTGCTACAAAATATTTTTAAATCAGAGAAGAATATAATTTAAAGTACAACAGCAAAAAAAACAAACAAACAAGAAAACAAAAAAAACCTTTGTGACTTCTCTGTGGTTTTTATGATCTACTGACTTGTACTGGTACTGATGTAGGCTTAATGTAGTCTATATCTATCTATATATCTATATATCTATATATATACACACACACTGCCAGTCAAAAGTTTGGACACACCTTCTAAATCAATTTTGTTCTTTATTTTTATTACTTTAAAAGAGACTGGATAATGATGGACTGTTGTTTCTCTTTACTTAGTTGAGCGGTTGTT
>JAQQZX010000009.1:9491251-9505859 GCA_030068355.1 Notoglanidium maculatum | reverse complement strand
ACACACATACACACACACACATACACACACACACATACACACACACACATACACACACACACATACACACACACACACACACATACACACACTTCCTCGGGCCACACAGCAAGGTGACACTCAGGTGTCAATCTTGTTCTAATTGCTGAACAAACAGATAATTATTCTGCCAGATGCTACAATGAATTAGAGACAAGGTCAAAATCCTGGAACGTGGAACATTGCTTTAGATGATTCAAAAAAGTTTAGTACTCAGTCTATAGAACAGCACCATTATCTATACTGAGTAAAAGAGAAGATGCTGGTCTGTTCTGGGTTAATATCTATTACACAGTAGCTTGAAGTGCATATTTTAGTTAAGATAGCTGCAGACACCATTTCCCTCTCAGGGATAAACATTAACCGTTGAATACATGTGGAATTTAACCCTTTATTGCGTTTTGCTAATTTCAAGCTCTTCACAGAATTGAAACAAATTGCAGTAAAGGAAACGCCAACATCATTCGACCAGACGAACTCGCTCCAATGCATCTGAAGCCTCTTTTCAAATTACTGGCCATCATGTTACGCGTCATTATGCGCCTCACCACATCGGAAAAAGAATGCTAAGCATGCAACACCACTATTCACCAATGTAGATGCAGGTCTGGTGAAGACAAACAATGCTGAAAAGGTATCCGGACAGCCTTTCCTTTACAAAGGCATGATGTCAGTCGGGCACACGGTCAAAAGTATTTATAAATGCGGAAATCACTGTTACACATCTGACAAGGTTTGTTGGATATGCATAACATATAAAGTCTTGAGTGTTTTTAATTGAAAAAAGTACAAATAAAAATAAAAAGTGAAAAAAAAAAAAGAACAATATTTGCCATCAGTCATGTGCAAAGCTGCTAGTAGAGCCACACATTCTCTGTCTAACAGATGGAAATTTGTCTTATTCCAGGCAACACACACACAGGAATCTGGAGGGAATCTTGGTGCGATCTGTCATTTACAGAAAATAAATTTACACAAGAGCTTAACCAGGGAGAACCTCAATTTCCTTGGCCAAAGCCTGGGAGTCTGAGACACAGGGCAGTAATTCAGGGCTTTCTGATGCAAAGAGACAGTGTTACAGAGACAGAGACTTTAAACTGCACTCCCATAATCCGGTAAATTCCCAGACCAAACAGTCCCTGTGAACAGGAGGCTTGCAGAGCAACTCTATTAGAGCGGGTGATATCTTTATCTCCACTAGATAAAAAGGAACACCAACAATTGATAGCTCTACTCTGAGAAGAAGCAACACTGAAACTAGTACTGGCTTGGTAGGCCTGATATTACTGCATTCACTGCTTCTTTAATTCCACTTTCCTCATAAGTGAAAGAGCCAGATGTACAAAGGAAAAACTCTGCTTTGGAGGAAAAATAATGTTACTGCTTACAGTAAATTGACAGTTTGGTAAGACTTATTTGAATAGCAAATGAACACTTAACCACATTCTTGGAATTTTACCTCATAGCACTATTACATTTAGCCGTCATTGCAGACAAATAGGTATTTATGAGAAATGCAGATTTAAAAGTGGCCAAGGCAGAAGGTGCAGGAAACCAAATGCTAATTTGTAGACTTAGGAATTTCTTCGCTCAAACTCAGGCTAATTAAACTGGACATATTGTAAGAGCCCGACAGCCAAAAAGCCTCCATCATGTGCCACCAGCACAAGGAAAAAGCAACAAAAACACGGGACGTGGGCGGCTGTAACATCAAAAAAAAATATTGAGCCGCTCCTGGCACATAACCCGATTTCCGAAAAATCCTTCAACTATCAGATGAACTACACAAAAGGAATGCATGCTGGATTTAGGACAACTTGCAAGTGACTTCAGGTACTGAAAAAGGGCCAAGGGATAATGCTGGAAAAACAATATGGTGCTATTTAACTGAATCCCCATCCTGCTTATTTGTTAAAAGATATGGAATTAGAGACAAAGGAAGACAGTCAGACAGAGAAAAACAGATTTTTCCCATGTCTGGGAGTGGGGTGTGTGGTGCAGGCAGTAGGATCCTGACCCTGAGGCGGTGTAGGCCGTTTAGGCGGTGGGGCCGAGCGCCATGGATAATTGAGAGCTTGCGCTGTTTGGCAGGACCACCAGAGAACCCCGAGCGCTGGATCGTGACAAGCGCCGCTGCTTTACAAATCAAGAGGCGACAAGGGTGCACGAGAGGCCCAGACGGCTCTCTGTGCTCCTTCAGCCAAGCAAAATGAACTTTTAATAAGAACATCAGCAGCTAACAGTGCGAGGAGAGCCAGGAGCAACCTCTCAGACTGCCGCGCCAGCGTACTTGTGCCAAAGACTAAATTAAGCACACCTAAGGGAGCATATGATACAGCTCTGTAAGTGTGTGTGGCCAGCATTTCACTTTGAATGAGTAAATGCTGAACGGATGTGTAAAAAAAAAAAAATTGTATTAAAAAAAAAAACCAAAAAACAAACTCGCAAAAAACACAACAAAACAGTTCTTTTAAAACCTGCAGGTTTTAAAACTTTGAATGCATCTTTTTTTTTTTTTTTTTTAAATAATAATTTTGCAATGACTTAGAAGAAGGAATTTTTAAAAATCGAACAAGGAATACAAGATGGGAGCTGAGTAACAAAAATAAGACGTTCAGAGTGGACTTTCTATCTTGCCTTTTACTCTCTCTTTCTCCGTCTTTGTCCAGTGGAAATCAATCTTGACAGATTTGCATGCAAAGTGGCGTCAAATTCATTTCTGCTACACAAATATGAGATCAGGCTTGGATCAGCTCAAACAACTCTCTCCTAAACAGAATACTCTTACTGGCTCAAAGAGGCACCTTCAATGAGAGTTGTGAGGCCGAGGGCTGTGTGTATGGGGCAAGACGAGGGGTGTGAGGGGCTGAAGTGGGCAATCTATAATAAGCCAGAGCTCAAGTCTGTGAGCTTTGCAATACGACGTCTAATGTATTCCTCCAAAGTTAATCTCATTTTGAAAGCACGTCCACCAAGCAGCTCAGGGGTCGTCTGCGACTGAGGAACCTGAAAACACATTAGAAAAATTCCTAATAACGGGCACAAAAGAGAGCTGGCGGATGGAAAAAAGGCCCACAATTAGCAAATAGACATCAACAATGGGCGAGTTTCACAACAACGACCGCCTATCAAATGCTGCCATTCCAGCAAGTCTATCACAGGCTCTTCACAGGAGACCAAAGGTGGGACCATCTCCAAATGTATACATAAACCACAACTGACCTGCTTCAACAGAAACAAAACTGCATGTCTAATTTGTGGAACAGTTAGTAAATGAATGAATGAATGAACTAATTAATTTGTTCATTACTTAGATGCAGGTAGGACTCGATTTGCATTGCGCTCAATTCTTATTGTTCTGATGACTTGTTAAAGAGCCATCACTGCCTATAGAATGTTATCTAGTGTGAGTGTATACATTTACTGAAGTGATATGGGCCAAGTCCCACAGATGAAAATTTTAAATGAATTAGCTTTTCATGACCTTCACAGGTTTTAGTCATAGAACACTTGTTACATACGCACCTGTGGTTCTGGGAACCCTGAAACATTGTCAGGAGGCAAGGCAAGACAAGTTTATTTATATAGCACCTTTCATAAACTGCGGTCATCCAAAGTGTATAAGGAGTGGTAAAAAACCACCTTGATACCTCTTTGGGTGAGTGCACATGCATGCCAAGACCATCCAAAAAAAAAAAGCATTTTTTTTTTTTTTTTTTTTTTTTTCAGAATATGGATAAATCATTATTATTATTATTTCTGGATAACGCATGACAATGCAATGAGAATCCAACCCACTTTAGGACACTGGAAATGTGTTACCGAGGCTCTCAGCCCACCTATGATGCCCACCAGTAGTTGGCTATTCTCCGATTAGACAAGGAAGCCCCACAGATTATCAGATATACTGAGGATCAGATGACAACTGTTTGGTCTACGTAGCACCACAGGGTGTTCATTAGGCACAACAAAGAACAAGAACTTGGGCCGAAACCCTGGGTTTAACCAAAAGTTTACTCAAGGGTCATGTGACCACCAACATGCGCAACACGAGCTTGTTGCCAGAGCATGCGGTTCTCCCACTCTTTTTGCTGAAGTGATTGATAGCAAAAAGACCATTTCAGAGACACCCATTTCAGATCAGCATCTGGATCGCAAGGAATGTAGTAAGAGATAATAAGGTCTCTTATTGTAAGGATATAAAAGAGAGACAGGCCAATGAATCATGCAATCGATTTAAATGTTAGGAAGTTCTTGTCAGAGATCACCATGAGACCATATTGTGAGCAAGGATGTTGGACATGTACCAAATCATCTGCTTGTCGGTAAGAGCACATAAGAACCAGTTGACCAAATATGGCAGTATCCTGATGCCTCTGGCCATCAGAGCAGGGAGGGTCACCTGCAGAACATCTTAAAAATAACCATGGTGCTAGAGAGGTGAAGAATAATTGGATTGCCTCGCTTTGAAAAGTAAATCTCGGAAAGCATCCGTGTTCTAGTGTGGTGGGAACCTGTAAATGGGAATTATGCAGATAATCTCTGGCATGAATTACATTTGGCAACTATAGTATAGGGAAAGGGTAAGAACCAGTTCAGCCCAATCAGATTTAGAATTAAATGCAAACATTCTTAGGAATAAAAAAAAAAATTTGAAATGACATTGTGTAGAACAATCAGTTCTAAACTGTGTGGTCCACCTTTTGGAAGTACCTCTATCCAAAAAAGAACAGATTTCTTGGGTCCAAGTGGCAACGTTGTTAAGGTCTGATGTCAACAAGGCCCTGAGCCACAAGAAATTGGTGGACTAATAGTGGAAGTGAAGTTTGTGTCACTACCAACTGTGAACAGGACCCACTGATATTATGTAGCCGCTGCCCAGTTACTAAGGCTGGGGGTTGATCGCCAAACCCCCACCCTTTATGATGCAGTTTGACGTATAGCTTAATTTCTTGAGACCACCAGGTTCTCAATAAAATCCTTGCACTATAGCATAGTAAATGTTGCAACCAGTGCTATGTAAGAGCGTATTTGGTGTCACAGTTATAGAAAATGTCAGAATGTGTTAACAGAGGCAGATCCATTTCAACAATCAATTTCAGTTTAACCAAATCTGCCACCACGTCGGCCCTACTCCTAGAAAAGTGTCTTTGGATGCTTTTCTGTTTTTGTACTGAGCTTTATCAAACTTTGTCAGATGCAGTCATTTATGACTGGCAAGAGAACCAACTCAACCACGCTAGCAGCACGTACCCACCAGCCTGCTAGTCAGTAGGGAGTGTGAAGAAAATTTGAGCAGAAAAACAAATAGGGGGGCCATGACTCAGAGAGAGGGGATGGACAGGTGAATGAAAGGTAACCTGACTCCAGGCCCATTATGGATTTCAGTGGAGTCCTAACTTCTCAGACTCATGGGTATGTCCCCACTCAATCATACTTTCGGTACATATGCACAAGTCCCTGGTCAGCTAGACATTGGAGGATGTGAATCCTCGAAGGAGATGGTGCCAGTCCAGGGAAACCAACCCTGTCAGAAGAATGAGCAGTGAATAAAGGTAATTCATAACTCATGTACAGTGCACCAAGTGAAGATATAAAGGCTACTGATGATAACGAGGGCAACTTGATGTTAGAGGACACCACTTCTGCAGCATTATCGAGAAAAGGCAATGTAGGAAAAATGCACTCGGCACAGCAGAAGAGATGACAGCTGACCACTGGAGTCTACCACCAGCTTTGGAGGACAGGATACCTGTGACTCCGATCAAAAGCTGTTATGCACCTAGATCCATATTATGCAGATGTGACCAACATGCACAAGGTGAGAAGAAGAAAGGGGACAAATGGCTGTTTGACAGCAGTGTGTGTGGAAGTACAGGGTTATCAGCGAATGAGCAGCAACCAGGTCTCCTGAAAGGCAGAATTGTCTGGAAGCCTCTTCTGTCCTGCCATTGTAAAACTCCTGATTACAACACACTCACGACAAAGAAACACAAAAGGACTGAAAGAGAGAGAACTCCTCAGAGGAGGGATAGCTTTCACTGCCGAGAGCACATCATGTGTGGGAGAATGCAGATCACAGGCTGCTGAGCCCAAAGGGTCACTTACACAGTGACTGGAGAGGGGGTGTGGGTGAGGGTCAGAGAACACACGGCCACCATCACAGAGAGATCAGAGAGAAGGACACACACACAAACAAAAGCAGGATTTGGCTAGCCAGGTCCTTACTCTTACGCTACTAAAACTGCTTTTAGTCTTTCACTCCTTATTAATAAGCCTAGATAAAGTCCAAAAGCAAGCTTCCAATCTGACAGAATAGAAGTGGTTGTTTCCTTGGTGTAGATAGCACAGATGATCAGAACACATATTTATTCATCACAACTCCCAACTCCTAATGCTCTTTCTAACTAAAACAATTTATACAAGTTATCTGAAACATTTCTGCATTGCTAGCTCACATCAACCATATACTTCTGGCTTGATCTGGAATTGCAAATCAGACAAAAAACATGCTGATTGCTGGCATCAGTGCACATCTTTAAAGTGGATTTTCCTCACTTAACATAAGCATATTAGTATTGATCAGTGGCAGGCATAAGTGTGATGATCGATAGAAGAGCTCTAATCTGTAAATGTGATTAATTGGAATAATCCTGTTTTCTGAAGAGTCGCACGCATGATCCTTTTCAAACAGGGGCTCAGGGCTGATCAATCAGAATTTTTCACCATTACTGGATCTTTTTCTCTTTCTCGGAACCATGACCTGTTAGTACACAGAATGCCAAACTTTCATTTTTGGCTGTGATCAAAATGACTTTATGGATCATAAAATCATTTAAAAATCAAGTCAACTTAAATTTGATCACAATCATCTTTTTAAAATCATTTTAATCGCTTTAGCACCACATATATACCAGCTGTTGGACTGTTTTGTATAATTCCACGTGATGTGTGATGCTTAGTCGTCAGAATGGCCAGAGCCATCAGTGAGAGTCTCCGTTTTCCAACCTAACCCTCTGCTCCACTCCTCACTCTGCTCAGCAGCCATGTAAACTCTTGGAGCATCTGGCACTGATGGAGGAATAAGAATATGAAATAAGGACTCATAGCATCTGCTTACAATTTTAGATAATTGGTCGTAGAGTCTGCAAGGTCAATTGGACCACTTTTGCTTTATGTACAAACCTCCTGCTTGCAACTGTGAACCTTTTCCTTTTTGCCCCCCCTCCTATTCCCAGCGTTAGTGTTTTTCACAGGAAACAGAGTCTAATTCCGCACAGTGTCCGTTTGGATTTCGGATTCGCTGTTAAAACAAGCGCTGATTGCAGCAACGGGGCCAACAGCAGTGCCTCAGTCTGCAATGTGCATGTGTGGGGGCATGTGTGTGTTAATTACTCTGGGACATCAAGAGGAAGGTGTTTGACTGACCTACTTATGCGTTCCCTTCTAAAATAGATTCAGCCAATAGAGTAATATTGCATGAGTAGCTCACATAAATCTACAGTTTAAAAGCCAATAATATAAAACGGTTGCAGAGGAAATAAAACATTATGTCCTTCCATGTAATTATAATGCTTCAGGAAAAGTATACTTTAAGAAGGCCTTCCGAGTGACCTCTGTAGCTTCAGGTGAACTGAAAATATTGTCCTTGCATGATGGGAAAGTGTCAGGGTGGCAGAGAGCTTTAGGCACAAAAATCTGAATTGTGTGTGTGTGTAGCTGTCTGCAAATTGACATGCATGAGCATGATGTGTGACTGCTCCCTTGTGCTTAACCAATAAACACCTCACACACTTAACTGCCTTGAGTTATACATAGCATACATCGTGTTATACATAAGACTTTACCTGAATCCCCCATGAACAGGTGGTCATGTGATTCACTGACAGCAGAGATGGGCAATATTGTAAAATATCATATTACAATAGAAATTCATCTCATACTTATAATCTGATATTGTGAGATCATGCAGCTGTACCTGACCACATAATTCATCAGTGATCAACCATATTCCTAATAATCAAGCAATGTGAAATAGGTTATATTAATGCCAGAAATACAGTTGGTGTTAAATCAGATGAGCTGAAGAGAAGAATCCATGAACATAGGTGTTAATAAGAGCAGGCAGCAGCAGTGTTGTGCACACTGGGCCTGCTGGGAGGTACCCTTGCTCCATGGTCCGTGGGGACATTGGGATTCTGGCCCAGTTGTGACCTTGTGAGAACACTGGCCTGTCTCTCCCTCTACCTATTATTAGGCTGTTCTGGTCAAACAAAGCGCTAATACTCTGGCCAAACATACCGCTCCCCCCCGATCACTCTCTTTCTCTCTCGCCCTCACATACACCCCGTACCAACATGCCCCCACAGTCACACAGCTTCCCCCTTTTCAGATTAGTCTTCAGTCAATATACACGTCTTCTCCCACAGTACAGAATTCACCCAGCACTACCGAATACTCACAACCAAAACCCAGTACGGCCTTATTACTCTGCATGCTATAGCACTCTTTATCCTATTGTGGGAGCGTGACGGAGAGAGAGAGACGGAGAGAGAGAGACAGAGAGAGACATACTCCAGCTGGGAAAATTAACATTTTGCTTCTTTTAAGGTTTTATCTATTCAAGAAAACTGCCAGTGATGCATTTCAAAATGGAAATGATCCTAACTTTACTCTCTTCTGTAAATACAAGAAAGCAATTTGCGCACCTATAAATACAAGAACGCAAGCATGACCTGCAACAAGATGAGAATCATATTGTACCATCAGCCAAGGAGTCCGCACAGTCTTCCTGAACTGGAAGCATTTCTGTCTACCGGAATTCAAGAAACCCTTCATAATAAAAGGGTAGGATTATTAAAACAAGCACTCAAATTAGTAAAATACATAAACCTGATATATACATATTGTAAAAACAACTCTCTGACAACCTGTTGATACCACTATCATATGCCCCACACACTTCCAACCAAATAATAGTAGCAGCTTTTTCTAAGGCTAGACTCAGTTTTGATAACTGGTCCTTTTTGGAGCTGCACTGGAAGCACTATATATAAAATATACAGACCTCCAAGGGCTTTTAAGTAAACCGAATTTACAACAGGTTGGATGCTGAACAAAAGCACATTCTAAACAGACTTTAAAAAAGACTTTCAATTTGCATTTACATTTTTACAAAGTTGAAGCAAAAACAACAAAGATGATGAAGAAAGAGAAAGTGTCAAACCTCAACACACTAATATAAGTGGTAATTGGCTTATGAACTTGCAAAGACATGGTCTTTTTCTTGGTAAAATACAAAAGGATACAGAGCATGCTAAGGCACTTAGAGTATGTGATCTAGAGTAGACTGTTAAGAGAAGAATAATACTATTTAATCAGGCTGTAACAGAGGACATCTGGAAATTACTCTCATAATCAAGCAAGAGGGAAATCAAACTGTAGCCATGTTTCTTTTTTCCTCCTCCACCTTGCTTTTTTTCGTTAGCCTACAACCCTAATGACAACACTGTCACTTCCAATCACTTCAGCTGCGCTCCAGAATCCATTTTTCAAACTTTATGACAGCTCTAATGGCTCCCACCTGCGCCTGTGATCCAGCCTGTTGACTGGCGAGTTTGCCGTGTTAAGGGGAGCTGCAGACAAAGAGCTCCATTAGGCGCAGCCAGCCCTACTGCAGTGAGCTCACTCATGCATTAAATCAGTTCCAGCTCAAATCTTCAATTGACGCCCCCCTGCCCCTAAATGTGGGAAGATGGACGCCTCCCCCATCAGCCTCATCAGGGCCACAGCAGCCACCATTGGCAATGCCACCATCAAAGGTTCTACCACCAGGTGTTTAGGTATGACAGTGTAATGTAGACTGTTAAGTCTAGGTATGAGAATGCATCATGGGCTAGGTGATGTGCTTCAAGGGCTTTTCAGTAAGAAGAGTTTTCCATGCTATAAAAAGCAAAAATAGTTCTGGGTGCAGCGTGACCACAGCGCTGGACCACATTCCAAGTTTTCCACTCAAGGACTTAATTATTGGTTTTGACCTGCTCTGCGTCCAGCAAATGGCAAAAGAAACTAAAAATGAAAGACATATAATTGTGGAAATTAACTCCTCACTCTTAGAGCCTAATGGGATCTACACTACAAGTGCCTAAAAAGAGTGATAGGTAGGTCTAAAAATGAAGCCATTTCTAATGAAAAATACTAAAATATAGGGTGTTGAAATCCTAAACTGGTTATGCGAATAACCAGAGAATCAGAATAATTTCCCTTTATGCTACTTTGGTCTTACAGAGTATGGTGAGTTCCTGTAACATAACAAAACATAACAACATGGGAAAAAATATTCATAGTAGGACACTGTAAATACTCTAAATTCTACTGTAAAGATAAAGGAAATTTTTGTTTGTTCATTTATTCATATTCAAATTCTACTGTAAAGATAAAAGAAATTATTGTTTATTCATATTCAACAGCAACTAAATTCTATTAAGCATGGCAGCTGATCAGAAGCTTATACCTTAAACGCTGGGTGTGACGTGGGAAAACACTCTGGCTGAGACAGGAGTCCACTGCAGGGCACCGTGCACACAGCCGTTCGCATACTCATTCACACAGAGGTGCAATTTAAAGTAGCCAATCCACCAACCAACATGTTTTTGGGATGTTGGAGGAAACCAGAGAGCCCGGGGGAAACCCCATGGCCACAGGGATAAGCTATTAAGCAGCAATTTCCACTGACAATTAAAATCATTTGCTGGATGGTGTCCATACCCCTCCAGCAGGTCCATGGTGGTAGGAGTGACATCAGCGTAGAGCAGTGTGTGCCCCAGGCGCTGGCTCTGCAGATGCTGCCTGTATGTCTCCATGCTGAAATGCTCAGAGAGGAATTCTGGGGCCTCGGTGTGCAGCGCTAGCTCTCCATCGCCGAACTCTCCCAGCTCCTCTTGGCCCCATATCACCCTCAGGCTGGTCTTCTGAGAGCGCACAGTGCCATTGCCATCCACATGCTCTCTCAGCCAGCGTACAAATGTATTCTTCAACTTCTACATGAGAAACACATGTAAAAGATCCTGTGAGTTCACATCAGACATTTTATTTTCTATTACTGAATTTATTAATTGAGGACTTGCTCAACATTCCTATTGTATGTTGCGGTGTTCCAAAGCCACTGGTAAAGCTCATTGGTAAACTTGAGTGGAGCTTGCTTAACACTGGCCAATAAATACTGTAGGAGTGCTAAATTGTTTAATTAACTGCTAATTAATCAAATAACTTACTAGCAAATGACTTAGTTATGATAAATAATTGCATTGAACTGCTTTGTGCATTTTACTGGCTGTTGCTTGTGAACCAAAGTGATCAACCTTTCTCCATCGGACTTGCTCTACATAGAGCCATATAATCAGGGGTACTTTAATTAAATGATCGTCACACATGGATAACCAATTAGCGAGCACATTGGCTTCATTACAAGGTTTTACACTGAGCAGTCTAGTTTGCTTGCTACTCCCTGATCAAACTCAATTAATCAGTAAGGCTGCACACTTCAACTGCTTCAGTTGATTTTCCCAAGACAGATTCTCTCATAGTTTTTAAAGAATGCATAAGATAAACAGTGGCTCATCCAGAGGGAATGTGCTCCTAGTTATGAAGGGGGCTTCATTCAAACCCTTTTTGTAAGCATATGATTAACTGCGGTAAAGGTCTCTGCGTTGTGAACATGAAAACGGTGATGTATTTTGTTAAACATATTGAGTATTAATTCAGACTTATTGGAACTGACAGACTCACCAAAACTGCATAGGTGAAGATGAGAAAAATATTACCCGTCTTTTTACCGGTCGTCCTGTGATCACTGTAGCTTTAGATACCTGTTCTTGTCTGACAGAAGTGTTGTTGTTAAGAGTGTGTTAACAGGGTGTACCTGCCACCGTTAACTCCTCCAGAGCACCTAACCATATTGTAGACTAGCTTCGGACACAATAGAATTAAACATCTCAAAATAAATCATATTATGAGCTCCAGAATCAAAACACGCATTCAGACAAACTGAATGGTTCGACTAGACCTGCTTTTTCCAAGGCATTTCCTCAAAACCAAGCCCAGCAAGCGGACATCTGGTGCCAAAGTCTGAGAAGAGATAATGCTATAATTAGTGGGTTTTGAAATGAGTGAACACATTGATGTTTAATCAATTAGAATGGCTTATCGGCACGTCTTAATTGTGTTGACTGTAAGGAGGTGGGGATAACGGGGTCCCTGTGGGCCTGTTAACACAGACGCTAAAGGGCTTCCAGCACCGCACTGAATGTGGGTCTGCATTGACACAGATACATCAGAACAACAAGGGGGCCCTAAATCTGGCTAATCCCCTCCCCCCAGAAACACACGCACAAACCGGCGAGTCAAAATAGATCCCTGAAACACAGAGAATAAAGAGCTATGCTGCGTAGGATTTTAATCATGTACACTACTCAAGTGGTGATATCTAGTTTGGGTGGTCCTTTTCAGGCCTCATTTCAATAATACTGCAGCATTAAGACTACGTAGATGAATGAGACTGTTGCGTAAGACAAAGTGAGATGTCCAACAGACACTGAGAAGAGAAAGTAAAACAAGACATAAGTATGTGGAGGAGGAAAAACAGGTAATGAGAGAATGTGAGTGAGGAAAGCTGGTAAAGTAAGTTCTGCACTGCCTGCACTAGTGGGAGTGCTTGTTACCAGCATCCCCCAGTGTGAGCTGTTAGAGGTGAAGCCCCCAACAGTCTTCCCTCTCCGTCTTCACACCAGAGCAAGGTGCACAGTGTGCTATTCTTCCTCCAATGAGCAACAGCTCCCGTCTGGAAGCAATCGCCTTTTCATCAGAAGCCTGCTTGTTATAATAGAGTGGTTGGGACAGGGGTCAAATGTCACACTCGAACCCAAACAAGCCCCATCAAAATACTAAAATAAGAATGTGTTACGTTCCCAGAAATTCTATTCTAAGAGGCCAGCCAAGGCCAAGTGGATGAATAAATGACTAACTTGTCAGGAATCACTCAAACATCACATTGTAAATGATCTCCAAGCAGACCGCAGGAAAACCGAACGTAGCTCTTATGTCCAAGGTTCACTCGAGGCTTCAGTGTGTCCAAGGTTCAGTAAACTGAGGCAGCTCTCAGCAGAATATGATTTCTAAATAAAATGTGTAAAAAATACTAAATACGAGTTGGTCTTCCGAAGGCCTTAAAAGTCTGGAAAACATCCTTAATTATTAAAATTACATAATTGTAAAGGAATTATGGAAAGATGGAATTCAGCCCTACAGATGAAGAAAAAAAAGAATCAAACTGCTTAGCTCTATTTTTATAAAAATGACATGACTAATAGTTCTTTTCCACCAGACAGTATGGCCCTGCTCTGTAAATGACCCATTATGCCTTCACATTGATGCGATCTTCACTGCCATACAAACTCGGGTACCTGCTCGGGTACCTGCGTGGAACTAGGTTACTATTTTTGTCCGGGAGCCGAGCCGAGCCAGTGGCGCTAAAGATAGTGCAGACCATCAACTGGTCAAAAGCAGTCGAACTGACCTCCTGATTAATGTCTCTGGCTGGAGTCACTTTTCTATTGACACAAAAATCTTCAGCCAAAGTTTCTTTCTCTTCTAAAATTCCATTTTCTTGCAGATTTAAGAGCCAATATCACAATTTTAACAGCAACTCAATTCAAATGAGAGGAACCTGGTTTATTAAAAAAAAAAGAAAAAAAAAAGAAAAGAAAAAATAAAACATTCATTTATCATCATATAACCTTGTGAGTATGCCTTCTACTATTGCTGGAACAGCGCTGTAATAGAGCGCTCAAGGAGAAGTTTCATGGACCCATGCTGCCACGTAGTGGCCAAGGCTATGCATTTCAAATCACAGCATCTAAAGAGGTGTGCATTTTCCAAACTAAATAAATAAAAAAAATAAATTCTATTCATCGAGAATATCGAACTATCTACCGGTCCAGATGACAGCAGACTGGAAACAGACTAACAGATTACAGATTACAGATTCCTAAACCACTGAAATTGGTAATTGATCTTTACTGCTTGACTTTATGTTCAGCAGTTAATAAGACCAAACAATCTTCAACTCATTATAATTTAACACAAATATATTTAGTAGACTTAAGCAATTTATTCAGTCTGAATCAATTTACCAATAAATTAGCTATAGGGCACATAAAGATTATTGTGCTGACCAAAGTATAAAACAATCATGCATAGTATAAAACTGTTAATAACAAGACAGTAATACAATTTTGCTAACTTAATGTGACATTTCAGTGAGAAACTAGAGACAGGTTCCACATCTGGAAAACATTTCTGCTTCTCATGCATGTAAATGCCCACCAAACACCAGCAACCATCTTTCAGTCCCTAAATTAACATAATTCTGACCGGAGTCCATAAGAAAAGCAACTCTTCACTCTCCAGAATTATTGGCACCATATTAGATATAGATTCACTCACTCACTCACTCACTCACTCACTCACTCACTCACTCACTCACTCACTCACTCACTCACTCACTCACTCA
>JAQQZX010000009.1:9450460-9467566 GCA_030068355.1 Notoglanidium maculatum | reverse complement strand
AAATGATCAAAATCAATGTCAAACTGGCCAAAACACTCAATTTCAGTGGGGGTTGAATAATTTTGAACACAACTGTAAGTTGCTATGAGTTACTCATGCGCAAATTACGCAGTCATGTGTATTTTTAGTTAGATGCAGAAATTGCGGAAACCCAGTCATCTCATAGTAATGACCTTAAGTAGAGACGTATTCATTTGAAAAAAATAAAGCAAGCAAGCAAACACAAATCCATAAATGAAGCCACATAAGATTAGGCATTCAATGAAGAATGCGACTGTATAAAAGGAGGACGGACTGCAGTGACGCGTATACATTGGGTCTGCTGTCCACATCATCTTTTAACACTATTTGAACCTGCACTAAGTGACTGAGTGATTGATGTGGAAGGTCTCAAGCCACAGTACGTCGTGTACTTGCTAGTGTGCTGCTGATCCTCCTTCCTGAGGACACGCGCCATTCAGCTTTTCCATGGCATCCGTGAGGCATCGTCCTTCCGAGAGTCGCCGAGACATTGTTCAAATCACACTAAAGGACAACCATGTTAAGCATCGCAGTTTCTTTGTGTGATGTACTTGGTGCATGTGTTCACTTGGACACTGTAGAATATACTGTTTTTTTTTTTTTTGTTTTTTTTTTTTTTTTTTTTTTCCCCCCCTTCCTTATTCATGTCAAACCATTTTCTTTTGGCCTCAAGTAATTCACATTTAATTTACCTTCTATGTAATTTGCAACCACCCCCCCAACATATGATGCCAAATGCGTGAGTTAAAACGACTCCTACCACCGAGAGCGTTTTTTCCCCTTTTGTTTATCAGTTCGGCTTTGTGAGCTTTACCTTCTATGGAATTTTGTGAGCTCACCAAATGCAAACCACCTGTGCTGTGCGCACTTGGTAATTTACAAGCGATTGTTAGTGAAGTGTCATTTGCAGCATTTCTGGAACTTTGGCAAATCTAGCAGATGTTTTTAGTCCAGTTTTGCTTATGCAAACATGTACAGGCAACTTCACTAAAGGGGTGATGAATAAGGCTTCAGTCATATTTGAGAGTATTTCTTATGTGGGGACACTGTCTGTAGATGCTAACCGTGGTGTGTTCTTCCTAAAGCCCCAGAGCAGTGGCAGTAGCAGTAGCAGTGACGTGTGCAGTAAGAAGCAGTTTTGCGCTGCAGTACGGGATGCTCACGTAGCGCTCAGTGACCAGCGTTGCCGAAATGCAGAGCAGTCTTTCTCTGAGGCACTCCGGATTCTGGGCTCCACCGGGACCAAGGTGAGCTATGACATCCACATACACGCACTGTTAGAATGGAAGAGCAGATAAAACACACCCAGGAAGTGATTCAATCATCTGAGACTTGTTGAACTCTCATCAACATAAAGGTTTCCATTTAATCCATAGAGGTGTGGTAATTGTTGAAATGCAGCTTTAATTTTTTTTTATCATTGCTGTTATGCTTGCTAGATATATACAGGTGTATACTGATGGTGGCTTCCTCAGATCTTGGCACAACTTTGAGCTTTCTGAAATGCCACACCGTTACAGTGCACGAAAATACATTTTTTTAAGGTTTATGTTCCGTGCTGTCTATTAAATATACCGTACAGGAATTACGGCACTTGATTGTCCTTTTCAAACAACTTCCTGTTCATAAAAATCATACGTATTACATTTACAGTTTAAAAGCAAAACTAAATAAGTAGTTTTCTTCAAGCCTTTTGAAAGTGCGCTACACAGCTGTTAACATTTAAAGATATTTATTTATTCTGTTGTACATACGGACCTGGAATGGAGGGAGAAGACCCTCTTTAACACATCTGAAATATCAGTTTATTTTGTTAAATATATTCCCTAATCAATAAGGATATACCTAGTAGACAGACATGCATACAAACATTTTTATTCTGGCACCAATTCACATCTCAAGACTCAGCAAGTTAAAAATGTTTGAATTCTCGGTCACTCTAAAACTGACGAAACTCTATAACTGGGGCAAAGTGTCTTGTCATCTTCCTTCCTTATTTCTTCTCTGTTGGACCAGATTTTGTCTTCCTTATACGTTTCACACACCTTATTGCGTACACACTCTCAAGGCCACCTTGTGATGCCATCTGCTTTATCACCATGGCCTGACACAAATCTAATGCAGACACCAAATGCCTAGTTTCTAATTAACTGTGAATACGTGCACGCTTTACTGGAATCTTAGAAAGTTTTACAATGCTGACAGTTGATAAGTGAAATGACCTATACTAGGAAAGTAATGACTCTAAATGAGCAGTGTTACTGCCTACTAAACCAACGCAACTAACACACAAGTCACTGTGTTTAGTAAAACTTAAAAAATGACCAAGTAGTAACTGAATGTACCAACTTCAAGGAAGCCAGTGTTTTAATGCAAATTTTATTCTTAAAAATATAAGTCAAGCTGGTCTAATTTGGTGCTGCATATGGTGGGTGTAAGAAACAATTCAGCGTTTATTTACAGTATTCTGATTTGCGTTTGACAATGCGTACACAATGAGATGCTTTCACACTGCATGGTAGCATGTTTATTATTTAAACAAGGTACAATAACAAACTGGTTTTGTCTTTAGAGATTAAGATATTTGGCCCATTTTACCCCATATGCGATTCGGCTCCCCTGCACATTACTCGAGCTGGGGTTTTATACTGGATGCTTGCAGGCGCTGTGTTGTCGCGTGACTTGTATTTCTGCCATGTGCAGCATAGCCATGGTATCCGGTTAGACACATTACAGAATACAATACCTGTAATCGTAATCCGCTATCCTTCAGCCTGTAAAGGCCAATTTATACTTCTGCGCCGAACCTACGGCATAAGGTGCGGCGCAGCCACGTACCCCACGAGGTAGCCTGCGCTGTGCTGTTTTCATTTCGCCTGTGTAATGCAAGCTAAAAAAAAAAAGAGAATTTTTTTTTTATAATCGAGAAATAAATTATTTTAGAGCTGGTGTCTATTTTTTGCACTTTCTGTCTTTCTCTTGCGTGTGCACACAGGCACGCACGTGCACAGGCATATTTAGGAATAATAAAAAAAGTACTGCTCCAACTGAGTTTCTGTAGTTTTTGCAGCAGAATTTGTATTTCTTTTTCTTTCTGTAGTTTTTCGGGCCACGGAGTACAGATGAGTTAAAACACTTCAGAGATGCTCTCAGTGAATATTCACCTGGTTTATAATGAATCACTCGAGGTTTATTTTTCCCCAGTAAATTTGTTTTTAAAAAATGTTTTGTTCATGTTATTTTCTGTTTATTATTTCTACAGTGAAACACAGTGCATTGCCCTTTTTCTGTGTGTTAAAGCAGTAAATTCTGGTGTGTTTCATGCGGCAGCGCCTCCTAAAGGATATAAGATAAGAGATGAGATGAGATGAGAAGATAAGATAAGCCTTTATTAGTCCCACAAGTGGGAAATTTGCATTGCCATGGCAGAAAGTGGATAGAAACAAACAGCAGCAAAAATTAAAAGCAATAGAGTAGAATAAAGTATAATAAAATATACAAATGAACACTCCAGGTACACAATGGAGTGACAAACATTGATACAAATGCGGTAGTAAATTGAACATTTGCATCAGAAAAAATTGCACCCAAGTAAAAAATTGCACGTAAGAGAAATTGAGAGTAAGAAAATCAGAAGTTGGCCATTAATTGCATGTAGATACATAAATTGCACATAAATTGCACCCAAGTATTAATTGCACGTTTGTTGCATCCGGAAATGCACATTAATTGCATACAGATTGCACATAAAAAATGGTGCATCAGAAAATTGCACCCAAGTGAGATTGCACATAAGAGAACTAGCATGGCGTATCGGATGTGCGTGTATGGTCATCAGCAAGGTACGCCCCTTACCTACCAGTATAAATGCTTCAGCGACCGTCGACACCGAAGCATAAATCAGCCTTAATTTTGTAATCATGCGTTAGCTAAAATTCAAATTTTGCAGCGACTAGTGAAGAGCGTAGCAGTAAAAATCTAAGTGGATTAATAAATGTTGTGATCTTTTTCAATACTCTTTTGTTTGTTAAATACTATTTATTACTACCTATCTTGTTTGTTCGTTTCCACCCAGGATCTCGGCATATCTGAATTGGATAGAACTTTGTTGGTCTATGGTCGTGCTACAGCCCTGATAGAAATTGGGCAACCTGAGGTAACTGAAACCACTCAATTTCACTCCGATTACACGAAACTGTAATCTGTGCTGGAACTTGTAATATGTATTTATGGCACAGGTGTAACACAATTTGTAAAAAAGCCTTCTGTTTTTCTTTAATTTGTTTTTAAAGGAACTAGCGGAAGCTCAGCGGCAGTTTGTAAAGCTAAGCTCTTCAGCAAACAGAACATTCCAGTCCTTGGTTCATTATGGTTTAGGAAAGGTGTTACTGAAGGAGAATAAGTGAGTATGCAATGCTTTAATCTGTAGGGGAAGGCAGGAGAGAAAATGTAGCTTCCTTCTGAAATTCTACTTTTACTCCTATCAATCTCTTTCCAGATTTAGGAAAGCCAAAGATGAATTTTTGAACGCTTTGTTGATGGTTCAGAGGCAGATCATGCCAGGAAAACTGACCTGGCCCACCACTAAAGTCACTGTCCAAGAGACCTGTCCTGAATATTTAAAGGTGAGTTTGTGCACCCTCAGTAGTGTTCGATAGTGTTTATGTTCATTTGTAGTAGTATTAGTCAGTGTTCTTATTGCGTGTTTCTGCTGTGGTGTTCAATAAAGGAGCAGCTTGACCGATTTATTGAGATCTGCAAATTCCCGCCTAAACCGGATGCAGTTTGCCGGCAGTGCTTGGGACAAGACTTTATTTATTTCACAGATCCAGACTTTAAGGTAAGCGCTAATGCACTGTGGTTGCTTTTTGGAGCACACGTTGCACTCCAACACAAAATTAGTCTTTCACTGGGTGGAACTGAACACAGATGGCTGTGATGAGCCCAGGTTCTCCTTGGCATTGTTGTTACTGTAGATGAGCCAGGGAGGTATGGCAGAAGGTGCTTTTGGAGCAAACAGTTGTAGGGACTTTTTGATGGGGACTACCCCCTGGGGAGCTTCCCTGAGAACTACACACCTTCAAGGGCCTTTTTTTCTGCGTGCATTCGCCCTGCCACTAGAGATGTAAGCGGCATCAAATAACTATTTCATCCGTCGCACGTTGCCTCAATAAAGTCTTTTCTTCACCGTCAATCCATTTATCTGTGGTTGTTTTTCTTTCATTTTTAAAGCTGATATTAAGAGTTGTTGTTTACATGGCTACCATTTCACATGGATTTAAGGCTTGTACCCGACTCAATTTTTCCAGTCTAACTGGATTCAGCTGTTCAATACAAAAATATAAAGATGCAAAGGTTTCCTATATATACTAGGCCTATTTGGCAATTATAAAATCCACTAGTGATTATTTTTTTCCAGTGTCTTATATCTCACGCTGCATCTCTAAGAGGAAGTACAGGCTCTGCAAGTTGCGCTTTGTTCTTTCTTTGTTCGGCTGTTCGGTATGACGACGCAAAGATTCTTCATGTAGGCTGTCTGGCAATTAGAAAATCCATTGGTGGTGATTTTTCTATGATTTTTCAGTAAGTTTAGTGATGATTTCAGGCACGTCATGTATTCTCCCCTCGCGCCGCACGCTTCCTCTTTGTATACGTTTCTACCGTGTGGATTTTTTTGGAGTAATGAAAGTTAGCACGCACAAATTTCTATTTAATTCAAGCCCTTATAGTCTGTTTTTTTTTTTTTTTTTTTTTTTTTTTTAAGTTTCACTTTACTGACCACTCCACTTCAGGTTTCAGCTTCCCTCATCTGTTAACCAGATCATGCTGTCATGTGGATTTTTTTAGGAAACGCATTTGTTTAAGTTTTTATCTGTTTTATCATGTTCATGCACACGACTGACAAAAAACTGACTGCACGACTCGAAGAATCTCATTACACTTATGACCGGACCATTCACTGTGCACACACTTCTCTCATGGTTCCTATTGTACTGGGAAAGTACCTACTCTGAATTAGAAGCTAAAAAAGTCCTTAAAAACAGCATCCTAAGAACGCTATAGTCGTTCCCAGTTCCTGCTGTGTGAACACAGAAAAAGGGGGTATGTCCTCCAACAATTCAAGAACTGTGAAAATGTTCCTCTGGTTCGAAAGCGCCTATAGATGCCCTGAACTATATGATCCAGGGTGGATAAGTCCTTAACCCAGGGCACCCGGGACAAGCAGGTTTTGTGTCCCTTTTTTGGTAGTTGTAGATTCAACAACCAATGCGAGAAATTAAGCCCTATGCCACATTGGCCATCATTTGGTATGCATGTTTAAAATGAATGCAGAAATGAGGTAACTCACCTTAATGCTGTAGCAATAATTCATGCTTCCTAATTCCTCTTTTTGCTACATTTAGCTGTCAGTAGAACAATTTTAGCATGCCTGGTTTACAGACAGTATATTCAGAATCAGTCGTGTGGAAACTTTCATCTAGAGATGTCGAGTTCGAGTCCTGATTATGCTACACCCATTCGTGGTCAGGAATCCAAGAAGGCAAAAAAGTGTCTGTGCTCTCCGTGTAGTAGGGATGGCACACTCGTAGCGACAATAGCCAATCGAGGGTGTCCATGAGCTCATGTATGCTGAAAAGGGCAAATTGCACTGTCCTCACAGGGTCTCTGTGGATCCTTAAAAAGTATTATAAAGTATTAAATAAAATGTACGGTTTTTAAGGTCTTAAAATTTATTATATTTCGGTAATATTCGAAGAGTGGCATTAAATTTCATCTGGGCAGAATGAAATAGATTTCTATGTCCGGAGAGACTATTTTTCATGCTATTTCACCAGTGCACGTCATGTTAACACACTGTTAGCTACCACATTTTGCCTATTCAGTTAGTTTTCCAGGCAACCTAGACAGGACTGGGCACCACACTAGAGCTTCCACCTGCCAGGTGGGCTAGCTAAGGACTTGCACATAAGTCCACCCTTGATGGTTCACTTTGGATACACATTGTCCAATTTAGATCACAGTGTCTGCATATTTACTTAATTGCACTTAAGTCAGTGAAGCTGTTTAAGTATAACATTAGGATTTTGATACAGTTGATCGTTAATATTTGGTTGTTGCAGGGCTTCATTCGATTGTCATGCTGTCAAAGCTGCAGTGTGGAGTATCATATCAATTGCTGGAAAAAATTCAAAGCTGCTGCTTTTTCTGACAAGAATGACAAGGTAAGGAGCGGAGATGAGAGAAATATATGTAACATTCTGCTGTTCAACAGTACCGAGTTTCATTATTTTATTTATTTTTTTATTTCTAGGATTTCCTGCAAGATTTGTGTTTTACTCCTGACTGTACTGGAACAATCTGTCGAATTGTAATATTTGACTCAACTGGTCTTATAAAGTGTGAGGTGGGTTTGTTACGCAAAACCGTATAAACAGAGTGTATCACACTTTTGCTCAATTTTTAATGAATGTTGTCCTCTTTTGCTGTTTAGTTTAAATCTCCTGTTTCTAAAAGCAAAGTTCCTGGGATGAGAGTCAAACAGAAATGTACAAGGTAAGCTGTAGCTCATGGGTAAATTGTTAATCTTTATTGAATATAAAATAACAAATAATAGTGTGGGTCGTCATAATACAAGTGGAAATACATTTTTGGTTTGTTAGATTTTATTGCGTTCATATATATTGGAATATATATATATATATTTATATATATATATATATATATATATATATATATATATGCCCCTGTTATGGTGACTGTTGCCTTTGTTTACTCGCATGTTTACAGTCTGAAGAAGTTGAAATCTAAAGAGGAACGAAAGCTGCGGCGGAAACAACAGAGGGTGGCTACATCTGTAATCAAAAATGAGACGACCAATTTAAAAATAGAAGATGAATCTGAAAAAGGAGCAGACAAAGGCATTGACCAATGTAAATGAACTTCGTTTATATTCGATTTGCCGAGCTTAGTTTAATATCTGTGAATATAAATTAAACAAATATGCACCAATTGGAATTTATTTTGGGAGTTATGGAAACAACTGCCAGAACTAATGCTTGTTTATTTTCATTCCCCCCTCTAGCCTCATTATATGGAGATCGTGTTTTATACCAAATAGATAAAAACAGACATCTTTTTAATGATGAGAGCCACAATATTTCTCGTATGCTGGAGTGTCTGGGACCATGGATGAAGTTGGATGAGGCTAAGGGTCATGAAAGCTTATTAAAGAATGGTTCAGAGCCACAGCTTCTCTGGGAGCTAGTGGATGTGCTGTTGGAGAGAAAGAACAGGGTTTGGGCAAGAATCTTTCTTCATAGCCTCAGCGGCTGCCAAGATGTCAAGCCTAAAGTTCATGAATGGGCTCAGCAACTTAACAATGCAGGTAAAATGCAATGTTCTATATTGAACTTGCTGTACAGACATTAAGCCGTATTTATCGAACCGGGTGTGAAGGCTTAACAGGCAAATGTGTTTGAAGGAGTTTCACTTGGTTCTGAAAAACATTCATAGCCTACAAGAGCTCAAGCGTTCATGTAACTTTATTTTTAAGGAGACTCACTAATGTCGACCTTGATTGATGGTCTTGATGTGTAAGTGGCGTGAGATGTACACAAACTTCTGTCATTTATGACTCGGACAACAAAGAACATACAACCGATCCATAAATGAAGACAAATAAGACTGGCCATTAAATAAAAGGTTACTGCCATTACAGGAAGAAAATGTCTTTCACCCTTTATTTGCCTTGTGTTCAAAATTCTGGGCTTTACCTTGTATGGAATTTTGTGAGTGTCACTATTAAGTAAATCCGCTGTGCTTATTCATTAGCATTAATAAAACCTTTGTAATCAGGCAGGAATTTTTTGTTTGTTTTGACCATCTAAAACATTTACACCCAAGTAAAAGCATGATAAATGAGGCATATCTGATTTGGTGTGATTACTCATTTAGCACGCTACTTCACGCATATACTGCATCTCCCTTTATTCTGGTTTATCTGAATCTCACTGATCTAGTCTTTACCTTGGCAAAACATTGCTAATGTATAAGCAGATAGGGTTCAAAATAGTTCTGGGTATGTGAATGATTCGTAGGATTCATTTGTGTGATTTGTTTCTTTTCATTGTCTTCTCTTTCTTTGCCTCACTGTAGGTCTGAAAGCTGCTGAGAACTTCATTGGTCAATTTGGTGATGAGCTGGAAAAATTGGATTTCTCTTCCATGTTGGAGTTTCCCCCAATACATGACGTATTTCTTAATAAGGGCTTCACTGTAATAGAGTACCTGAGACAAGCCCCACCACTGGAAATGCGCCTCTTTATTTGGACTCTAGAGGAACACAGAGAGTACTACCCCTCCTGGTTCACTATCCTTGATGACTATTTTGAAATGGGTATGTAGTGTGAAAATTCTTAAAGATGCTTTTGGTGCAAGTTTAAGTTAAGTTTTCCTTTTTTCCCCCCAGATTCAATATGTTTAGTATTAAAGAAGACTGAAAAAGATGACCACTCAGTAAGTGTAGTTTTATAAGTGTAATGGTTGTAGTTTTAGTTTTCCGTCTATCTTGAATCATGCAAATAACTCGAGTCGTCTTCTGATTTCCTTCTGAAAAGATCTTGCTGGTTTCAGGGAATCTTCTGTCAGGAACGTGATTGTGCTGTTTGCTCTTCTTATGTTGTAAATTGATTTTGTTTTAGAGTCCTGTTTATAAGAGTAAAAACAAAAATCGAAAAAAGAAACAGAAAGAACCAAAGGTGAGTATACCTGAATCAAGAATGAATTAGGGCAACTGTTTTTATGGTTTAATTAGAGAATAAAATTTGGTTATTTTGTGTGTTTCAGTCTGTCTTGCTTCTATCGGGGATCAGAAGAGACGAAGAGGATGATTTCTTCTTTGAGGACGATTCACTGTAATATTTTTGTTTGCTTGCTTACTGCTCATTATTACTTAGAATTTCATTAAGGGAATTTGCACTTAACTGTCACTTGAAATTCTGTCTCCAGGATGCTGCTTGACGTTGATCCCTTTAGTGTTCCACATTATTTGAGGGAGCAGGTTGCAGAGTTTGAGGGGCAGTATGCCAACCCAGGACGCCCTAACCAATATAAGAAGTTTTTGGACAATGCCCCAGATCCAACTAAAGAGAGTTTATACGAGTGAGTAATTAAGGAGTTTTAAATTGCCACTAAGTTTTTGGCAGTTATTTACATTACAGCAGTGTGAACTAATCTCTAGCCCAGGTGCCCAGGATGGGCAGATTAGGTTCAATAGGCTGTTGATATGACTGTCACATGTTTTTCCTACTAGTTCTTAACAAATATTTGAGATTTTTTTTAATTTAAGTTTAGCATTTAATGGTCACCTCAGATTAATTTTAAATAACTCTGAGTGCAAATAAAGATGACAACCAGACCCAAATAACATTTATGTTTAATGAGAGATGTGATAGGAGACTTTATGTATCCTTCTCTGTCAGGGATTGAAGTATTAACTTATTTTCCATAGTCTCTGTTACACTTAATTAGCTAGCCATACTTTTCATACAAGTTGTCATTGGCTTAGCTAACTTGGTTTCTGGGCATGACGTGGGACTGGGCGAAACATTATAGCTTTTACTTGCCCAATGGGCTTCCTAATGAATTTATGATTTGCACAGACATGTTCTTATGTGCTTTCTGGAAGTCACTGGTCATGAAACCTGTACCTTTTTTTTTTTAAATTTATTTTTTTTTATTTGGCACATGAAAAAAAAAAATTATAAAGATTGATTGGTTGGTTTTGTCCATCTGTACCCATAAGGCAAAATTATTATTATTATTATTTTCCTAACGTACAAATCCATCATTTCCACTGTGAATTAATCTTTGTATTTTGTTTCCTGCTCTCCCATCCTCAGTTACTTTGCACAGATTCTGTTGGAGCATGGCCCTCTTGAGGTGTCAGACCCACTACTTGTGGGTGAGCTGAAGAACTTTCCCTCTGAAGCGCAGCAAAAGATCGAAGCTGCAGGAGGACTTGAACGGTTCCTGCTCGAGTCTCTCGGATTTGTAATGCATCACAGCATCATTGGACTGCCATCATATGCTCTAGATGATGAGGCCCTTATGTTGGCCAACTTTCTCCCTCATACTTGCGGCATGAATGATTCAGAGCCTACAGGACCCTCCAATCTCAACCCCACAGCCAAAGAATTCCTGCCCCAGATTAAACATTCGAGTCTCAATGACAGCAGCGACTCTTCTGACCAAGCTACTGTTCTCCCCAGTCCTTATGTTTTTGTTGCTCAGAATTTGACTCATGTATTTGGGCTGCATGGTATGCCTGGAACTGTAAAACCTGATGTGCAAGACTTAGAATATACCAATGCATTTAACACTGAGGCTCTCAGCTCTCATAATAATAATTTTAATTTTAATGAAGACATATGTCCAAAAACTAAGTCTGTTGATGTTCAGGTAAGATCTTTTCAAGAATCACTTTGTTTTTGACACTTTTTAGATGTTTTTGGCAAATAGTTAATCAGCTGCTAAAAGTTTATTGCTCTCTCCCTTCAGACAATTTGGGGAAGCAAAGATGCCAGAGATGATGTTGCCATTAATACAGAACCATTTGCACAGTTTGAAAAGAATAGAGTGAGTTTGCGCTCCTGTGTTAATTTGTTTCATTTATCTATAACCTTAAATTAATCATGCTGGTAGCAGTGACTGGCTGTCTTGTTCATATTAACTGGTCTTTATTAAAGTTTTTCCAGAGACATTATTAACCTAAGTCGATGAGGTTTTTTTTTTTTTTTTTTTTTTTTTTAAAACTAATTTCTTAACGTGACATTGACCCTTCCCCCACCCCCACTGCCCTTCCTAGGGAGATATGACCCAAACAGAAAAAAACAACATAGAATTTGAAAACCGCATCCAAAATATGAGGGAAGAGCTTAAGACTTTTCAAAACAACAGTAAAGAGTCGTATTCTGCACTTGAAGCTGAAGTGTGGGATATTGATCAGCACGTAGAGGTAGAGACCCCACTGCACATCACTTTTATGCTTCATTACAAACTTTGGGAACAGAAAAAACATTCTGACTATTTTTACTTCTTGTACATGCCTTTCCAGATTTCCAACAAAGAGCTGACTTTGTTCCAACAAAAGCTTGAGGATGAAGTACGGAAAGATCAGCAGGAGAAGAGAGACCACCAAGAGATGCTGAAGGTTTTGAAGGGTGAGATCAAAGAGCTGGTGGATTTCCAGGAGAGGTGAGACGTCCAAATACCAATTAATGACGAATAGAGTGAATATAATAAGTCTACACATTCCTGTTAAAATGGCAGGTTTTTGTGAAGTGAAAACTGAAACCAAGATAAATGATATCAGAACTTTTTCCACCTTCTCTTTGAAATTACAAAGTATTCACATTTTTTTTATTTTTTTTTTTGAAACTTTTTAAATTCTTAAACATTTATTCCATGTTAGATAAATGTATAATTGTGCTGTCTAGTTAAAGGATTATATGCCTTTAGTCAGGTTAATCTTCATACCCTTTTGGTGTAGACCACATCATCTTAACCACCTAGCTGGCAGAATAGCAGGTTAATATAAAAAATCATGGAAAAAAACAATTGAGGTACATTAGTACCCAAAATGTTTACTGCGTTTGTTTTTGCTGTAAAGGAAAAGAAATAAGTATGACACACTTTGGAAAGAAAGACAAATGTGCCAAAATTTAAATCAGACAAATGTATAAATAGCATGAACTATGTTTTTATATTCCATCTTTTCCATTTCTTGTTACTTTCATGATTCATGGAGTTGTAAAGAACATGATTCTTCCTTGAAACAATATAAAGGAGGCAAACCTACCTTTTCGGCAATGCAAAAGGAAACATTTGCTATTACAACTCTCTGTAAACACATAATGTCGCCACATTATTGTTTTTATGCAACAGCTGAATATGGTAGGGTATTAATTATACGAAAGCTTGCATATCTTGTAAACTGCTTAATTTTTATATGTCCCTGTGCTTGGGGTTGACTTCAAGATTACAGACTTTCCCTCAACTGTGAAAGTCACTCAACCCCATGTACTTCTGTCTTTACTACAGCACATACACATAACTAGTTTCAAAGCGGTATCGTTGAATTTATCATAATACAGACATCGTATCCCTTCCATGATGGACTGAGACTCACTATTACTTCAGTACAAACATGTCTCTACTTAACTGCCATCGTTGTACATTATGATTAAAAATAAAATTCACAGACTCTAGAAAGTAAGATTCTGTCATTTCACCTGATTCCTGTAAGTTTCAGTCTTCACTGACATTTACAAGTGGTGGGGAAAAAAAATAGAAAAGACAGTAGAAACACCATTTTACAAATGCATTGACAAACTGATGAACCTGTCCTGTCTTACTGTCTTTTTCTCTTTATTTATACTCAATGTTTAACTATGTATTGATATTGTTCAATATTGTTAACATGATCTGCTCGCACTTTGATTCCTGTCTTTTCAATACCACTGACTGCTCTGTTTCTGTGCTGCCCAGAATTTTCAAGCAAATCCAAGATAAGAACATGAAGCACGAGACAGAACTGAACCATCACCTTGCAATAGGGTAAATACTGTGACCACTTCTATTGCACATAAGCCTTTTTACTTCTTGAAATGTTGTAAATTCTATGATAAAGGGCAGAACTTGTGCCTCAGTACAGTTTTGAAGTGTGCTGATAGTTTTAATTGTAAATGTTTATTTTGTTTATCCTGAAGTAACCAGTGTACAGCTGAGAAGAGCAGTTTGGAGGATAAAATAAATAAATGTCAAGATCTGTGCGTGAAAGCTACCAGCCGATCACTCGCAGGACAAGTAAGAGCTCACCTCTCATTTATTACATTTTTGAATTGTTACACATTGGACTTAAAGGTAAAAGTTTTGCATGCTTGTTTAAAGACCTTTTTGTTGTGTGTAGGTGTCCATCCTGAAAAACAGGCGGGAGCTTGGACTGCGTGGCTTGAGGAAGTACTTGTCAGATGGGAAGGCAATTCTGAAACACCTGATCTCACCCACGTAAGAACAGGGATTAAAAGCGTTTAGGGCGTTGGCTCTCTTCCCTGGTTTTAAAATTAAAATATTTTAATTAAAAGCTATTTGTTTCTATTCTTCTTATTGGTCAGAATAATTGTTGTAGCCATAAGAAATCCTCAACCAGTCAAAAAATCACACACCCAGACAGGCATTTATTGGACAAGTTATATTTTAGATTCGTATATAAACTGTTGTGACTGTCTGTGAACATCACGGTAACCTGGTTCTCAGTAATCTTGCCGGTTTCCTTTTTTTCCCCCTGTGCTGCCCTCATCCCCATGCATTTCAGAACTGCTCCTGAATATAAGATACACTTTATAAACTGGAAAACCCCAGAGGTCCCCCCACCCATATGTAGTGCCATGATTGCTCATAATTAGTGGAAATTTCCAACTCGAGCAGAGAAGCAGAACAAGTAGTTTGTAGTTTTGTTTCTCGTATTTTTGCCGTATGTAAATTGACAGTGAATGTTTTTGTTAATGTTGGCTTATTTCACAAGCAGTTTTAAGTGACTTGTCTCTTGCCATGTTCCTTTCCAAGAGTGAGTGATCATTGTAAAGGATTAGAAGCAATCATGTCAATGATGATATCTGATTATGTCCATGATGATATTAGGGCTGGGTGATGTAATCAGACATGTACTTCTGTTTAAAAGAGAATGAAACTAACAAAGTAGATACTTTCAAATCTCAAGCAATCATATTGATTGATAGAATTTATCATTTACAGTTTTGGTCTAAATGTGAGACCATGACCTCTTCGTCCCACAGGTATCCATCTGCAGGCTTCAGTTCCATCATTGAGGGCTGGAAGTCATGCGTACAGGAAGTTGAGGATAAGATTGTCATAACTGAGGTTGGACTGCTATTATGTCTAGAACAGTTTAAAAAAAAAAGTAATATGTAAAGTTAATTTTTAAACTTTTGCTCAGTACCATATTTTGTCAGTATTTGTATAATGGCACAACCCCCAGGAAACGTGTGTGTGTGTTTGTAGATACAGTATGACGAGCAGATAGAGCTTGTGAAAAAGGGCACCAGCCTGTCCTCTCTCCCTGCAGTTGGTGTACCGATCACCCCTACTCCTCCTCTTGTACCGGTAAGAATGCCATATGATCGCTAACTACTGTTGAGCAAGGTTGCATTAAACTACCCAATAATAAGTTATTGCTCGTTTTGTGTATTCTATACCGCATCAACACGTCCAGTCTCCTCATCCAGTCTGTTTTGGTAGAATTCTCAGTTGTCATTGTTGTTGTCCAATGAGCGAGCCATCAGTACAATACACAGCATGTGTATTGTATTCACTTTATTAGGAACACCTGTATGCTTGTACATTCATGTAATTATCCAATCATTTGGCAGCAGTGCAATACATAAAATCATACAGACACACAGCGCAAGCTTTAGTTAATGTTCACATCGAACGTCCGAATGGGGGGGTAAATGTGATCTCCGTCACACATTGACAGTGGCTGTTTGTTGGTGCCAGATGGACTGGTTTGTGTATCGACTTGAACAAAAAGCTCCAGTGAGCGACATAAGACTTTTTCCGATCACCTGGTATTTTTTTCTAATTTAGTTCATGTTGGTGTGCCTGTGCTCACGGTCACCTCAGATTCCTGTTCTTGGCTCCACAAGGACCTCAAGACTCGGTGTGTTGTGTTCTGGGATGCTTTTTTTGCTCACCATGATTGTAAAGAGTTGTTTGAGTCACCACAGCCTTCTGTCGAATTTAACCAGTCTGGCCATTCTCCTGCGACCTCTTTAATCAACAAGGTGTTTCTGCCTGCAAAATGACCACTTAATGTTTTGTATTGTTCACACAATTCTGTGTAATCTACAGTGTGTTGCAGCTGAAAATCTCAGGAGATCCAACAGTTTCTGAAACTCTCACACCAGCTTGTCTGGCACCAATGACCACACCATGTTGGAAGTCACTGCGATAACAGTTATTTCCTCGTTCTGATGTTTGATGTGAACATTAACTGAAGTTCTTGACCTGTATTGTCATGATTTTATGCGCTGCTCTGCAGCCACATGATTAGCTCATTGGATAATTTTATTAATTTGCAAAGTATACAGGTGTTCCTAATAAAGGGGCCAGCAGTAGTGGGCTACAGGCCATGGAAAAATGTTGATCCTGGTTAAAAGATAAGTTCAATGCTTATTGGTGTACTCAGGTTTGGGTAAGACAAATAAGCAAAAAATAAAGATGCTGTTAAGTGTTTCTTAGAAAAAGGGAAAACTTTGTCTATAGGAAGACACGGCAGGCCAACAAATTGTGTGGTGAAGGTCTTGAAAGCAAAAATGTTATTGCACGTCCTTCTGCATTACCTAGTAAGCCATCTAGAGAAGCAAAACTCAAAGAAGTTGTTACCAAGCTGGTTGTTATCTTTTGAAATATTTTTAATGTTGCTAATATTCAGTGCACATTATCAGGTCTTACATTTTATCACAGTAGCTTGCTTTCCATCACCGTCAAACAAAGAGGCCTGTAGTTTTCTTTTTGTGTACACCACACATGCTTCTGTTGAGAATCGGGTGAAAGAGGACTCGTCTGACCATTTATCACTTTTTCAAGTCTCTGTAACCGTTTGTGGTTTTTGCACTGCTGAGCTCTCAAAAGTGCATGTCTTTGTGGCAAGTGGTTTATGCACCGCAATCCCACTATAATTTCCTTCTGTTCAGTTCTTGATCTCTGGTTCTAATCACATCCCGCACTGACTTTTTTGTCAGTCACCTGTAGAAGTTTCTCTTATATTTTCTCCTCATGTAGTGGAGTAATGCATTACAGTCACAGTTAACTTCTAGCCCTGTTTACTGATTTAATATCTTTCCTGTAGAGCTGACTTTTCTAGATTAGACCTCATCTAAGTACCTGAGGGCTGGTCTTATACTGTATATACTCTCCATCCATCCATAATCTATACCGCTTTATCCATCTGGGTCGTGGGGAAGCTGGAGCCAATCCCAGCATCTTCGGGCGAGAGGCGGGGTAC
>JAQQZX010000009.1:9438712-9450386 GCA_030068355.1 Notoglanidium maculatum | reverse complement strand
ATTTGCATGTCTTTGGACTGTGGGAGGAAACCGGAGCACCCGGAGGAAACCCACACACGCACTGGGAGAACATGCAAACTCCGCACAGAAAGGCACCCTGGGTGACCCGGGGATTGAACCCAGGACCTTCTTTCTGTGAGGCGACAGTGCTGACCACCGCGCCGCCGTATGTGCATATTCAAACAGGAAATATATAGCAAAATAGATATGCATGAACTAAACCGTGAATGTGTGTTGAATAGTCAAACATGTTTAATTTGTGAAATTAAATATTTAGAACGACATTCTTTAATTTCACATATGAAGCTCAATTCTGAGGGTATTTACGTCCAAATCTGGGGACCAGTGTAGGAATTACAGTCGTCGTGTCCCCCATCTCCCCCCCAAGTTCTTGGACCAAACATAATTGGACAGTCTTGCATCATAAATTAAATTGTCATTTTGAATGCTGGTTGCAAATCCACTTTATTTAAGGACTCAGGAATTCATGATAGTTTACTGTGCTTGGTGGTTGTTGGCTCTTTTGAAATTGCCACTACTCATTGTTAACTTTGCTCTTTTTGTATTGAAGCCATTATTAAAGATCATTCTACATACCAATTCATTTGCAGGTGTAGTTGGAGGGAAAGACAGCTCTTGCATTTCGAGGTATACTCACTGGGCACTGTTGCTTTATACTGCGCCCGAGTGTGATTGTTCCCCATTCCCCCGCTTGCACTGTGTTTAACGTTCCTGGAGCCAAGTGTGCTTACATCATCAGGATGCAGCTTTTTATGTTGAAGAAAAACACACTCGCATAGTATGATGGAGATGCATGTCATACAGATTTATCAATTATACAGTGCAGCGATGTTCAGTAAATTGTGCTGCATGCCTAAGAAGATTTTCATGGAAGTAGATTGAGGGGTAGTTGAGGGAGAAATTTGCAGCTTTAATTGCCGACTACAATTCACATTCATCAGTACGGTCCGCACAAGACCTTTTATTAACTCTGATGTTCATGAGTGAATAGAAAAGTACACGTAACAACATTCAAGTTCTCTGCTTGGGCACAGTTAGCCATCACACCAGATGCCAGAGTTCCAACTGAACCATGCCCACCTAGTCCACCTCTTCTAAGAGGTCCAGCTGAACTGTGCCTGAGCACAGCACACGCCAATGATATTAAACAAAGAGCAGACTCGCACTCGGAGTTACTGTTTTAACACAGTCTGCTGCCACCATCAAATGACAAAATTTGCAACATGTTTGCTGGCGGGCCAGGTATCATACGTTCTGATAGAGAATTTATTCACTGTTTTGTTGAAAAGCTGCCAGCTGAGTAGTGTCTGTAACTGAAGATCTGAAAATCTATTACCAAATAATGAATCCCATCTCTGTCACTTCAGTCTTTTGCTCCAGCTACCTGAATCCAAATTTGAGGTCATGTGGGCTTATTAAGTAACTTTATACCTGTCACAGAGCATGGCTGGATGTTAATTGCTCCATCATGTTTCGCCACTCATTTATTCAGGTTTTATGTACGTGTGCATGTACGTCACAATTGCCTGATCAGAATAGACTTAGATCTAGACTAAGAAGTCATTTTTCTATTCATCTATACCTATTCCCTACAGAGTGTTATTATAGGGTAATTATAATGAACACATTGCTTGGTTTTACTAAAAAAAGCGAGTATATTGATATTTATATTTAAAATGAATGTGTAATCAATGACAGGGCATATGAATTACTATAACAATAGTATTATAATGTCCTGTTACATAAAACAGGAGGGCTTCACAATCGATGTGTTTGACAATGGCACAATACCTTTTTAGAAATTTTATTTATAAATCTAGTCTAAATTTTGGGACTGAGTGCTAACATGGTGACACAACCAGCTTCCTACTGCATAAAAATCTCATTTCTTGTTTGACCAGTTTACACTGTTTTTACAGCAGGCTGCACGTACAGATGTACAGAGAATACACTTGTACTGTCTGTACTCGTAGAGGATTAAAAAGTCCTTCCTCAGTAATGTACATAACATAACAGTACAAATAATGTTGTATTTCCACTACCAAGAAAATACTTTCTATGAAATTGCTTTTGTTTTCATCTGTGATTGTAGCGGAAACCCCAGAATTAACTCCATGATGTTAAATTGTTCAGAAATAATATAATAATGCAGCATGTCTGAGGGAAAATGTGTGATTCTGCAGCGTGGACTTGGCTATGGTGGCTCTGTGGGAGCTTCATGTATTCCGTGCATTGACCGCGCATCTTCAGGGTTGATGATCCTGCACCTTTCTCCCTGGTTCATCCCCAAACCAGTTCCTCTGCCGTGGCAGACAGTGTTAGCACAGAGTCAGGGAGGCACGTTGAGGCAAAAACAGGTAGTCAGCGACTACAGGTGCTATCACACATCCAGCATTGTTTTTGAATCGAACCATGCTGTGTTTTTTCCTTCAAGTTGCAGTTTCATAGATGTGGACCAAAACAACTGAACCACTAATTCCAAGTGAACTCTAGTGCAATTTGATTGCAGTCAGTTGATTTTTAACCCCACTACAGAAAAGGACCCACATATAATGCCTGTTTTTCGTTTGAAAGTATGAAACCAATCAAACAAGTATCAGATTTGCTTTAATTTAGACTCGAAGGAATTAATGCTTATGAAATTGGCCTAAGATGAGAAAAGTCAGATGTTGACTGCAGTGATGTAGTCCTCAGTAGAAACAAGGCGGAGTAATGGGCCTACACTAGGGGTAATCTCTCTGGCACCATTTTAAGTAAATATTTCCATATATAGTGCTGTGCGGATTTTGGAAAAGCAAGTGTAAATCAATAGGTAATAATGCTTATTTCTTTCCCTGTGTGGAGCCAACTGATAGTTGTCAGTTAAGCTTAACTTCAGTTATGTGTGTTTTGCAGGCCTTTTTGCATCCATTGTCGAATCAGCAGTCAGTTTTGCAGTCGCTCCCTGTGCAGCACGCACATCCACAGGCCCCATATGGAGTTCAGCAGCACCCTACCAGACATCAAACATCCAAGGCAGTAAACACCCACCATGCCATGCACACACCTCCAGCAGCCAGTGAGAACATTGCTGCTTCAGCAGCCCAGGCAACCTCGGGTCCAGCTCAGCCTCCACAGCCTCTCGCCGTATTTGAGAGGATCGTAGATCGTCTCAGCTCCATGTTCCCTCACTACAGCAGGTGAGACTTGCAGCCTACGTGTCCTCAGCACAGGCAATTATATCAATGTGATTATACCCTGGATTTTAGCTGGTGGAAGAAAAAAAAAAAGTTTCTTGAAAAAACCGGATAAATGTGTAATTCACTAATTTAAATTTGAAGTTTTTTTTTGTTTTTTTTTTAAATGAAAATGTTCTAGAATAAATAGGTTTATTGTGGGATAAAACAGTGATTGCATGAGTTATGCTCAAGATGTAGCTTCTGTACCCAGTTCCATCTGTCAGCATCACAGGGTTTGCCTGAATAACTACCTACATGAGAGCTTTTCGCTAATAATTCCATGGTATTATTAAAGTACTACATTATTGAAACAGACATTTGGCTTTATGATTTTAAATTTTTAAGCTCACATTTGTGAATGTTATTTTCTTAACAATGTAAAGTTTCTCAGCTAATAAACAGACTTTGCTAAAATACATCGGCGCAGCTGCAGTGTCACTGATAATTGATATGGCTTCACTATTGTGAAACTTCCTACATTGCAATTTAGGCATAATGATTAGCGCAAGATTTAATTCGATTCTGAGTGGGTAAATAAGACAAACCTGTCGTTTAGGGATTTTATAGTGGTATACATCCTGACCATTATTTTGGTAACACAGTGGAGCATAATTCATAAACACCTTTGACCGAAGAATTCAGGAGTGTTGTATGAAAAAATGTTTTGGATAAACTTCAATGATGGACCTCAGGTTATAAACTTTTGAGTAAACGGGTGTCATCGTCTGTGAAAATTGTACATGTGAGGGATTAATTACAGAGGATTCTTAATTACAATGGAGAATTCTGTTAAAAAATGTAAATAAATTAAAAAGTTCTGTGTTTTTTATGTTGAAAGCTGAAGTTTTCACTGGCACTCTACACTGTAAGGCTGAACATTTTCAGCTTTCAAAGCGGTTTGGTTTCATATTTATTAGTAACTTCTATGTGCTAATGTGTGTTTCAGATCAGTCCTGACAAAGTTTATTCAAGAGGTCCGCTCTATGAACGGAGGCAGTCTGAACATGATGAAGTATGAAGACGTGATTAACAGAGCTGCTCAACTCATCCTTGACCACCAGGAGCACTCACAAGTGAGACCGCAGTTCTGAAATCCTATAAAAATTAACCAAACAAATACAGAGCAGGTCATTGCATAGTACAGCAAAACCTTCCTTTGGGGAAAAGACATAGACTGGTCAATGAAGTTCATTTGTTCTCCGATGAATGGAACATGAAAAGCACATGCTTGTAGATGGCTGGAGTTTTAAGAGCTATGACCAATAAAATTTACCTGTGGATGCTTTGGAAGTGTGTAGGCTTATTGTGTAATTCAGCATTGAGGGTAAAACGCATTTGAATTCTTCTGTCCATTTACAAAATACAAATGCAAAAGTATTTCTTGTAAAGAAGCATTTTGTAATAGCTTGCAAAACAATAATGTTTTTGTAAAGGAGCAGATGAGCTTGGCAAGAAGGGATTTGGCTGGAGTGAGGGATATAGCAGTACGCAGTCCAACTCCTCCCACAGACTCCTCCAGAGCTCCTGCAACTCCCCCACCTCCACACGTGTGGAAGAGCGTGTCCTCTCAACATCGCAAGTCTTCCAGCGCTGTAGGAGTTTGTAGCATTTTATATTCCCTGCCCCATCAACACCAACCCGCCTTCTGTAGCTACAACCGTTTTCATGTATTCATACATCACCCTGACATATTTCTCTCTCTTTTTTTGTTTTTTTTTTTTTTTTTCCCCCCCCCCTGTATCTCAGCTGAACATGGAGGACCCTTGCATTATTTGTCATGATGATATGTCACCTGAGGACATGTGTGTGCTGGAGTGTCGCCATAGCTTCCATAGAGAGGTGAGACTTGTGACTAAACAATTTGAGCATTTCACTAAAGCTTTCTGTACCAAGCACCCCAGTACATCAGGAGAAAAGACATTCAATTAAATTTTAGCATTTAATGAATTTATTTATTTTAATAAAAATGTTTCAGAGATGATGTATTCTACTTTCAGATCCAGTTATTGGTGTTAATAGGTAGGGTAGGTAATATATAAAAAAAAATGTAGAGCCTTAGTTTATGGCCCCTCAAAGGCTGAGAGAAATGCTGATTATGGCCTGGGCAGTATATGACTACAACAGGCCCTGCTTTAGGTAGAGATTAATTTGAACAGCATTGTGGGTAATGTAAGAAACCTTTACGCAAAGTGAAAAGATTAAATTTAACTTTTAATCATAAAATAAATCTCTTGCACCATTGAAAAGTAACACATTGATAGGCAAGTCATTTCATGTGGATTTTTACTTCAGGTTTTTCTGACTGTAAGGTTTTAATTCTATGGCATTTGTATTTTGTAGGTCATGTTTGTCATAGAAAAACTTTGATTATGATTATTGTTTCTTTCATTTGAATAAGTGCATAAAGTCATGGCTGAAGGAACAGAGCACTTGCCCAACCTGCCGAGAGCACGCACTTTTACCTGAGGATTTCCCCATGTTACCGGGACGACATAGACGAGGACACATGCACGCAGCAACCTTGTCTTAAACGTTTTGTGATCAAGCAATATACATACATTTGTGCAATAATTCTATAATGTATAGAATTATTAACTGTAACACTATTTAGAACTTTCAATATTAATACAAATATTATAGAGCATATGTAATTTGCTATATAATGTAGCCTTGCCTTACTCCTGGGCTTTTTTTTGTTTTAATAAATAATTAGGAGTGTTGTATCACATTGCAAAGTGGATATTTCAGTTTTGCTTTATGCTGACCTTCTTGGCTATGCAATTTATTAATCTCTTAATTCCATAGTTAAGGACCAATCAGTATTTTTGTTTTAATGAATATTTTAATTATATTTCTTTTGAGTTGTATTAATCTGTTGTTTAGCTTGTTTTTTTTTTTTTTTTTTTTTTTTAAATATTAAAGATGTTCCATTAAAAAATGAGACTAGTTTCTTTTGCATTCATGCTTGGTTATCCTGTGGCCTAAAAATTCGTTTTAGACTGGCAGAAATAGGGTTTATGCATGCAATTAATGCTATCTGATCTGGAAACCAGGTTACCATGTGATTTTGTATCATGGCTTTGTAATCTAGGAGATGGGGTAGTTGTTTTCACATGTTTAGACAGTGGGCTGAAATTCTTATGTTTTATTAAAATGTTTCTCATTTGTATTTTAGTGGACTTGTGCTTGTCTAAATGTAGTTTAAGATATGGCAATATCCTGATCCATGGTACAGGTATCATTAATGGGCAGTGCAGAGTCTTATATGGGTCTTTACATTATTACTTTAGTTACTTAAACACTCCTTGGTTTCATCTTTCAGCACAAGCCATGAAGAACTGTCTTACTGATAAACACCTGTGACAAACTTTAAAACAAAACAGGTTTATTTTATGCAAAGAACATTAGCACTAATTTATTCTTGAACTACACAGTTTATACAGGGGGACACACTACCACGTAATGGTCTCACACTGCATTTACCTCTTCATGAAGAAAGTAAACGAATATATGGACACAAATTAATGAACACAAATGACTTCTATATTAAATGCTATAATGAGAGGAGAAATGGCCAAGCAGTTATGTTACTTGCCATAAAATACTATCATGTTTGAAATGAACTGCTTTTTAATCACAAAAGTACTGGGTGTCATGAAAAACTGGAAAATAAAAAGATGGAACAAGCATACTAGCTTTTTGACAATGATTCCAAAATCTGAATCTGTAAATGCCAAAAACAGCATGTATGTAATAATTAGGTCAGGCTGTAGCTGTAACAAAAGCCTTCCTGCTCGTTCCTGACTGGCACTTAAACAGTTAGAAGGCCACTCCCAGAGTCTTCCAGAAAACAATCAGTGAATCTGCAGCCGCTGATCTCATACTCGGCACAGCTTCAACGGGAAGTTCTCTGTTATTAAATGATCATCGTGAAAAACAATCACCACATTCACCTCAAACTCTGCAAATGAAGAAGTGACAGTCTATCAGTTTACATTCTCAGAAAGAAAAAAACCCATTATAACCAGACTGGTTTAGCATTTCACTGATAGGTGTGGCATATATAGTATCCGTAAGAAAGGAGAACACGGTACTTGAAAAAGAATTTTTTTTATTGCAGTGATCTATGATTTGGAGAAAAAGCGATGAGACTCACCAACTTTAAAGTTCGTGGTTTCGAGTGTAGGGCATGTAAACAGTCTGGGGAAGACCATGTATATAGGGATGGGGAGGCCATGACACACATCTCCCTCTGCTATCTGGATGTTCTGAATCTCTGTGGCATCTCTGGCATAGCCTTCAGCACAGCCTGCAACCGGAATACACGTTAATCAGTAATAAATCAAATATATCAATATAAAGAAGCAGACATAAAGAATAAATATTGTTGATTTACAGAGCTACATCTTCAGCCATTTCCTTCTTCTCAACACAACTGACAGCAGTAGTATCCAAAATAAAACACTAAATTGCCTCCTGATTAGTTTGTCCATTTTAACAAATATGTATGACGTGTGTGTACTCTTCCTCACCGCATGTCTCAACCCGCACTAGCTGCAGCTCGATGCTTTTGATGGCAACCTCTGAACTCTCCACCACCAGCTCCCCTGTGAGCGGCTGTGTGATCACACAGTTAGTGGCATCGAGGTGGCCTCTGATCAGGAACTTGGGGAGAGAAGTCTTCTAAGAAGAGCAGAAGAACAAAACACATTAACACAACTTCATTTTTAATAACACAATGTGATATGTAGGTACAATGTCGTGAAAAAGTATTCAACCCCCATAAATGTCATCCAATTCTTCTGGGTTACATGACACTTCCATAGAACGTTCCAGAAAGTTTTTTTTATTTTTTTATTTTTTACTGCAAACCAATATAATATAAAAGGACATTTTGAAAGCCAAAATTCATTATGGGTCAGCAGATCTACTAAACAAAATGTAAAACTAAAAATGCTGCTTGCATGAGTATTCAACCCCTTCGGATGAGTACTGGGTAGAACCACCATTTGCTGCAGTAACAGCTTTAAGTCTGTTGGGGTGAGATCCTACCAGTTTTGCACACTGTTTAGGAATTATTTTCTCCCATTCTTCCTGGTAGATTGGATCCAGGTTCTTCATCTTGGTTGGATTTTGACTTTAACTTTGCCACTGTAGAACTTTCAGCTATTTGTTTTTAACCGTTCCTGTTGCTTTGGCCTTGGTTTTTGTTGTTATTTTTTTTTAGCAGTCTGAAGTGGGTTCTCTTGTAATATCCCTTTGTATATTCTTCCATGCATTCTGCCTTTCAACTTTGTCAAGTATCCCCAGAGCATAATGCTGCCACCATATATTTCACTATAGGGATGGTGTTAATTGAGGTATGGCCTGCATTATGTTTACACCACACAGCACGTTTACACGTGCCCAAATACAGCATCTCAAGCTTGGTCTCATCACACCAAAAAAAACCCACGTCTTCCCTGTGTCCCTCTCAAGCTTTAACATGGCTCTTTTTAGCCACGTCTCCAATGCAGTCCTAAATTATGCAGAGATCTTGAAATGACTGTCTGGTGCAGCTTCACTCCACTCTTAGTCACTGTACTCTGTAACTCCTTCATAGTGATTACTGCCTCGCTGTGTCTTCCTTCTCTAGACTCTGTATTGTTTTTATGCTGGGTTTCGAGGGAGGGCCTTGTCTTGGTAATGCTTGGGTGATGTGATATAGCTTCCACTTCCTCACTATTGATCTAACAATGCTTTCTGGGATGTCCAGCCTCTTAGATATAATTTCATATCCTATTCCTAAGATATAAAATTCTATTATCTTAGCCTCAACTTCCTTAGAATGCTCCTTAGCCTTCATTCTCACTCCCACCCTTCAGACTGACCGTCTCTTCTCAATGACTGTTCAGCTGAGGTGGTTTTTGTTCAGAAAATGAGAGCTGTTTTAATCTTTCACAGGTGAAGGTCTTTGTTGGGACAATATCTTTCATGTGGAGATTCTAGAACCCGGGGGCTTGAATAATTATGCGAGCGGCACTTTTCGGTTTTTGATTTTCTTTTTGCTGGCCAATCATTAATTTGGACTTTGCAATAAAAAAACTTGCATCCATCCATTATCTATACTGCTTATCTGTTAAAGATCGCAGGGATCCTGGAGCCAGTCCTAGCTGATTTTGGGTGAGAGGCGGGGTACAATCCACCGTAGGGCTAATACAGAGGCGACCAGCCATTCACACTCACGTTCACGCCAATGGGCAATTTAGTAGCCAGTTGACCTAATCTGCATGTCTTTGGACTGTGGGAGGAAACCAGTGCACAAGGAGGAAACTCACATAGGCACAGGAGAACATGCAAACTCAACACATAAAGGCCCCAGTCGGCTGGCAGATTCAAACCCAGAATCTTCTTGCTGAGAGGCGACAGTGCTAACTCCTGCACCACTGTGGCACCCTATAAAAATACTTACAGGCAGGATATTTGTATTTATCATTTATTAAGATAAATCCGACAAATTCCAGGGGGTTGATTACTTTTGTAAGCCACTGTACAAGGGTAAATATTTGGTTAGGAAAACATTATTTGGTTAGGAAACTTGGAAAAATCTTTTTTTTTATATATATATATATATGTTTAAATGTGTTAAAGAATTCTTTTAAAGAAAATAACATATGGAGTTAGGAAGTTAGCATATCTGAATTATACACATATGTTACTTTCTTTATTTTTAAAAACTTGCTAAGAGTAAGATTTGCCTTTAAAAATGATGGGTTATAGTTTGAGATAAAAAAAAAAAATAATAAAAATCCAAACCCTAAATTAAAATCTCAAAAATACAGATTTGAGACGAATACAGATGTTTTTTAAGCCAAAGGTGAAACAGTCAGGATTCCCAGAGAAAAGTAGAAGCATAAAGAGTGGTCGAACCTCAACCTTTAGCCAGTCACAGTCATCTCACACACTCGCGTCCATTAAGTGATGTGAAGAGATGTGGAGTTAAGTGGAGTCAAAACGGAAGATATGAACCGTAATGAGGTAAGTGCATCTAAAGGTATGTTCAACTGAAATCGCTAAACTCCTATTAAGCTGATAACAGATAAGAAGCAAGCTATTGTTAGAATAGGCTAAATTGCTAGAACTTTACCAAAATAGTTACACTGGGTACTGAGTGTTGAACATCAACTTTAATTATTTGCCCACTCCGAAAGCATACACCTTTCCCTGGGAGTCCTAGACGCTCCAATTTTGAAAATCTGCATTTTTGATTTGCATTTTTTATTTTTTTATATTAATCTCTAAACAGTAACCTGTCATTTTGAATTATATGTTTTTAAGAGCAAAAAAAAAAAAAAAAAAAAAACTTCAGCAAAAATGCTAATGTATTCAATACACCACAGAAAAAAACAAAGAATTTTATTTGATGTGTCGTGTATATAACTGAAATATCCAAAAATTCACATTCAAATTCTTGTCAGCTTCAAGCTCCATATCAGTAGAAAGCAGTAATATCAACTTTACTTTACTAGTTTCAATATGTTACAACTTTCTAGTATCATAGCCCAAGTAACGTCAATTTTACACTACTGTTAATCAAATACCTTAATACAAGTCTGTTGCAAAACAAGTGCAATAAATGGACACTTTAGCATGAATAAGCAGTAAGTGCTGCATGACCAGGCCATTAAATGGTATCGGGGTCTTTACCTCTCTCACATTCTGCAACGTCTCTGGCGTGATGCTGAAATCAACTGGAGTCAGCTGCACTTTGGATTTCTGTGGCTGCAGATCGTGACGACAGATAATGGTACATTTCTTTTGTTTGTGGATTAAATTACTTCACAGAAATTTGTAAGTCAAGACAGAAATTAGCAACATCAACAACTAACCTGACAATGCACCATGAACTCACAGGTCTTGCTCAGGTCTTTTGCCAGCAGAGGGCGCTTCATATCACAGCGGAGAGTATACTGGGCACAGGGAGAAGGGGTGAATATTTTCCAAGAACAACTACTACACATTTCAATGCATCGAGCAGGGCTGGGCGATATGGCAAAAATATTATATCATGATACTTAGAGACATTTTCTGAATACATTATATACATCACACTGATTAGGTTTACCAACAAAGTGCAAAACTGTCGTGCAACATTAATTTTTATTTTTACCATCTACAAAAATAAAAATGATGTAACCGAGAATAGGAGGAATAAATTAGAGTACAAACATTTGATCAGATCAATCCAATCAGCAACTTGTCATTGATTGTAACAGTGGAGACATTCAGAAAGGGAACGATGACACTCAAGGTATGCTCGGAAAACTGTATTGTGATTACTGTAATTTTACAATTTCGATATTATATTGACGGCAGCGCGGTGGTGTGGTGGTTAGCACTGTCGCCTCACAGCAAGAAGGTCCTGGGTTCGATCCCCGGGTCACCCAGGATGCCTT
>JAQQZX010000009.1:9421980-9438357 GCA_030068355.1 Notoglanidium maculatum | reverse complement strand
TCATTTGTTTGACTGGCTTCTCTTTATCTACTTTTAGGACTTGTGTGAAAATCTGATGATGTTTTAGGTCATATTTACGCAGAGATATAGAAAATTCTAAAGGGTTCACAAACTTTCAAGCACAACTGTAGTTGTTGTCTCTTTTGAAGGGTTTCTCCCTTCAGTCTTCTCTGCAGGAGGTAAAATGCATATTCAGTTGGGTTAAGATCTGGTGATTGACTTGGCCAGTTCAAATCTTTCCATTTCTTCACCTACTGAAGTTTTTGTTGTGTTGGCAGTGTGTTTTGGATCATTGCCTTGCTGCATAATAAAGTTCCTCCCGATTAGTTTGGACGCGTTTCTCCGTAAATTGGCAGACAATACGTTTCTGTAGACTTCTGCGTTCATTCTGCTACAACCATCATGAGTTACATCATCAATAAAAATGATTGAGCCTGTAATAGAGGCAGCCATGCAAGCCATGACTACCCCTCCACCATGCTTCACAGATGAGCTTGTATGTTTAGGATCATGAGCAAATCCTCTCTTTCCCCATACTTTGGCCTTTCCATCACGTTGGTAGAGGTTAATCTTTGAGTCATCAGTATATAAAACTTTGTTCCAGAAATGTTGTAGCTCATCACTGTACTTTTTTGCAAATTCCAATCTGGCTTTCTAATTTTTACTACTGATGAGTGGATTGCATCTTGCAGCATGGCCTCTATATTGCTATTCTCCAAGTCTCCTTTGAACAGTGGACTGTGATATTTCCAACCCTACTCTTTGGAGGTTTTTCATGATGTTACAAACTGTTGTTTTGGGTTTTTTCTTTACTGCTCTCATCATTTGTCTGTCATTAGTTGGTGTTGTTGTTTTCCTTGGATGACCAGTCCAACACCTGCTGCTCAGTACACCAGTGGTTTCCTTCTTTATCAGGACATTCCAGATTGTGGTACAGGCTATGCCCAATGTTTTTGAAATACCTCTGATGGATTTTCCCTCTTTTCTCAGCTTCAGAATAGCATGATTTCTCCCATAGACAGCTCTCTGGTCTTCATGTTGGTCTACCCTTCTTAACTACAAATGCAGTCTTCACAGCTGAAAACCAAAGCTTAAATTGAGAGCAGATATCCAGAGCTACTTAATGATTACACAATTAATCTTATATGACACTCCTAGGTAACAGGAAATCGCTTATCACGTTCCAATATTTAAGCTCACGTGAAAAATTGAGTGGTTTGATACAAAATGACTTTTTTTTGTCATTTTGTTTTTTTAGCATATCTAATATTGTTTAACATATTTAACAGATGGGAATAAAAACTTAAACCCTGATCTCTCTTCTCATATTCATCTTTTGATCAAGATGATCACAGCAAAAAAAAAAAAAGCTTATTTTTGGAGGGGAATGTAAATATTTAACACTCTATACATTTCTGCAACTCCTTCCATGACAGCTTAAAGTCTGGAAGAGTGTGCAAAATTCAACTGCAAATGAGGCCAGTTAAGTAATTTCTCAGTCAACCATGTAAAGCTTTATCAAGGAATAAAGGTAATCAGTCCTTCAGTTCATATAACATGACTAATAGTGATAGGGAAAGTAACGAATTCAACATTACACAAGTCCAATCTCATTGCTTTAGAAACTTTCTCAAGGACCACTTTCAACTTAAAGCACGTTATCACGTGTGAGATCTGATCCTGAATTCCCTCTCACTGCCTCCTCTGCTGTTAGTGTTTCAGAGGCTACTTGAACACAGTTTGTTTAACAGGTGGTTAGGCCCATAGTTTCTAACTTCCCTTTTTTTAAATAGTTACCTGTATGTTGACGAAAACACCATGGTAGGTCTCGTACAGCATTTTATTTCCTTTTGCTTGCAGTGGAAACTCAAAGGGGATTTCAGTTTTGCCTCCTGGCACCTTGCCTGGTTTGGCCACTTCAATGTTACTGCTGATCAGTTGAATGGGCTGTTGAGCAACGTGTGGAGAGACGTGTTAACCAAAAGCAAGGATGCTTACTCTATACACTCCTCTCATTTGAACAGTTGTTCCTGTAAACTAACCAGCACACATTTCCATGATAATAGTAAGGCATGAAATATAAATTCAGGATACCACAAGATAAGCAGGTTAGGTTATGAGTAAGCCTTTCATCCAATAGATGATACCTCTCCCAATTTCTGTCCAATCTTTTCTGCCATATTCTAAAGGATATTTCTATATGTGCAGCAACACTTCTTACTTATCTTGAGAATGTTATAATAGTATACTGCTAATTTCCAGATGCAGTCCACGCATATCTAAACATCTAAGGTGCATCAGATGCTCAGCATGGATATATAGAGAAAATATTAGATGAATAAAAAGATTCTGTGTGACTGCTTACCTTGACCGAGTTGTAAAAAGCCTCGAAGACTCCGACGCTCTTGGAGCTGAGCTGTAGGTTAACAAGACCCTCCAGGGTGAGGGTGATTCCCTGATGTTGCACAGCTTCCTTACTGGTGACCACCACCACTCCAGCCAGGACCTCCTAAAAACAGGATATGAACAAGATACAAGATAAGTATCAGAAATCTGAGGAAATGGTTCTGTGGCTTCATAAGATGAAGTTTTTTTCATGAAACATTAAAAACTGCTATAATAATAATAATAATAATAATAATAATAATAATAATAATAATAATTCCCTTCATTTGAGTAACCTTGTTTTGGCGAAGTCGAGCTACAGAAATCTCCAAAAGCTCGTCTTACTTTAGAAAAATGCACATGAATATTATAAAGTGTAACATTACCCCTTCATGATACACTTTGTTCGCACGCTTAAGCCTTAAATCCAAGATAACACTCATTTTCCCAAACACTGCAGTGTTTTGCTGTAGTATCGCTTCCTGATTATCGGAACCACGTGACGATTTTTTAATCACATGACCCGCGCGACACAGCAGCGGCGCGTTACTGGTAAGAAATAATATAAACTGAAATAAAATAGAAGAAAATAAACGAGCTGGAAATGGAGTCAAAGAAAGCATTGTAAAATAAAATATAAGAAAAGAAAAAAAGGAAGGGCAAAAAGTTACAAAAAACCTGACAAAGTAGATAGTGGTGATGGGAATTCTGGCTCTTTTCAGTGAGTCGGATCATTTGGTTCAGCACACCAACACGAACCGACTCTTTTGGCTCCTAAACGGCTCATTGTAAATATTATCTACTGTACTGGCTTATTGCCATTTTTCCTGTACAGTTTGCGATATGTTGTCTGGGTTTATGATTTTATTTATTTATTTATTGCATTACTATGGCTGATTGTTCCTTAAAATCCTAATCTATATTTTAATGAACAAAACATTATTGGGTAAAATCTGTTAAAAAATAATTGTAAAAACCAGCGAGGCATTACAATTGTGCGTTGACAAATACAGTGAACATCTCTGCATTAATTTTATTATATCTGGTGTCGCTGTGCTTCATTCATTTCCATTTATTGTGATGACTAAATGGATGCGGATCCTCCGTGTCCTTCACTCAGCTGGGAGACAAACAAACATCTTAACATCATGCTAACAAAAACTCAGACGTTTAAAAGAAGATGAATGGAAGCATTTCCATGGAATACTTTTGATTAAATCAATCTGTAAGAGTAATCACATTGTCTGTCTGGCAGGACAAGGCGTGTGATTAAGCTGATTTCTCTGTTATACTCAGTATTAAAGCAGTGCAACAGTATACCTAACCCCAACCCGAGCCTCATACTGTAGAAAAGGGCAATGATGAGAGTCTGAAAGTTTAAAATGATGTTTATTATGGTAATCTTGTTTTTTGTTAACACAAGCGTATATAAATCATGCTTATCAGGGCTTTGAATGGTATTAGATCCAGTGACCGCAGTTGATTTAATAAGACGATAAACATGTATGAACTGTTCGCCCAAAAACTACCGGTTGCCCTGAACGTATTCTTAAATGTAGCCACGCCCCCTTCGAAATGTAAAATTGATTGGCAGTTTCTACGGCAACTCCAGGAACGTGTCTACGTCATGAGGTCATCCGGGAACTTCGCGGTTTGATTGACAGTCGTCATGGTAACGTTCTTACTCGGCTTCCATTTTGTTCCTTACTTTTTCTTCCGTGAAACATTGGAGGTCTGATTGCCGTTGTGGATATTAATCGACTCGAATATATCAATCCGTCTGAATATCGAGCGAATCCACACTGCGCTTTATTCGGAATGAAGTAGGGGGGCTGTAGGTCGATGAGAGCGACTGAAGCGGTTGGTCATGTCTGAGGTCCGCCGGGCCGGTCCGCTGCGCAGGTTTGGAACGCGCGCCATTTTGTAAAATTTACACAAAAAAGGAAGAAGTAGCTGGATGATGATGAGATCTCCCCCAAGAGACGCAGCTAGCTCGCCGTCGGTTAATATGTTATTTTCAGTAATTATGAGTTTCAAATCCGTGTGTCTTGTAACGTTATTACGCGACGCGCGTCACTGACAGCCAATGCCTTCTCGACGAGGGTCAAAATGTAGCTGTATTTCTGATCGGATAAGTTTGTGTTGACGGAGAGGCGCTGTTGATTTGGAAAGGAGTTGACACAAAGTCAGACGACTCAGGGTTGAAGCTTCATCGAACAATTAATATACAGGATTGTAAAAGAAGATATCGGGATTCTTTGCGGGGATCGTCTTTTAAACGTATAAGGATATTTTTTTCTCTCATCCACAGAGGGACACGTAGCAACAAGGTAAGTTGTGCTGCATGAGTGATGAGGAGCTAAAGGATGTTAGCAAGCTGTGGTAGCTCACTGATTCCGATACATTGAGAAGAAGCAGAGAGCTAATGGTTTTTGCTAAGATTTCGCTACCGGGCGGATCAATAACTCTTCGATCTGTTTGTGTTTGTCGGTATTGCGCGAGCTTATTTCGAAATTACAATTTAGCGCAACACAAATAGGATATATGTCGTAGACGTTGATATTAATACAGAAGGAGCGGTTTGGCTTGTTCATTTTTTTTTTTCGCAAGGCCGAGGTGTTGGGAACATTCATTAGCTAGCTAACGTTAGCAAGCTCAAAATAGCCAGCTAATTGTAACATTTAGCAAGTCATACAGTGTGACTTTGTTTAGTGGACCCTCACCGTCATGACTTTTGACATGGAGGAATAATAACTGAGGTTGAAGTTGTCGGTCTTATTTGCGTTAGCCTTTTGAGCGCGGCACTTAGCAACCCGGCTAGGTTAGTTAGCTAGCGCACTAGCTGGAGCGGGTTTTTAGCCGGAGCTAGTCATGCTACCTGTGTGACAGCTTTCCTGGACACAGTGCACTCACGGTAGACTGACGCGCTCATACATTTACAGCAACAAACACGAATCAGGTCAGTAATCATTTCAGCAGCCCGTCTAATCTTATAGCCACCTAGCTGGGGATGATATTAATGCCGTAAAACAGACTGTAACATGCCAAAGTTAAAGGGAGTTTTGAGCTTGGTGGTTGCAGGCTAGCGTTAACAACCTTGCCCATTCTCTGCTGTCCAAATCTCGGTGTATTTTGAGCGCCACTCTTTATATAGGTATAGATATAGATGTATAGATAGAAACCTAAATATCGTCCTGGCTAGGTGGCTATAACTACCTTGTACGTGTTTATTAACTACTAAGAAGTGTTAACTATTTGAATGATGCGATGTTTGCCGAGTAAACGCCGTTGCTTGGCTAACTGACCCTCTGTGTGCAGCAGGTAGTCCATTTAAATTGTGCTTTGCTTCAGTCGAGATGATTTATAATGATTCTAATGTTAGTGATTGATGAATGTAGCTCGAAGAGTGTTTTAGGACGTACTGTTGTCCATGTTGCACTTTATGACCAGACTCCTGACCCGACCTGTTAGATCCCCTGTGTTTTTGTTTACATCTGGATCAATGCATGCAATCAAAGTGGAGGTCTGTAAATGATCAGCGTGAGTCATTGCATCACTGCTCTTTCACCACCTCCATGCTCTATACTTCTGAGATGTTTAGCAAGTGCTCACAGACATTCCTCGTTTTCCTACATGGGACGTTTTGTCTGCTAAGAATATACCAGTTGTTTTGCATAGCGAGCCTTAAAATAGGAAATGTCCAGTGTAAGACGTTATATTCTCACTGGGATATAGGGTTAACGTCTATTGCATAACGCTTACATGCGTTGCATAACACAACTCTTCCCTAACTAACTCAGGTTTGCTGGGTAGAAAGTTAGATTTGTAGTGCACATCCAAACTGGCATTCTGTACAAGTGTACATCTTGTTCTAACTACTTCTAAAACGCCACTGTAAGTACTACTAATATTATATGTTGGTTGGTTTCATAAATGGCCCGTTCATGTTGCTTGCAGATCCACACCAATGATCGTGCAAGTCGAAGAGAAATCCGAACATCGACCGTTGAAGGACCCTGCTGAGGCACCAGGGCTTTTCTCCCATATATACAACTTCAAAGTTGGTTCAGGTAACCTGGATTTGTCTTTTCTGATCTTCGCTGATGTAAGGCTTGAAACGCCCATCTTTAATGGCAGACAATGAGTTGGGCCTTTTCACTGCTGCTGTGAAAAAGCCTTCCGAGAGGGAAATATTGTGATTACTAATGCTCTGTCTTTTTCCGTTGTAGTGAACTGTGGTTTGCAGATGGACTCCTCTGCCAGGATGATATGAGATTTGCCAGAGGACGATGCATACAGGTTAGCCATTCTTCCTTTTGCTCTGTTTCAAAGCATCTTGGTTGCCAATACAGGGATGGGTGTGTTAGGAGCATCTGTGCATATTTGCCTTGCCTTTGTTATTAGACACCGAGAAATAGGCAGTACAGAGGTAGTGGAAAGACCTTACGACCACTCGGATAAAGTTAAACTTGTGTCTGTAGAACGGGATCTGATCCATTCGTGATTGTGATCTGTGTAATCACACCGGGGTCCTCAGAGGTTTATATGGAGTCTAGAAAAGAGGTTTCTTTTGTACGCCCAAAGCTCAGCATTTATTTGCCAGCCTTTTATTGTAAGTGTGTGTTGGTGCTTGGGAGAGTTGTTAGGAACATGATGCCAGGTTTCTTGTGTTCAGATGAATCTGTGCCACTCCGTGTGCTATGTTGTTTGCTGTGGAGGCATTCAGAGATGCAGCCTTAGCCATGCTGGACTTCCTGAGCGTTATTTAAAAATCTCCTGGAGACCATCCAGCCTATCAGACCAGAAAGGTCTCTTTGATTAGTAAAAGAACTGCCAGTGTTACTTATTTGTGATCAGAGGGTCATTTCTACCGGAAGAGTCTATCAGCTTTGCATGAAGTTCTCTATTTAGGGCAAACACACTCCTCAACTATAAATGTTTAAAAATATAGGCCATGCTCCCTCCTGGCAGCTGCCGCGCATTTTCTGCTCCTGTCTCCAGGGTCAGCTATCCCGAGTTCCTTTCTCGGAGAAACTGATTCCGGGTTCCTAACCCGTGAGCTTTTCTGTCAGCAAATACTGTGTTAAACTGTGCTGGGAAATGTGTCAAAGTGCAATGCAATTTCATGCCTGTTACCCGTTTTCCTATTGGTTCCTGGGCCGGTGCTTTGCCCTAGCAACAAAAGTGGGTTATTTGCATACGCTTTCCCGATTGGCTCTCACTCCTGCGCGGCAGCCAATGGCGCGCCGTCTTCCTGGTGGTAGGCTATGCTAATGAGGCACTGTTGCTGGGGGTTGAGAGGCGCCGGTTGCCAGTGTGCTTCTGGTGCATTGTGACTGCCTGGTGAGAGACGGTGATAAATGAGGACTTAATGATCTGCACAATTCCCTTTCACTGCAGACACGTTCAATGTTTCAAAATGCCGCTCTTGACAACGCACGCCAGAGTGTGTGGCTATGTTAAATCGAGCAGGCGAAATCAGATTGCTACAGACCGACAACAGGCAGTCAGTCGGTGAAGTTCTTGTTTTGTTTCATTGTTTGCTTTGCGTGATTCCTTGCCGGATCCCCGTGCGCTCAGCTGAAATGCAGGCACACGCACAGCTCATTTTGTGCCATTCTTCTTCTAAGCAATATTCAGTTCAGGAAAAAAAAAAAACATACTGTAAGGTTTAATAAAGAGGTTCTCAAATATCACCTCTGAATGCCAGGTGACTTACTGTTAATGTGGAAGTGTGTATGGCCACGCCATCTCATTTGTCTGATACAGTTTGCTTCAATAATGTAATACTGTAGGGATGCTGGAGAATGGTTCGAGCTATGGGCGTGTGTGCGAGTGTGTGTGTGTGTTGGAGATGGGAAGTGTAGTTCTGTAACACCAGTGGAAGGGTGTGTGTTCCAAGTATAGATCCTGTGGTACTGTTGTTGAGCTCTTCGCTTTGGAGAGTGATGGAGAACCAGCTGAGTCATACACACACACACACACACACACACACTCTTGCGCATCGCTCCAGTTGCACTTGTTCTCTTCCTCATGTTATACAATGGCACCTGGCAAAAGAGTGTGTGACTTCTGTTGGTGAAGCTGCTGTTTATGCTCTTTGTATGGACTGTACTGTCTGCCTTCAATATTCTGACCATGTGGATACAAAATTATACACAAATTTTGAAGATTGAAGTTGTATGCTAAACATGTCCGTGTGCGTTACTGTATCGGTCTTATGTAAGGAAACATCCCATGTTGCGTCTCAGCCCAGGCTGCATTCTTGTAAGAACCGTATCATGGTAACGGTGTCATTAAAGAGTATAGACAGGTATTGAATCTATTTTGGGAAAACCATGAAGGATTAAAATTCTATTTAAAAGTCTTAAATATGATCAGCACAAATCGTATTTTCATTCTTTTCACTAATTTAAGTAAAGCCTTTGTTTATTTAGTCCCATAGGCCTGATTCTCACCAAGAAATAATGACATGCAAGAAGCTACTTGAGTTAAAAAAGATACTTTGCTTACGGTTCATGAGCTAAGGAAAGTTTTGCCAAACAGCACGTCGCCTTTTGTTTTCCACACGCATGCAAGCTTTTATCAGAATTTTGCTCTGCGAAGACGACGTCTTCCACCTTTGCTTTCTCTGGTCTTTTATCTTGGGACCATTTGTAATTTTACTCTTCTGTTAGTTTCGCTAGTTGGGAATTTTGTCTAGTAATAAATTATTGTCTGCTCCCTGAAGTGGCGATCAAGTTGTTAAATATTTTGAATAATTGCGAATTCTGATTGGATTCAGCTGATTTAATGTTAATGTTAATATTGGTTGAATTGAACATTTAAAAGATTGCTTTAAAACAATTGTAGAGTTCATGTTGTCTGTTACTTTGCCATCACGTTGACATTTTAGAAAAGTAAAATGTTTGCCATTTTTTTAAATGCAGTACTTGTTTGTTAGCAAAGGCAAATATATATGTGGATCCATATTAGTATTGTACAGTTGTCTTCAAGTATCTTTGAAATATTTTTGTCATATCGACCTCCCCAAATACAGATATAAAAAGCTCCTAATTAACAAATGTTATTTCAGAAAATGTCCGGAAAGACTTTCTGACATGATTGTGTTCTTTTTGTTTGAAATCTACAGCTCATACATCTCCGAGATCTGTTAACTCCTGCACGCTTTCACTCTCTTTAACTCTCCCAAGTCCCATATGCAGGTGACTGGGCACAAAACAGCATGAAACACGGGCAGGTTTTGGGCTCAGATTTCTGTAAGAAAGCTCATAATCGACATGTATGTTTGTATTTATGTATTTAGCCTTGTTGCCGTAATACATGTACTCGGTGCACATGATTTTACTTTCACATGTAAGAAATGTTATATGTATCTTTGGTAACCTTGATGTGTAGCTTTTAAAGCTTGCATTGAAATGTCCCAAAGTGACATTAAACAGCATTAAATTGAATAAAATTTCCGGCTCTCTTGTCCACCTTGGTGTATACTTGAAGTAGCAGCCACAGTAAGACATAAAGAGTGGTTTTAGGGTGCTGAACTATTTAACAGTAAATGTTCGAGAACAAATTTAGACAAAATGTTGACAGAGGAAATACATTAACTGCACATACCAAGGTGTTTTATGTGTGAATAGATTTGTTCCATATTTTATTGTGTATATTTTATTTTATTTATTTATTTAATTTTCCTCCCCCCAAATTCCTTTATTAGGGTTTTTAGTATCAAAAAATAAATAAATGTGTCAGATCTGCTTTTGAGGGACTGAAGCAAATGCTGGGCGTATTCTTGTGACAAAAGCATGATCGCACGCTCCTGTTTTAGGGCTGTGCTTTTTTGGATGTGCTGTAACCTGATCTGCAGTTACGGAGGCAGACTCGTCTCGCGAAAGAACATATTAGACCTTCCCGGCATTTGGCACATAACATGTTCAATTATGGTGTGATGCGTGTCTTTGGTCTGTTTCAAGCGAGGAGTTATGAGAGATGACAAAAGCAGTCCTACTCATCATTTTACCTCTAGAGGGCACTATATGGGCTTTATGTCTCTTGTTTGGGTCAGTACAAACCCCTTAATAGGTTGGTATTGTGAGCTGGTGTATGGTTTGCTTGGTTTCCCTGCTGTGATGCAGGTCATGAAGGACTGGATTCTAAGCAGTTGACACGGTTCTTATATGTAGGAGGGAACACCCAAAACATGCAGGTGTTCTTCTGGATTGTGGTTAATTTTTTCCCGCATCGTTACTGAGGCATTGTATGCCTCTGTGATTAATACCATGCGAGTGGTATCTGAATGTGTTTTAGTGTGTCTCAGTAATGTAACACCGTTGTTAATACTTTAATATCATTGTACTGACTTGACCTCTTGGCTCCATTATCCTGATTCTCTAATGTGTGTGTGTGTGTGTGTGTCCTTATAGGAGGAGAGACCTCAGCATGCAAACCCTCGTCTGTCCGGCTTGCTCCCTCGTTTTCGTTCAATGCGGCAGATGTGCAGATGGCTGCGCAGACGCCCCATTCTCACCCGCCATTCAGTGACGGCCACCAGGCAAGCGCTGACGCGCCGGCCCCCGTGCTGCCCTACGGCCCCCAGGCCCCGCAGCTCAACACCACCCAGGTATACGGATACACCGCGTACATGAGACCGCTACCACTCTGATGTACTCTCACCCATTATACGTTAGTCTACAATAATGTATTTATGTGCAGCTTAATATGATCCACCGTCACGGCACTTAGGCCAGGTTTCTAATTCTGCGCACACAGCCTGTGGTGTAGAATGCCTCTCCTCTTATTCTACACACAACTACAGTTAATCCATTCTGTAGCCAAACTTCACTTATCCATCTTTTAATTCCGGTGTTTTCTCCTGAATAGTAATAGTAACAAAAAATCCATTCCAGTAAATATTGTAACAGTGCCAAGATGTTCCAAAGTTGTCCAATTTTCAGACTACCTTTTAACACATTTTTTTCAATGCAAGCACTGATGTATCTGGCTTTTTTGCGTACGTGTTTGATCAGGTGACTGCTGATGTGGTGATGTTACAAAGGCGGATCCCCCAGTGCTTTCGGGATCCGGCAACAGCCCCCTTAAGAAAGCTCTCCATTGAATTGATCAAAACTTACAAACACATCAATGAGGTAAGGTCACTCCTCAATGCTACTTGCATGGCTGTGAAAGACATATTAAAGCTAATTTTGTGCAGGCTTTTTATATTTTTTTATTTATTTATTTTTTTATATCACTCAACTGTGAAGCTCTAGACATGGATATTAGTTGCTGATATCCATATTTCCTGCCTTCAGGTTTACTATGCAAAAAAGAAGCGGCGGCATCAACAGGGCCAAGGGGAAGACTCTAGTAATAAGAAGGAGAGGAAAATCTACAATGACGGTTATGACGACGACAACTTTGACTACATTGTTAAAAATGGCGAGAAATGGTTGGATCGCTATGAAATTGATTCATTAATAGGCAAAGGCTCCTTTGGACAGGTTGGTCTGAATTTTTGGAGTCGGATATCAGAGTCAAGATAGGCTACATTTATGGAAAAGCAAGAATATCAGACACTGTTCGACAGTAGTGGATGGACAAATTTTGCATGGTCATAAACCAACTTTCACTGATTTTGGTATTTGTCTCCCCCTGCTGGCAGGTTGTGAAGGCTTATGACCGCTTGGAGCAGGAGTGGGTTGCCATTAAGATCATAAAGAATAAAAAGGCTTTTCTGAACCAAGCACAGATCGAAGTACGGCTCCTGGAGCTCATGAACAAGCATGATACGGAGATGAAATACTACATAGGTAATGAATAGCATTATTATAGGTGTCATTACAACCATGCTGAGAATATGCAGTCTGAGGTGACAAACTGTAACAGATTACAGTATTAGATACAATCACTGGCTACTGTTTTAATCTAGGGGAAAGAATTCCTTCATAGCTAATCCTTTTGGTGGCTGATGGTGCCATCTAGTGTTTGTGGTGAACATTTGTGCTAGTGCACAAAAAGGCTTGGTCACCAAGTATAAATATTTTTTACAGACCATTTGTTGCTTGAGATGTCAGACAAAATGTGGACATTTCCTGAATCTGAACAGTTCTGTGAAGTCTGGATTGTCTGTGTAATACATTTATGCTCCTGATATTGACATCCACATCCATCCATTGTTCCATGTTCTTAGTTCACCTAAAGCGGCACTTCATGTTTCGGAACCACCTCTGTCTGGTGTTCGAGATGCTGTCCTACAACCTGTATGACCTGCTTCGTAACACAAATTTCCGTGGCGTATCGCTGAACCTGACGCGGAAGTTTGCACAGCAGCTGTGCACGGCTCTGCTCTTCTTGGCTACACCTGAGCTCAGCATCATCCACTGTGACCTCAAGCCTGAGAACATCCTGCTCTGCAACCCCAAGCGATCAGCCATCAAGATCGTTGACTTTGGCAGCTCCTGCCAACTGGGACAGAGGGTTCGTTTACAGCGCCTGATGGGCACTGGTCATTTCATTAATATTTTTATTTATCATTAATGCTTTGACCAGTTTGCAAGTTTGTCTAGTGCTGACTTAATGTTCAGAACAAAAGAGGCAAACTTGAATGGATGAGGGGAAAATGAGGAGGGCAAGGAGAAGTGGTGGTAGTTTTAAAATGTTCATGTATGTTAAATTAATGTTGAATCTCTTTCCTATAACCTCAGATATACCAGTACATTCAGAGCCGCTTCTACCGCTCCCCTGAGGTGCTGCTGGGCATGCCGTATGACCTGGCTATAGACATGTGGTCACTCGGCTGCATTCTGGTGGAGATGCACACCGGAGAGCCTCTGTTTAGCGGAGCTAATGAGGTACACTTCATTTGAAGGTGCATGTTATCTGTAGACACTGCAGAAGGCAGTTGGTGTCTTAATGTAATATTCACATTACTACTATTTTATGTAGGATTTTTGCTTGTTGTGGTTTCGTATAGGAAATTCACATGATGTGAAGTGAAAATGATCTTGTCCTCTAAAAAGAAATCCATTTCTTTTTTTACTTTAATCACTGTCTATTGCATCTCTAGTGTGCATACGGTTTACCATACCATTATGATGCCTTTCTTTACACTGAGAAAAACCTGTGAGTAGTAGCTTAAAACTAAAAGAGCGACATGTATGTTTGTCGTTTTATCCAACTCCTCAATCTGAAACAATACAGTTCAAAGTATTCCATTGTGGTATCTGTGCATAGCATGAGTATAATTTACAAGTGCGTTAGACTTCTTGAATGTGTTCTGAAAGAAACTTGATTTGGATAACCATTTACTGACTGTTCCAGCAACTGAACCTGGATTTCCGCTGTAAGTGAGTTTTGAGTAACCATATGCTCTGATCTTGGCATTAGGAAATGATTGTTCATAGTTGAACACGCGTACTCCGGATGAAGTAGACACTTGGTGCTTTAAGCATTAAGGGATTATTTTGTTTTCATTCATTAGCGAGGAATGTGATCTTGTTTTTCATAAGGAAGGAAATAAAAATTGTTCTAGTTTTGTTCTTTAAACTATATATGAGTTCTGTGTGGTGATTTAAAAAAAAAAAAAAAAAAAATTTATTTAAATTTTTTTTGGCAGGTGGACCAAATGAATAAAATCGTGGAAGTTTTGGGGGTCCCACCCAGTCATATACTGGACCAGGCGCCAAAAGCAAGGAAGTTCTTTGAGAAGATGCCTGATAGCACGTGGTGCGCAAAGAAGACCAAAGATGGAAAAAGGGTGTGTTTACCAGCAAGCATTTCCTTGAAGATGAAGTACATAACAACAAATCCGAATCATTAATCACTTTACCTGGCTCATCAGTTTTGTCTTCTGTAGCATCAAAGACTTTCAAACAAATGAGAAATGCATATCTACAATGACTTCTGATCTGTGCCTGATATCAGTGGTTCTTCCTAATGACACACATCCCTCGTCTTTTGCAGAGTTCTGTTTCTGTGTTTTTGAATAATACTGATCCTGTCATCTCCTTTTGTAGTATAAGCCTGCAGGCTCACGTAAACTGCACAATATTCTGGGAGTGGAGGCCGGGGGGCCAGGTGGCAGGAGAGCGGGCGAGTCCGGCCATGCTGTTGCTGACTATCTGAAATTCAAGGACCTGATCTTGCGGATGCTGGACTATGACCCGAAGAGCCGCATCCAACCATACTACGCGCTGCAGCACAGTTTCTTCAAGAAGACGGCCGACGAGGGCACCAACACCAGCAGCAGTGTGTCGACTAGCCCAGCACTGGAGCAGTCTCAGTCCTCTGGAACTACATCCAGCACCTCCTCCAGCTCAGGTATACCTCTATAGACCTCATATGATTAGGCTTTTACTGGGACAGTAACTTGTCCTATGCTTATAGTATGATGTCTAATCTGACTCCTGAATAGCTGACCCCAATATTCTGTCCAGGGACTTAAGATTCTGTTTACAATCACGGAATCATGCCATTGCCTTTACTGCCTGTGTCTGTCTGAATCTTCCATTTCGTATCTCTATCCAGCACTGCTGGTCTTTGCCATCATTGTCTGATATGTTACTGACAGTGTATTATCCTGTTACTGTCAGTGTGTTATCTTACTTTTTTGACACTGACTCTGACATTAACCATCATTTTGTCACCTTAGTGTGTTTGAAGACTTCAGTGAGTCGAAACCAGTAAGGATGTATTGTCTAGCCTGTAAAGCATGCAACAGGATTCACATGTCACCGACAGCCTCTAGTGCCTTGTCGGTCTTAATGTTTCTAGGGCTGAAAGAAAGTCAAGGCCGCATTCAAAAGTATTTCATTTGTATTTATTATATGCAAGTTGTCACAGACTTTTTAGGAGTGTAGTGGATTCCACATTAAGCTAAGTAAAGTGTTTTTGATCCATTTGCAGGAGGTTCTTCTGGCACGAGCACCAGTGGGCGTGCCCGCTCTGATCCCACCCATCAGCATAGGCTAAGTGGAGGCCATTTCAGTGCTGCAGTAGGCATGGACTGCCACAACCTCTGCCCTCAGGTACAAACACACAAGCACGCACTTCTCACTCAGTAATCGCCTCAGTAATCATGATCACCAGTACAGACTCGTTATGGATGTAAAATCAATTGATATCTATTAATGACTTGATATTGAGTCTAGTAATAGTAAGGCAACTGCACTGGTGTAATCATAAACCTGATGTTCCACTTTGGCATGTTGCAGTGATGAAGCCTCTTAGAATAAAAAAGAAACCTTTAAAATTTTGTAAATGGCTAGAAACATATTCAGAAACAGATACATGCATGCATAATTATTTGATTATCAGTTCAGGATAATCCAGTTTTCTTTTGATGCTCCAATTTAATTTAATTTGCTGTGTGTCTCAGGCAAGGCAGGCGTTCGGGCCCTCCCTCGGTTGGGTGGGTGGAGATGGGCTCCAGCAGGCGGCCGGAGAGACTCATCCAGTCCAAGAGACCACGTTCCATTTGCCTCCCCACCAGCCCAAACCCCTCCACCCACACAGCTCTCATCACCATCACCACCATCCCCATGCCCATCACGGTCCGCATGGGCAAGGCCCGGCACGCCCACGCCCTCGCATCTACTCGCCCTCACACAGCGGCGCCTCCACGCAGGACTCCATGGAGGTGTCGCATGGCCACCTGTCCATGACCTCGCTGTCTTCCTCGGCCTCGTCCTCATCTACGTCCTCGTCGTCTACAGGCAACCACCACCATCACCACCCCCACCAGGCCTACCAGAGTCGCCCGCTGCCACTGGGCCTAGGCTACGGGCACGCCTTTTCCAACCCACGCCAGGAAACGGGCACAGCCGGACACGCCGCATACCCACTCTCTACGAACTCGGGCTACATAGCCGAGACTCATATGGGCCTGCGCCAGGGCCTGGACCGTGAGGACTCGCCCATGGCTGGTGTATGCGTGCAGCAGAGCTCAGTGGCCAGCTCCTGACTACGCTGAGCGGCCCGGGGGGGGGGGGGGGGGGG
>JAQQZX010000009.1:9374622-9399343 GCA_030068355.1 Notoglanidium maculatum | reverse complement strand
TGCACAGTCAAAAGGAGTGGTTCAGGATACATTTCACTGTGTGTTGTACTTGTATGACTATGCATGTGACAAATAAAAGATCTTGAAAAGGGCTCTGGATTACTGCTTTGAAGGTTGTGAGTTCTATCCTGGTACAGCCACTGTTGGTTCCTTGAGCAAAGTCACTGCCCCTCATCTACTCAGTTCTGCTGTAAATCATTTTGGACATACAGTAAGCCTACCAAATGGAAAAATATATGCTTTTCTGTTTTGCCACTCATGTACCATATTTAGTTTATGTTCTTGTAAATATGTGTTACAACCCATTCCAATTTCATTAAAAGTCATTAAATCTATTGTGTTCAGTATCATTCGTGGTTATATGAGTAGTCCAGATTACTTCAATCACAGAGTTGCTTTAAATAGTTAATTGAAGCCCAATGACCTCAAATCACAGTTGCTTAACTATCATATTGGTATAAACTGAAATCATTCAGCCTTCCAACCATGACATATTCTAGATATACTCTGTTCTATATATAGATATATTGTATATATAGAATTCTATATATACTCAGTGACAAAAAAAAGTTAAGCACCCAGAAAGAATGGTCCTATTTGGATGTAATGCGGTACACATGCAGACTAGCGATGGGAATGTAAATAATTCGATTTGCAAGGAGCTGGCACATCTAGATACCAGACACAGAGGATGCCTCGTAGATGCATTAGACAGCATTAGCAGCACTTGACGGAGTTTGATAGGGGTCACATTATGAGTTTGCCTGAGGGGGGGTGGTCGTATTGTGCAATTGCCCGACATGTGGGGCACGTGACGGCACTCACAGATGTTGTGAAGGCTCTGTTCGCCAAAGACAGACCACACCAATGGAGGATCATCATAATGCGCAAGCATTACCATGACATCTGTGCCTGCCATCTGGACACAGGCATTGGATTCTCTACAACACCTGTGTCATCCCGCACCATGTCTCAACAACTGGCATCACCCGGACTATGGGTTCACCGTCCCATGCCATTCTGGTGGTGGCTGCCATTAACTGGACTGATGACAAGTGGCATTGTACCATGTTTAGCGATGAATCTCGGTTCTGAATTTCCATGGATGGTGGTGCCAAAGTGGAGAGGACCAGTTCTGCCAATGTTGTAAAGAGACACACTGGCGTTACTCCTGGCATCATGGTGTGGGGACCTATAGGGTGACTTCAGGTCATCCCTGGTAGTGATTCGGGGGACCCTGAAGACCCAGCACTACGACAGTGACATCCTGCATCCGCACGTCTTACCCATCCTGAGACAGCTCCCTGGTACAGTCTTTCAACAAGACAACGCCTGTCCACACAGGGTGTCTATGGACTGCCTGCATCATGTTGAGGTCCTCCCGTGGCCAGCCAGGTCCCCCGATCTTCCCCCATTCGAACATACTGCCAAATGACGTAAATGTAAATGTAAATGATACAACGGCTGTATGACTCCTTCCCGCACCATATCGCCACATGTATCCAGGCCTGGGGGGTGCCACACCCTACTAACATGGAACCAGCAGTGTGCCCATGCTGCCAACTCTGTTGTCCATTTGATCTGATATTGTAATCATTGCAATACAGTCACTTTCACCACATGCAGGTTCATTACATTTCCACCACTTCATCTGGGTGCTTAACTTTTTTTGTCACTGAGTGTATAAGTGTGTGTTGTTGTAAGAAATCATCGTTCCGTGGATCTGATGGAGACTCTCGATGAAGTGAAAGCTGGAGTGTCACAGACGTGACCCACCTGGAATAGGAAAGAACAAGCCAAAGAATATTTTTATCTTGTCGTTTATGTTAACATGCTCACGAATCAATAATGTGATACTCTGCTCTACATATTGTTCTACTGAGATTTTCGCAAAAGTCCCATTGCATAGCTCGGATGCTATAGAATACCACATGTAGGCCTTTTGACCACAAAATGTCTTTTTGATACATTTTGAAAGATATTTCTTGTAGACACAATTCATAGGTTTACTTTGCCTTGAATCCCTTGTTTGATGAGGGCAATGCAAAGACCAAGGAATGTCCAAATTTTTAAATAAGGTGAATGTGTTGGTTATGACCAATATATTTAGGCAAATCCCATCTTAAAATATAAATCTTATGACACTTTTGCTCAATAGATTGCTGTTCCAATTCCAGTGGAAAATGTTTCAACTCATCTTGTGAATTTGCCCACATGAGTCTTTGACCTCATCACCTTTGCAGATGTATGAATTAATTTAGGATTCCACCATACTGGTTGAAACAGGTGGCCATTTTATTACCCACGTGTCTTAGCAGGTGTATTTGTGTTGCTATGTATGGTGAATATTCAGCAGCAAATAGGTTATTATTACCTGCTGAAGCATTTCCTTTAGATTCACAAGAGTTTGTCCTTATACAGGAAAGTCACATATTTGGAGAGCTGCAGTATGTCTAAGAACTACTGAACCAACGTGAACCTTTTGTTCACGGTTATTGACCACTCCAGGTATCATTGGGAAGGATTGGAAATACTTTCTTCCAGTATGCTGATCTTTGGCACTTCTAAGACTGTTAACCAGCTTCCTCATTTGATTATTAAGCCCCGTTCATTGTTCAAAGGGCATGGACTGAATAACTGAATAATTTCCTAACTAACATTTAAATTACCACTACACTTGCATTGAGTCTCACTACCAAGTAAACTACTTTTCTTTAGTCAGGGGCCACATCCTAAAGCAGCATAATGCAGTTTTGCTGAGTGAGACAGCACTGCTGTCAAGAAGTCATCATATTTGTGCAGTGCAAAAGGCACACTGTGCCTCCCAAAACATGTGCTTCATACTGAGCACATTTTGTGGTGTGAAATGCCGTTTGTCTTCCTCAGTAAAGAAAATTTTCTTTATGGTGTGTTTTTCCCATAGGCAGTTATTAAGCTAACAGTATAGATGTCCACCCATACACAGCTGTAATTGCACAGGCCTAAAAATGATCTTAGCTCATGAACCGTAGTTATTTCTGGTATATCACCATTGTTTGCTTGAAATTATCATTCTTTGCTTTGTCAGATTCAGTTGAATGGTTTTGCCTACATATGAATTCAGACCATTGTTCCCATATCTGTCCTGGGCAGGCATGGAAAATACTTGAATAACTGTACTTTGTTTCTATACTTATTATTTTGGCATATTCAGACCTTACTTGAGTGTTACTGAAATTGAATACTCTTACTTATATTTCCAACAAAAAGCTCATTTTACTCCTTGCATTTTTAATTAGACTTTCAATGTACTCCTTATTTCTTCTCTCATCTCTCATCTCATTTCTTCTCTATTTATTAATCAAATGGACTTAGTTTAGCATCCAATCAATTCTAGTACATCCATCCATCCAGCAATTATCTATACCGCTTATCTGTCAGGGTCGCAGGAAAGCTGGAGCCAATCCCAGCTGACTCCGGCCAGAGGCGGGGTTCGCCATGGGCAGGTCAGTAATCTATCGCAGGGTTAACATAGAGCCCAACAACCAGTCACACTTACATTCACACCTATGGGCACTTTAGAGTAGCCAGTTGACCTAATCTGCATGTCTTTGGGATGTGGAAGGAATCCAGGACACCCAGAGGAAACACAAACAGGCATAAGAAGAACATGCAAACGCCACACAGAAAGTTCCCAGTTGGCTGGAGGGTTCAAACCTAGAACCTTCTTGCTGTGAGGTGACTAACCACTGCACCACCGTGCCACCCATTTCTATTACATCAATGTTAAACAAAATAAAACAAAAAAAAGAAGCAAGAAAAACATTATGTACCCTGCCAATTCACTATCTGCTGTGACCTTCTCATATACACAATGATTTGTATTTGTACTACTGTTGTATATTTGCACTTTGCGTAGTCTTTTGTACTGTTAAGTATTGCATGATGGTCCTGGAGAAAGGACATTTTGGTCCAATGTATACCAGCCATATACAGTGCCAGCCACGATTATTGGCACCCCTTGTAAAGATTAGTAAAAACGGTTAAAACATACAAAAATCCATCTTTTGGTGAAGTAGCTTCATCTCACCCTGAAAAAATGAAAAAAATCTAACTTTTAATTGAAATAAATGTATTGAGAGAAAAACAAACCCCTCATCAAGAAATAACAAATATTTCAACAAAAACACATGTGCCACGATTATTGGCAACCTTGGACATTATTGTGAACGCAGTGTAACAGAAGCATGTTTACCTTTTAAATTGGTACATTTTTAAGTTGATTGGAGTGTGTAGGAATTTTCAAGCTGTGATAGATGACTTCCTGATTAAGTAGGGTACAAATATGAGGTGACTCAGATGCCAAATTCCCTTAGTCATCCATTAACGTTGGAAAGATAAGAGAACACACAAATCAAATGAAGGAGAAGTGTGTTGACTTTTGTAAGTCAATGAAAGGTTATTAAAAATAGCTACTCGTCTGGAAGAGGACCCAAGTTTATTTTACCCTCACGTACAGTGAGGATGATAGTTAGAAAGGCGAAAAATCTCCAAGGATCACTGTTGGTGAATTACAAGAAAAAGTAAAAATTCTGGGTTACTAAGTCTCCAAAACCACATCAGACACCACAAAGATTATTGGGAAATTAAGCCTTTTCTATCCGTTAACATAAGCACCTGGGGTTTGCAAAACGCTACTACAACTTTGACTGGAATCATGTTCTATGGTTTGATGAAACAAATATGGAGTTTTTTGGTCATAAACACTTAAGGTGGTTTTAGTGTAAAAAAAAGGATGGTTATAATGAATAATGAAAAGAACCTTATCCCAACTGTAAAATATGGAGGAGGTTCTGTGATATTGAGGGACTGTTTTTCCTCCAAAGGTCCTGGAAACCTTGTTAGGGAACATGGCATCATGAACGCCATGAAATATCAGGACATTTGAATTTAAAAATCTGGTTGCCTCTGCCAGGAAACTAAAACTGGGTCATCATTGGATCTTTCTGCAGGACAATGATCAGAAGCATATGTCCCAATCAACACAAAATGGTTAACTGATCACAGAATCAAGCTATTTAAGTTATTAAATTATTTCTTGATGAGGGAATTGTTTTCAATTAAATTAATTTTATTCAAATAATTTATTTCATTTATTTCAATTAAAGGTTGAATTTTTCTCATTTTTTCAGTGTGACATGAAGCTACTTCACCAAAAGATGGATTTTTTCTAACCTTTTTTCTTAATCTTTACAGGGGGTGCCAATAATCGTGGCTGGCACTGTAGAGAAATGACAACAATAAAACCTGAACTTGAACTAGTTAACACTAGCTATCCATGCTGACTAAAACACTGGACTGCAGAGTCGAACTTGAGGATTCAAGAATTCTTGGCCGTACAGCAGTAAAATGAGGTGTCTCATTTGCCTCCCTAAAAGGCATGAACTCCATCATTTTTGAAAAAGCAGGCTGAGATAATTTTCACTCCCTAAACGACCATATTTATTTAAGTAAGCCCTTAAATTTTAAAAGCAGGTTTTTTTTATTCTTTGCTAATAAACCAGGTCAGACTAGAATCAATTCCAGTAACTAACATGAATTGGTTAGACAGCAAGTCAGTTTGTAACTAAAGGTAATTGGTAATTTACATATTTTACTTTGCAAATATTTGTAAATCTGTGTTACAAATTTGTAAATAGTATTTTTTCCTTATAAATTCATTAGCTAACTATGTAGCATTAGCCATGCAAAAGACAAGCAAAATTACAGAGACTGAATTATCTTTTCAGGCAAAATAGCATAGTTGCTACAGTTTTAGATAACTAATGAAAGTTAGTTTTCACATGTTAACATGACATTAACTTAAAATTGTTAGGTAAAAGCATTAACTTTATATTTGTAAATACATGTCTGCATTTAAAATAGCAATTTTATTTTTATTTTGCTCTATGATATATTCTTTCATTTAAGTATCATTTCTCAGTACTTTTCCACTCCTGGTCCTGGGAAGCCTGGATATGAAGTTATGGTTTTGCTTTCTTCTGTCTCTAGTTTGAGTCACACAGCTTTAGACCACTGGCAGATTGCTTCGAGAGCCTTCACTCATGTTGGAGCCAGCCATGTATACATGATCCATCCAGACTTGTCTGAATCTTTATTCATATTGTCTGACAGTCTCACTAGGCTTTGGAATGCAGCTACAACATTTAGAGCAGTTTATTTCTGTCAATAATTCATATACATAAAATGGTGATCTATTACTTTTGCACATTTTGCCTCAATACCACCATTACAACGCTCTACAGCATCAGCATTCCTATGAGCCATCTCTCATGACACTGACATTCTAACATTTCAGTTTACTGGAACTTTTCAGATTGATGTTCCTGCCTACAGTAATATAAACACCCCCACCCCATCTCTGAAGGTCCTGAGCCCTCCACTTTTTTGCACATTAACTGTGTTGAATTTTGTCTCTGACCTTGTCCACATTTCTCTACCACAAATCTATGGTTAAAGCACATATTTAACTCAACCAGGATAAATGTCATAAATACAGTAGTAAGTTCATGACTCCCCAAAAATCCATTACATACTCAGGAAATGCAACTAGGAACAAAAATGCAGCAAAATCTGCAAAACTTATTACTTTACACATAGCTTAATTTCAAAGCATGCTTGTTTAGTCAGAGCTGAATTTACCCAGGTTCTTTATTTCATTTTGAACCCCATTAAGGGTATTGTCGGGCATTTCCCAACATTTAAACTTGCACAATAACATCAAGTAAATTTGATTTTCCGCAAACCGCAAATCTGTGCAGTGTAATAAGCTATTACTCTAAATGTAGCTATTTATATGTATGTATAGATATAGCTCAAACCTGAAAATATAGAATGAAACTTTAGAATATTGAATAAAAAGGTTGTCACTAATTCTTAATTGTGAAATTGAATTAATACCCATGATAATAGACTCCATTACTGTTAGTAAACACAAAAAGATACACATGCGACCTGGTTGCAGAAAGGCCTGAGTAGCTGCAACTTGGCCCTACTTAGTTATAATCTGACTGATGAATCTATCAAGAAGTTTGGAATTCTTGAGAGATTTGGAATAGGAATTAGACTGATATAAGCTAAAATTCTTATACACTTATTATTACTGCTTACCGCTAAGAGACAGGGACTGCTACTCGGCTATACGAACACTTTCAAATGGTGTAACTCTAGAATATCTTTATGTCTTGGCACCCTGTCCATAGCTAAATGATCCTAAGTGGTAGCCGAGCCTTCAATGGCTAGACATGTACTGTATACATATCTCCTAGAGACTCTGAGTGTTTATCCTAGAGATGTTGCAGGCATATACAGTATGTCTCTTGATGTTTAAAATTTGGCACATTCCATACATAAAGTTTTATGATTACAACACTGAGGATGTTATGGTACTGAAACACATTAGTTACTAGCTTAGTAGGGATGTGACTTAGCTATCTAGCATTAGCTAGCTAGTTTCTTGATGTAGATGTTAGGCATGTTACAAAGTTTTATTAAAGCAATGCAAATTAGGCATATGAGCTAACTAGCAAGCTAATCCTGTTCCCTAGCTAGGCTAAGCTCCTTAGACCAATTTCTCTCCTAACTGCCTGTAACCCCAACCACCTTCTGGTTGCTTGGAAATGTATCGGGTTCAACAGTATACACTAAGAAGTATGTCTATATGAAGACTTTTCCCATTATTGGCACTCAAAGAAGCAGAACATGATATTTTAGAAAACAAATTCTGGCTTGCTCTTAAAAATCACTGTATTCTCCCACTTTGTTTTGGCAACCAGGAGGTGTGACTGACACCATAGTGACGTGTATCACTCAGGGGTCTATACGTCCCAAAAAAAGCTGAACTCTGTCTCTATTTGCACCAATTCTGAAAATGGATATTAAACAGCTCGCCTTTTTTTCTTTTTGTCATATCCCTGTATCAAACACCATCTGCGTCACTGGATGCCTTGATGTAATCACTGGGGAAGGGGTGGGAGGGTCACTTTTACAGTCAAAGACACATCACATTATGTGTTTGCCATGTATTTTGTTCAATTTAACAGCTGAAATACTCAACACACAAAATGTGCATCAAATTCCCAAGAGCTGATCACAACTTTATACAACCCATTGTTTTTGCACCCTTGATAAAACTTATGGTATGTTCTGTATAACAGCCAGTTTTTCATGTTTTTGCTGTCCCTCTGCAGGTGTTTAGAGCTACAGGATGTAATATTTTCAGTGATGGAGGCAATACTCAAGTTGTGATCTGGGAAGATCACGCTGTCTCGCTCTCTCTCCTCTCTTGAGGCTGACCAAGCTGCTCCAAGAAAATTCTCCTCTGATTCATTTTGCCACTGCTCCAATTACTGTTGATTTCACACCAACTGACAAAAGCATTTATAAGTGCCTACATCACTGATGTTGGGGAAAAAACACCACAGGTCAACGTGCAATGTTCATCTAAATTGTCTATCCTGTCTTTCACATTCATCTTTTCATCTTTATGCATAGTGCTTATCAAGAGGACTTTTTGTCTTGGGGCTGTAGGAAACAAGCGCAGTGGTGTCAACAAAAGCAAAGACAGATGAAGTCACCTTCCTGGTCTTTATTTCAGTGAGCTCTTTTGGAAGCTCTGGCTTGTTTTTCCTATATAGTCCCCAACATCATGACCTTCCTTTTTCACAGTTCCTCACCAAGAGTGAACGATCTGAAGAAATTTGTTGCAAGTTACGTGGTGGTCAAATTTCCAGCCATCAAAGCCAAGATAACCCTCGTTGCAACAGAGGTGACCCACACCTTTATCTGCAGGCTTGTTGAGCATATATGCTGACCTTTTCCTCTGAAAGCATCAAGACATTCATTATAAGTTATTTATGGAGATGGATTGTACAAAAGAGCCAACTGCTGAACCTGTCTATCTCAAACATCTGTCATGACTGCTAGCTTGTCATGTCTTGTTCCCATCTACATTTTCTTCAAATGATTGCTATCAAAGGGTGACACAGCAGAGGACATGGATGGCTCACAGGTCATTGCCCACCCAGTATCAGCATTCCAACTGTTTACTCTTACTTCACCTTTAGACCTGTACAGTAGGCTTGCTTCCATATTTCTCAATACAATGCCTCTTTTATATTTATTAGCTCAAATATTATTATTTTTTCTGATTTACAACTCAAAGGCTGATTTAATGTCTGTTTCATAGATGGCAGCATATCTAGTGGGACATGAAAGCAATTTGATTGCATTTTCCACACCAAGTCAGCCCCATCTCTCAGGTGGGGATAGCAACCATTTTCCATTTTTAGGTATGAAGGTGTCTGATAACTGAGAAACAACTCTTGATCAGTTTGAGGTCCTTCAGAAGGATCAACCTAAAAAAAAAAGTCACTGTCATTAGTGCAAGATCCTTCATAATAAGTGTCCTTCACATTGCCACATCCTAATCCTCATCAGCGCTACAAAGGCATTTCCAAAGCCTCACTAGCAGAAAATGTCTTTGTGCTTCTCAATTTCAAACTGCACAGTGGAGACAGTTCAAGTGAAAGAGAAATAAGTCCCAAGGCTCTGTACTCATCTTTTTCTATTCACCTCGATGTTCTCCAAATTATAGCCATGCTTCCCAGGGATGGATATATTATGGGGGGCATCTCCCACTTTCCCAAATTAAACCACAACAGAAAAATTTTCAGCAACTTGCTGAGAAATCAACTGCATGAAAAATCATTAAAAACTCAAGAAATCTTTTTTTTTTTCAATAGCTGCTTTAGCTGCATCTGTTTACAATTTACAACTATTTCACATTTGTCTGAAACCATCACACTAATGTTCTATGTGTCCTCTTTTAAGGCACAGCAACTGAGGTATGTTGTGATCTGTGGTGCTACATGGTACTACACAATGCTTAATCTAACAAGATGGAGCCTAAGATGAAAAGATTTCTGATCCCATAAATGTGGAAGAGAAAGAAAGCCTTCTTTTATATTTATATCATTTAGTAATGTATTTAGTTTTGTACAACAACAACAACAATAATAATAATAACAATAATAATAATGATGATGATGATGATGGTGATTATAATGATGGTGATGTGCATGGTGCTGGGCTGTTTAGATAACAGACTTGTGTAACATCAGTGGGTTTTCCTGCCACTCACACACACATGCTCTCTCTCTCTCTCTCTCTCTCTCACTCTCTCACTCTCTCACTCTTAACACCATCTCTATAGCAACCACTCTCACAAACCACTCAAAATAGAATCACAGTTGCTGGAAAAGCAGAAATTTCGACTGATTGTTCCAACCCAAGATGCAAAAATCCATCATGTTCAGCCTTTATTTAGTTCCTCAGTCAAGTGCTTGCGATGATCGCCTTGCTGAATAAAAGCTCTGGGGCAAAGAGGGTCATCTTTGTTCTTGATTAATGAATGTATCAGTTGGGTTTTCCAACATCGGCAGCATAAGGAGGTCTAAAAATACACCTGCAATAAAGATCATTATTTAGCCATCATTTATGAAAACTGTCTGAAAGAAGGCTTGGGGCTGATCACAGAGGCCTAGTGTTATAGTGTTTCCCCCAGTAAATCAAGTTTAATCAGCATTTTAGCAGTGTGTGTGTGTGTAAAGGAGAGAGAGTGAGAAAGAGAGGGCAGACAAAAGCGAGGACAAAGGTAGGGGACTGACTCAGGCGTGACAGCTGTCCATGAAGTCTAAAAACAGCTACAAGGACACACAGGAGCAGCAGCTTGGAATGAAAAGTCTAGACTTGCCAAAATGCGCACATACACACACACACACACACACACACACACACATTTTACTTACTATTCTTGTGAGGACTTATTATTAATGCTTTTAAAGCTTTAACCTTAGTAACCAAGCAAACCTTTTTGTTCTATTAGGTTTTTGTTTTTTTTAATAAAAACTACAGTTTTTGTAGCTGTATGAACAACCAACCCCCTCAACACTCCGATTCATTACAGTCGCTGTACAGAATACTGTTACAGTAATCCTGTTAGATATGCATAGAAACTCATGAGCCCTTTTTTATATGCCACTCGTGTGTAGCACAATTATTCTGCTCATTTGGCAAGAAAATGCTTGCAGTGTTATCAGTAATAAATAATAAATTCCCACTCAGGTATCTGTTCTCTCCTTCTCTGACACACATAACAATCAAATACAGACAACCACATAAAAAGGACACTGCGGACTGCTGGAAGGTTATACATTCATAAGCTCTAAAATGCTGGAACACACACAGGGCAGGTTTATCTGAGTGTTCCCTATGGACTGACTGTGTGAGTGTGTGAGTGTGTGGGTGTGTGTGTGTGTGTGAGTGTGTGAGTGTGTGTGTGTGTGTGTGTGTGTGTGTGTGTCTGGTTTTGCAGAATGTTTTTAAATCCTGTGGGAGTAACCCACTTGAATTACTCTTGCCTCACTGACTCAAGCAAGCAACTGCAACATCATCTGCCCCAAAATAGGAAGCTGAAACTCTGCCCTCCTGCCACACAGCCCCAAACTCTACCTCCTAACAACCCATGCAAGTACAATAATTAAAGGTCTAGCTGCATAAAGTTCCTGACTTGCAACAACTACCTTTTAATCCTTAACCATTATATCTATAAATAAGACCCTTTGAAATGGTTATGTTACTGCCCCATACTATGGACAAATGAGACATGTTTTTGAACTTAACATCTTTAAGCATGTTTATCTTTAAACATTTTTCAAAAATCTTTAAACAAATCATACCATCGGTTTGCTAATCATTTCAGAGAGGGTGAGTAAAAGGATGAATCAAGATAGTCAGTTGCCTTTTCTGAGCTAATGGCCTTAATAGGCATGTAAAAATATATAGTGTGACGATAAATCATGGTACAAATGTATGACGATTCGAATCGAGGGAATAAAAAATTAACCACGATTATCATCAGGCTGTGTAGTCTTAGTTTTTCCTAGCTGTAATTGCATTGTTTAGAAAGCAGAGGGCACAATAACATACAAGAGAGGGAATGCACGTGATGTCACCTGCAATGCATGTGACACAATCTGAATCGGTTACTGTTTAGAAAACTAGACTTGCTGATGCCCGTGCAACTTGTTTGCATATGTTTATTGGTTCTGCTCCTGTACTTGTTTTGGTACTCTGAAATACTTAGTTGTGTTCTGCCAGTTGATGACTCTTGAAAACTAAGACTTTTCCCATAATGAACATCCATGTCCCCAGACAATCTCAAAATATATCACCACACACTACTAAGTTCACACACTACCATACAACCTCAACTTTTGCCCCCACAACTTCAAGCTGTCCACTCCCCTATAAAATCTCTCCAGTCTCAAACTTGGACCACACTCAGCCTTGTCACTCACAGTAGGTTTCTTATTCTCCAGCTCATTTACTCAACACGTTCAATAGAACATTAAAATCAGAATGCCCATGAGAGCTTGCAATTTCTCCTTCAACTGCTGATCATTCCATATTCTATCATTTACTCCCAGGAGGACTGCTTTGCCTCACCTGCGGTTCACACCGCGGGCAGCTGCGGCCTCAGATTTGTTGCTAATGAAAGATCATCTGCATTCCTTGCACTAGCACAGCTCGACTGGCTAAAAGGCCTCATAAAATAGTAATCTGCAACAATTACCCTGAAAATCTGAGGTGGTCAAATGCTGCTTCCAATTAGACTGCCTTCTGCTGCCCAGAGAATAACCTGGGCTGGATATGGAATGAGTGGTGCTCAATTTTGAATGAACTAAGCTGTATCTTGCAGCTGAATCAAGTGTGTGGAAGAAATCTAGAGAGAGTTCTGCTGGCTGTAAACGTGGTAAGACTCTTAAAAGGCTCAAAGGAATACAACCACATTATTCTAGCACTGTGCTGAACTCTCTGGTTAGATTTTTTTTTTTTGCTCAAATTTGAAGCACTGCTGTTTTTATCTGGCACATGCTCCAAAGTCCCTCCTAAACTGGCTACAAGTTAAGATCTATGAGAGTCAGGATTAATACTGATCCTCCAATTTAGACAACCTTGTTCACGCTGCAATGATCTATGACCATATGAAGGATTCTGGAATAGTCTAGATTGCTGTGTTAAAAATGTTATTTGCTTCCTGCATGCCGCTCCTGTGTTCCTCACATTGTTCACCACACTGACATTTAATTATTATTTTCTTTATTCTGTGTCATTTTAGACATTTTGTATCAAGCATTAGCCACTCCCACAAATATGGTGGGGTGAAAACTGATGAACCCTTCAAGCTGTTGACATCTCTCTTCATCTCCCTATGAGTAATCTTTGTAAGATATGTGGTTTTATAGGCTTTAAGCCAAAATGCATGGATGTTAATGCATACAGCTGAGGTCAGCAGCTTACATACAGACATCTTGGACATGAATGACATAGCAATATTAGGATGTCTTTGAAATGTTCTTTTTCTGAGGAAGAATGGGGAAAACCTAAAATAAATTACAAATTCTTGTTTTTTTTTGTTAAAGATGGATATTGTACTATCACTCTTTCTCAGAAAAAGAATGAGGCAAAGAAATAATTGAAAGCTCAAAATTGCCATGTTGTTCATGTCCACAATGAGTGTATGTAAACTTCTGATGTTAAACCTTGAGGATACATTAGAATGTTAGCAACTCAGCAGTAGTAATGCTTGTAATGTTAGTACACATGGCACAGCTTGGGTTTAACATCAACTTTGGTTTACAGGGAGCTAGGTTTTTTGAATGGCTGGAGTAAGCAGCACTGGTGATGCAAATTTTGTAAGTGAACTACTGTTGCACTATAATAAAAAGGTGAATCCTCATAGTTAATGTTTGTATCGTGGAATAATTCATTAATTTTAGCAGTGGAAATTTTAACATTAGGCTTTAATTATACTGTTTACTTTGTGCAATGTACAAATAATTGATAACGAAAAATCTATTTTTCTTTCTTTTCTTATATAGATTCTTGCCAGATAATTTCTTTTCTCCCAAAACCACAAGTATAACATCCATTTTCAATCACAGACTAGCCAGGGGGAATCCTTTAACACTGGAACAAAACTATCAGCACTAGCATTACTATGCATCTGATTTGTCTCAATTTTGACATGACACTCTTTCTCAGACTGTGGTGTGGTCTGCCTTTTTAAAGCCACTCAAAAAAATTCTTAATTATACAAAAACTAGTGCTTTCATTTGTTTTTACTACAAGCACTGACAACATCAAATTTGATTTCCAGCTCTGGAAGATAGGAAATGTTCTTCTGTTACTGCATGCACCAATTAGTTATAATAGTGCATCAATTACATAATTGACTACAATAACAATAAGCACTAGAACATTTGACTGGCGATTCAGATATGAGCTGTTTATCCTAGCACATGCAACACATGTGGTCACTCTACCAATACCACTATTCCTCACCATTGTTCTAGTTTTTTTTGTTCAACTTGCACAAGTTGAATGAAATTGCTTTCAGAAAGGGAATTAGGTAAATGGTTCAGGTACTATTTCCTGTATTTGTAAATAAACACATCACAGCTCTACATATATTAGCTTAGTCATACTGTTTATAAATAAAATGTGTCATGACTAGATGGAAAACATGAACTTAATTTGATTGGATTTATATCACCCAACCCATACTATAGAAGACTTTGATTTGTGAGTGAATGAGTAAGTGAGTGTAGGTTGTGAACCCTCTGTTTGTGTATATGATGCAGCATGATGTCTTTTCCTCTCCTTTAATGGCACTGACTTTACTTTCCATCTAATCAGTGGAATCTCTGTCTGCAGAGTGTTTCTCTCCAACACACCATCTCTGCCAGCCAGATGGATTTTATTCTGTTGCTAATGAAAGACCATCTCATTTACGTTCCCTGGTTAGACATATCTGACCTCACACACAGGCCTTCAATAGTCCTTGGACTCACGGCTGACAAGCATGATGCAGGACTTTCAATAAAAGACACCAGGCACAAAAACATACTTTCAAAAGCACACATGCAGATGATTTTTCTAACCTTTAGGTCTTTTCATATGAATGTACAAGAACTCTTTTTTTTCCCTTGAAGCATAAGAATCACTGGTTTACTTTCACTAAAAATGTGTGTGCTCCTACCTGTGGCCTCCACCATGCCTTCCAGAATCACAACAATCTCCAGCTCCTCCTTAGCTAGTTTGGCTTTGGAGATCTCCCAGAAAGGGCTATGCTGGTTGATCTCGTGGCAGATGATGAGTGGGGACACAAGGAAGAGGCGGTCATCGCCTGTGTCATAGCCCACATTCATGTCAGTTTGGTTGAGGGGAATAAACTCCCCCTCCTTGGTCTGTTTGGACTTGATCAGCTTGGCTCGGATTGAGGCCTCAACGATGTGTGAGTTCCTCAGGTCACCGACGCGGAACATCAGACAGAGGCGCCCGTCACGCATTGAGATGACAGCGTTGGTGGAGAATACCAATGTCTCTGCACGCTTCTTAGGCTGCGAGATCTTCACAAACATGCAGCCCACCATAAAGGCATTCACAATGGAGCCCAGCACCGACTGCACTAGCAGGAGCACGATGCCCTCTGGGCACTTGTCTGTGATCACCCGGTACCCGTAACCAATAGTTGTCTCAGTTTCAATGGAGAACAGGAAGGCCGAGACGAAACCCTCCAGGTTGTTAACACACGGTGTCCATGTATCGTCCCCTATGTGCTCCAGGTCCCCTCGCGCGTAGGCAATCAGCCACCACATGAGGCCAAAGAACAGCCACGTAACTGTGTAGACCAGCACAAAAATGAAGAGGTTGAACCGCCACTTCAGGTCCACTAACGTGGTGAAGATGTCTGTGAGGTAGCGGTAGGTCTCGCGGACGTTGCCGTGATGCACGTTGCACTTGCCATCCTTGCGCACGTAACGCTGGATCTTGCGCTTGGCTCGATCGCTGTCCTGAAGCTGCTTGGGCAGATCGTCTCGTGCCTGCTTGGGCAGCCGTGGCTGTCTCACCGTGACGGGGCTCTCCACATCCTGCTCCATTTGGCCTTCTGGAAGGATCTGGGCCTAGAGGCAAGATATGTGAAATGAGATCATCTTACAATCACTGCAGCTTGGATAATCAGCTAATTATACTCATACCATATGAATCCTGAATTGACCCAACAGCATGAAGTGAACTAAACATAACGTGCATTTTGGGTTACAGGATGAGCCTTGAGGCACAAACTCAGCAAAAGACAGAGTTGTAACACTACAGAAATGCTATATGTTCTAGACATTTGGACCAGTGAACAAAAATAAAAGTAACTGTTGAAATCATAAACAAAAGATTTCAAACTAGTTTATTTCTGTAATTATCTAGTAGCTTACTGAGTCCCATTTTTTCCATGCATGGGTGATTTTTGTGATTTATATGCTTTTTGCTTTATGGTTTGTTTAATTATGAAGCAAATGAACCAATAGGATACATTTTACTTTGATTTAAACTCAACAAATGGACTAATATGTGTGAAAGCACACTAAAATACGTGCAGGGAATATTTTAACATGTTTCTATGAATGCCGAAACCTTATGGAGTAAAATGAGGCATATATTTAGGGGCTAAAATCAAGGCAGAGATGGACCAACCAACTATTCTTTTTATGGGCAGGGACTGGCTCAGTAATGGATGCCTGTAAACATCTATGGTCAGCGCTCATTGAGTCTTGTCATTTATTTACATCTAAACTATTTCTTTCTTGTTTAAGCTTTTTTATTACACTCAACCCTAAAAAAAAACCCAACTATTGTTCCTGTCTTCGTCCAACCCAAAAATCACAGATAAGCCACATTGTTTATATTGTCGATCATTGGAGGGGTGGAACAGTGGGACCTCAGACCAGCTCATCAGTCTCTCACACCAGTATTACCCCACTGTTGCTTTAACGCAGGGTTACATACAACAGCTTCCCAGATCTGTGTGTTCCTAACAATCCCTGCATGACTTACTGTCACAGCAAGCTCTTCACTAAACAGCAGCATAATGATCCTGAGAGGTATTCTTCTGCTTCTTGGGGGGTAGCTAAGGTAAAAGCAAACACATAGAGCCGTTGTGCTGTAATGTAGAGGAACATGTCATCACAGCACAAACACTGTAGTGATGCATATAAAAATCTTTCAAACCTCTAAATAAATCAATAAATCAATAAGCACTGCTTAGCAGTCCATAAAGGAGCTTACCGCTAAAAGGTCCCAACTGTTATGTGCCATCCATTGTTTAGGATTCTGAAGAAGGCAATTGATATGAATTTTTAATTTATGTCTATTTCTGCATGTCTTGACATTTCTCCTTCTCACTGGCAATTCAGCATGACCTCATTATGCCGTTCTGTGCTGGATCATCACTCTCCAATTAACACTGCTACAGCAAAATTCTTTTTTTAAAATAAGTGAAATAAACTTCTGCTTGTCAGTAAAATTCACTGTAATGTCTGTGAAAATATAGAAAACCTCTACATGTAATAAATTTCACATTTAGAATAAAGAGGCTAATATCATATAAACACTGAAACAGTTGTGTGCTGATTTAATGCAAGGCATCTGTACAGGATTTTCATATGAATATTAAATTCATTAGTGTGTGTTTTCACTAGTTGTTCTTGGGTTCTGAGGCATTTTCTCCCAGAGATGCTGTTTCACAAAAGAGTTCTTAATTATTTAATTAATCCTCAGTAACTGTTTTATCCTAGTCAAAGGTACTGTGGCTATTTTGGCGGTGTGAGGAAACTACCAACTGATGCAGGCATGAGGATAAGATGCACAGAAACACCACCAGACAGTAACCTGAGCTCACAATTGAACCGGGGACCCTGGAGATGGAAGATGGCAATGCTACCTGCTACACCACCATGCCCTAAGATGTAATAAGAAGCTGTAAAAAGGCAGATTTCAAGTAGTGCATCTACCCAACTGAACCAGTTGAAAAGTGTAACGTAAGTCTTAAACCAAACATAAAGTAAACTTGTAAGTACACCGTATGGGAGTTAGTTCAAAACAACTAGTGCTGTGTAGATCAAAATGTTATTGCACATAGTAACATTTTTCAGACACACCATTTGACGTTTTACTAATAGACCAATACCATGCAAAATAATCAAGCAGCTGCATATCAATATACTGAGCAGTAAAAACCAAAAAGTAATGTTACAGTAATATTTTGAAAAATATTTGTGATATATCCTACTTTGGCAATTTGATTAATTACTTTTTGCACTAGACAAGAAAAGAGATAGATACGATGACATCTTACATATAAACAGCAAAATTATAATTGGCACAAAAGCTACTATTGCTCTGTGCATGGTTGTAGCACTTGAAGAAAATCACCCAGTGCTTATAAAATCACCCAAACTTATGTACTTTAGATAAAATTATGGCCTCTTCTGTCTATCTTTTAGCTTTTCCTGGCTGAAACTGAAGATGGCTTGTATAGATATACGGCTTTTGGTTTAACACCGTGTCCTAAGGGAAGGACATTCAAAGCTTACATAATTTACATGAGTCCACTTAAGTCCTCCCTTTGTTCGCCATCCCCTATCCACACCGTTCCGTTCCCACAGAGCTGTCAGAGTCGATTCTGTTCCTGCAGACACACGACCATGAGGCAAACTGCTGCTCTCTTTCTCTTTTCTGCTTACAGCGACTTTGCTGATTAGTCACACACAGAGGCGTTTCACTCCCTGACCTTGCAAGCTTATTCAGCATCATCAGTACCGAAAACCACGAATTCTGCAAAACCCTTTAAGCATCAACAGGCAGTGTGTCTACAGGAGCTGATGAGAAGTGTTCCTTCCTGAACAACTTGGACAGCTACAGGATGAACAGGGCTTCATCAGTGATGCTTTGTTTTACTGTACATATTCATTGTAAGATGCAGTGCAACTACACAGGCCAACTAGGAAATAAACAGTTGTTACAATGTACTAAATATGGAAATAATACTGTATACGACATACATGTTTGTAACTACACGTCTAAATTCCACAACTTGTCATATAGACAACTAAATAAACTGATTTCTTAAAATCATTTTAGCAGTTCTCACTAGCATATGTGTTTCAATAATGCTCAGTACAAGCACCAGGCACCAATTTATAATAATTTACACCAGTCATGTGTGATGAAAAATTACTTATGATTAACATTTAAGGTTAGTGCTTTAGGCATGCTTTGTGGTGGTATAAAAAAAATTTCAATCCTCATCAGTTGTTCTAACTGGGCCTTCATAATATGAAATTTGGTTGAAAATGAATATTAATACATATTATTACAATCAAAGATTTAAATATCTTATCTGTTGACTTGCACTATGGCTAAAACTATGTGGCTTTAATGAACTTGATCATTTCATCTACAACAAATCTTGGGAAAGGAAACAAATATACCAATGTATTAAATATTACAGGACAAAATACAGTTTGTTCTAATAGTCTATAGGTCAAAACCATTGACTGACATGATGAAAATTTTAGAGACAGAGATTTTGTTAAATCAAAAAAGAGATTGAGATTGAAGCTTTAAGTGTTTGCCAGCTATACAGATTTATATGTAAACATATAATTGTGGAATCCAATCATATCAAATAATTGATATATGTATTGATATAAGTGTTATTCTATAATACGTTGTAGAATCAGGTGTATATTCACTTAAAAGTAACTTTACAGAATTCAACAGCATAATTAATATTATTTTCATATTATAGCAGGTTTGAGTGTGTTTGAGTGGGAATCTGCAGCAAGAGGGTGGTGTCTGGTGTATAAGATACAGGTATAAAGTCTAACATGGCACACGTGAGCCCTGTGTTCTCTACATTAATATGATCTCCCTTTTTTCTCTGTTTTTGTCTCCCTGAGCATTGAGCTGAGTGTGAATATGTGGCTGTGCGAGGAGCAAAGCAGAAAGTGACGGGTGAGCTGGGAAGCTGCCAAGCCATTTGTGTTGAAAAGTTGTACATTATTGACTGACTACCATGCCACAGACACATGCTTGAATGAAAAGCTCAAATGTGATCTTACGCTGGGTCCGCTGTGTGTCTGAGTGATGTACTGCCAATATTGTTACACATAAGTAATACAGTATAACTTCTTTTTATAGTTACACAGTTTCCTGCACTGTGAAAAAGGGCTACGTCAAGTTTGATCACCATGTGTCACACCTGAAAACCTGAAAAACAGACAGCAAAAGCAAAAGCAAAAGAGTGAAACCGCCCCCTTCCCAAATATCTTGCTGCTTTTGCTGCTTGCAACTGATTTTTCTCCCCTGATGTTCTGTATACATGCAGGGCAGAACAAACTGCACCACTTATAAATTCCTGTTAAAATGCATTGATACTTGAGGGATTTAAGTGAAAGAACACAAACAGATATGTTAGCCACATATTCTTTTTGAAGTGGGAGTGGGAGAAAAAAAGCTTGCAATACACTCTTTTATTATCAATATCCTGTGCCATTGGCTAATACAGACAACATGTGAACCAATGAGTGACATCCACGTAGAGACGAAACATTATCAGCCAACATGTCTGAATATGTCAAACACGTATTCCATTATCTATACCGCTTATCTTCTAGAGGAAGCTGACATCGGGCAAGAGGTGGGGTACACTCAGGACAGGTCGCTAATACATCGCAGAGCAAACACAAAGATGAACAACTATTCACACTCATATTCACACCTATAGGCAATTCAGAGTAGCCAGTTAGCCTTATCAGCATGAAACCCACAAAGGCATGCAAACTCCAAACAGAAAGACCAAACAGAAAGACAGTGAGGTTCGAACACGGAAGTGCTTTGCTGTGAGGCAATAGCGCGAACTACTGCACCACCTATGATGTATTCCAGTTCATTAATTCATTACAGATCTTTGTTATAGGTCAAAGATCCTATAGGTAAAAGGTATACACTCTAAAAATGACAGTGAACTAAAAACCAATAAATAATTGTTACGTAAAAGTATGTTTACAGTAATGTACTGTATTGTGTTACATAGTATAAAATAATTAAATAACACACAATCCAGTACTTTTGCTCATTTGGCTAATGCGCTTTTAAAAAATTGAGCCAAGGACACAACTGAGCTGAAGGGTCTTGGCTAAAAACATAACCATAAAAATTTGTCACTTGACACTGCTGAGGTTTGAACACATAGTTTTCTAATTTGTAATCTAAAGCTTTTACCAATAAGCCACCACAATTAACCTGCACAAGCTTTTTTTTCTCAAATTTGCACACATATCTAAGCTTGGAAAAATTATTAAACTAAATCAATTAAATGAAGTATTCAAATAATAAAATAAAGTTGCATTAAATGTTCTGTTGTTCTGTCTTACACAGCCTCTTTTTCACACCTAAACACACTCTGATCTGATTTAAAAATTTGGTTAGAATTCAAACCAGTATGTGCTTGGATTTCATTCAATTTCATACAAATTTAGTTGACAAACCTGAACCCCACCTTTTACCCTATTCTTAACATAGCTTTTCATATACACTGAGCCAAAAGAATTTACCAATTTTTGTAATGAGAGGCCATGCTGTAAAACATACTAAAATCATAAAGCTGCTCTCTTTGTTTTTAGTCTTTGGTTATATGTTTGAGGCTTTTTTCTTTGAACTGTCAAAGTCCATCTCAAAGTTTTTGCTATTTTGAGGCCCTTGATCTTAATGTGACCAGTTAGCTTGTACGTCCAGGCTGGTTCTGGCCCATATGTTTGTGAAGGATGTTTGGAAGGATGTGATGTTTCTGAAGGATGTAATAAAATTAAATTTAAACAAAAACATACAGCAGTGATCCTGCAGATTAGGTCAACTGTCTACTTTAATTTGCCCATAGGTGCGAATGTAAGTGTGAATGGCTGTTCTCTGTTTTAGCCCTGCAATAGATTGGCTGGCCTGCCCAGGATGTACCCTGCCTCTCTTCCAAAGTCAGCTGGGACCGGATCCAGCTGCCCTGTGACTCTGATGAATAAACAATACAGATAATGGTTTGATGGATGGATGAAGAACTGCAGGCTCATTGCTGTATGCTTTGTTTAAATTTTATTTTAATTTTAATGTCTGCACAGTCATTCACAAACAGAGTCAGATTGTTCCTGTACCTCAATACTAGCTTATATAAACACACTATATGGCTTGTATATAAGTTTGTGGACACCTGACCATCACACCCATGTGTGCTTGGTGAATATCCTGTTCCAGAGTTAGTCCCTCTGTGCACTTTGGGTTTAGATGTGAGTGTGACTTATATCAAACACAGCAGTCAAGGTGTTTTAAGTACTGTGAGAAGTGAGCTTTCGCGTGCTGTACAGTTGCGGTTGTTACACAATGGTGAGAATACTAGATGTGAGACTATTAGATACTGTGGGCCATTTCAACAGCAGCAGGCCATATTTGGCATCTGCGACTTAATGAATGTACTTGATAATGGGAATTTCTTTTATTTTTTTATTAAATAGCCCATTCCACCACCCCCCTATATCTGGCTCTGCTCAGAGTATCAGAAAGAGTTCCTTGTAGATCTTCTTTAGGATGCTAAGAACCCTGACCTATCCAAATAACTAAGGGTTATTATACTAATAAGGAACACCTGTCTCTGTGCTCATCTCTCCTCTCTGTGCCATCATTACTTGCAATCATTTCATTATTGCTCTTTTCCAATATAACAATTCAGTTAGACTAGATGGCTATACAGAGATCAACCCTGATTCAGAAATGTGATGAATTGGGGGTGTTGTGACCTTTAAATGTGTCTCTTAGAACAATCCTTTAGAACAGGGAGTTGTGGGTGGTTATAGTTCAGGACTCTTTAAATATTCCTTATATTATTTGCTCAGCTCTGACAGTAGTCTATTCTGCATAGCTCTTTCATAGTTCACATTTCTGAGCATTTAGAATTTCTTCAGCAGACACAAAGCACACACAGGAGAGGAGAGAAAATAAATTGGTCCTGAATGCCTTAAAAACACATGACCATCAGCATCAACAATGCTACATGATCAAGAAAAGGAATAGTTGCTTTTTTTGGTATATGTGTGTGGTAGTGCATTATGTCAAGTGCACATTTGTATTTTGTGTGCCGGAAATGTATTTCTACACTTGGTTCAATGATGCTGCTGAAATGCTGCAACCTCTGATCTGATGAAAGTTAACACAGAGCATCAAAACCTAATGTCAGCTGAAATCAAGTGTGGCATTATGTTTGAACTGTAAGTTCTTTGAGTCAGTATTGAGTCTGCACCTCCATTACAGACATACAAAGAAATAGCCACATACATCAAACCACCTACACACACATACACACACACACACACATAGAATCACAGTAGGGGTTATGCCACACTTAAAGTCACCTGGTGTCTCAACACTGTGTCTGAAGGAGATGGACCTTTCCACACAAACACACACATACACACACTACAACGATGGCCTCTAAAAACAATGTTCCTGTAAAGGTCATGCCATTTCACATGGCAATCAAATTGCATTAGAATGACATTGTTTCCTGCTGAGAGACCTTATGATCTCTATTTTGTCATTCAACTCAATGCTTCAGGCCCACCCACCCACACACACACACACACACACACACACACACACACACTTAATCATCCACTAATCACTGTGCCTTCTAGCTCAGGGACATAGTCAAGTCAGCACAATCTGCAGGTGGCACCTATTACTACTCAATCAAACCCTAGCTTATTGGACACACTGCTGCAGGAAAACCCCCAAACTGTGTTCTGCTGCTACAAGGTAAAGAATAAAAATGTTGCAAAAAATGAATAATATAGCTTGGATCAGCCCCATGCCCTTATGCGACATCTGCATCGTGACACCAGACCCAGCCCATGGCTCTGTCCCTATCGGATCATTTCCTTCCTGCTTCTTCTAGGCATCTGAGAACAACAAACGGCTCATCAGGAAGAAGAATGAAAAATCTGTTACGAATATCTTCAACTGTCCTCAGTCACTGCACTGTTCAGAATATTGGACATAGCAAGTAACAAGTGTCTAGGTGAGCACAAGACAAACACTGACAGTGCTGTATTTAATAACTCAATAAGCACATGAACAAGCTAGCTGATGGAAATTCTTTAAAAAAAATCTAGGTGTCCTCACTGCTTGGATGAAAACAAATGCAATTTTTTGAGGCTGACAGCTGCTAAATGAGAAAAAAATGTCTCATCAAAACCAATATTGCATTTGCCTTGCTGAAGTTAAATAGATTTCCATACGGCTTTCTCTGTCACTGTTGAAAAATGCACTTTTATGGCCATGTGCCAGGAGAAAATGCCACAATTAAGAGACTGTATACAATTTCATCTATGAGAATGCATGTAAGCATTCATAAAATCAGAATTCTGTTTGGCATTTGATGACGTTCTTCTCACATTACTGCAGTTTTTGTTGTATTTATTTACGAATGAAAAAAGTCTCTGTGCCACCCCTTAAACCAACTGATGTGGACGACCAAACACTAAGGACAATCTCAATTCAGAAAGCTCCCTTTTTTTTTGTTATCGTTCATGTATTCTTGCCCAGGCAGCACATCATGGCATTAGGTGCGGTTACACTGCTAGTAATAATGCACGAATGATATATGCCAATCCCAGCATCTTCGGGCGAGAGGCGGGGTACACCCTGGGCAGGTCGCCAGTCCACCACAGGGCCAACACAG
>JAQQZX010000009.1:9336945-9353135 GCA_030068355.1 Notoglanidium maculatum | reverse complement strand
AAAAATTACACTCTCTTACAGAGATAATGTGTAGTTCTCACATAGAGTCGCCTGTGGCCATATGTGTGAGAACAGTCAGCAAAACGAAGGGGGGGGGGGGTGGCATAATAGAGATATACGCCAGCTACAAATTTGATACATTTGGATTACTGTTTTATAATAATAATAATAATAATAATAATATTATACCACATCTACACTGTTAGAAACAAAACTAGCACCCAGGGTTTTCTCTCTCTAGAGCAACCCCAGAACATTCTGTATAGAACACTATAACAAAAGGGTTCAGAGCAGAATCTGCTTAGACACCATTACTCACCCAAAAAACCCTTGAATCCTTAATTAGTGTAATATATTGATAGGATGAGTATGTTATACTGTATATATACTGTATCTCTGGCCTCTCAGGTCTTTGTTCTTATAATAACATAATTAATTACTTAATTAACTTTCTTACTTTTCAACTATGTACCAATTTCTTCTACTCTTGCATTGTATTAAATTGTCTCTTGTTTTAAACAATAAATCTGAAATCAAATCAAACTCCAAATAGCCCGTTTCTCCTTTTTCTCTTTTTTGGTTTTGGTTCTTGTCTGCTGAGGCTGAATGTAAAATAAAGGCTTGTGTGATGTACAACACTACCTTGATTTTTACCTCTGCCAAGGAGGTTATATTTACAGCGTGGTTTGTTTATCTATCTGCCTGTATGCCATTGTTCAAAATGTTCATTACATTTTGGAGCAAATCTAAGTCATAGAGTGGATCCACAAATTTATTTTCACTTTCACTAATGTTGTGTGATACAGTGGTCTGCACTCAGCTATGCTATTTATCTTAATATCCACCACATGGCAAGTTCAGTAGTGACAAAACATAGAGAGGCTATGCACTGATGTCACTTTCCTACTGGAACACCCCCCCCCAGTTGACTGAGTGGCAAAACATAGTGAAAATGACTGCCATTTATAGGGGAAATTGAATAGCTGGGAGTAAAACAAAAAATGTATTTACTATAAGGGAGTTGGACTCACCAGTAATCCTTATTTTGTGTGTTTTTGCACATTTGTACTGAATGCTTATGGTGCCACTCTTTATGCCACTCAGTGGGTGTGACTGCAGAGGGATATGCCTACAGTGACACCACATGCATACCCTAAAATGTTGTACTAAAGGAAAATATGTTTATTGAGGACTGAGTCTCTGTGAGAAGAGAATCTGCAGCAGAAGATTCAAGCAGATTCCTGCAGAGGAACCGCCGTACTGAACACTTTATTCATGTATTTTGCAGGGTGAGCTAATTATTGTTGCATGCTATTCCTGGGATTCCAGTAATCCTGACCCCTTTTGCTTTGTGAATCTGCCTGATCCATCCTGATGTTCTACTTCTGGTTAAAGTCATCACCTGAAAACCTCTTGCTCCTGTTTGAGAACCATATGAACTGCCTCAACATACACCTAGAACTGTGAAGATGGCGTTGGAATGCTGTTGACATGAGCGGTTCTGCTACAATGGCATGGAACTTAAATTACCACGAACTGTCTTGCAATCAAATCTCCCTGAGTGAATCAGCAGAGACAGAACAGACTTTATGCTAAAACTATATTTTATTATGTAACTGTACTTTTTTGGCAATATAACATACAGTTACAGAAGTGTGTTAGTAATGTAATTTATGTAATCTCACTGTCCCGTGCCACCCAAATGAGGATGGGTTCCCTTTTGAGTCTGGTTCCTCTCAAGGTTTCTTCCTCTTGAAATTTCAAAGCAAAAGAGTGCTGCCATAAGACACTTATCACATTTTTTGATTCAGTCAAAACCAGATAAAAGCAAACCTGCTTAAATTGGGTTCAATCTCGTCTTGTAGCTTTGAATTGTTATGTTTGATCTCTGAAGGGATCTATAGGACTACATGTGACTGCATGATTGCTGTGTTTGATCTGATTGGCTGTTCTGACAATGTGGACCCATCTTGTGAGGTGTGAGTTGGCTATCAAAAACGTCAGTAAGCATGGCCTTATTAAAACATGTCTGACAAAAACTGAACAAATGTAGTTTTCTTTTCAACATAAAACAGCATTATAGTCTGAGGCTTTCTATGTGGTTTAAACATTATCTTGTTTATTCATTTTACATTATAACAGAATAATTCAGGGCATAACTGGAAGAAACCATCACCAATAGCCAGATTGGGATTCAAACAGTGAAACAGGTTTTCGACTATGCTAAAACCTCTGGTCACTGGGTGAGATTAAACAATATTGCTGGTTGACTGACTCCTCCTTGTTACACATTTGTGAAAGTTTTAAAGAACATTTCCCTATTCTGCCACCACCAATATAGCCAATGCCACTTGCTGCTAGTGTAACAATAGCAAATGAAATCAAACTAAAGTTCTCCCATTATCATATTCACATGTAGCTGCTTCATAACTGCCTAGCTAATAGGCCTCTGTTGTGGGCTGTTGGTGATCTTCTATGTAATTAATCCAGTGGTATATGTTTTTTTTTATTCTGAGCTTCAAAAAATTGCATTTTCTGTTCTCAATTGTTTATGACTTTAATGCCAAGTACTTGTGATTAAAGGCAATGATTTACACGGTATTGAAAAACCCCATCTTGGACACCGGTACTCAAGAAATCTTTAAATATCAGTAACATTCCCCACATAAACAGTGACAACTTTTGAACTTAAGTTTCAAACTTAAAGGGGACATATTATAAAAAACTCACTTTTTTAGTGCTTGTGCAAATACATTTGGGCAACTGGAGTGCCTACCAACCCCATAAACTTAAAAAAACAAAACAAAACAAAAAAAGACCCAGCCAGTGTCTTTTGGGCTGCATATTTCAGAAAACATGTACTTCAACAAGCCGATCAGCTTTGACTCTCCATTCTATGTAACAAGGGGAGCTCATTAGAATTATACTATCCCCTATTTGAATACCTTCACTCACAGCTTGAGAAGTAGGGGAAAAGTCATGAACTTTCATGAAGAAAGAGCTGCATGATTGGCTAGGTGGGGTGGGGTGAACAGTGGCTCATTCTCATTTAAAGGAACAGGCACTCAAACCGGCTGTTCTGAACAGGGCTGTTTAGACAAGGTGAGAAGAGTGCTGTGGTGCTTTATCCTTGTGGTATTTTGACCAAAGGATGTCACAGACATTTGATTGAGACCTCAGTGAACTGGGTCAACTTGGTGAAAAGGGGTATATGTCACCCTCCAGAGGTGACATATAGATTTAATACCAGCCCAGATCCAACTATAGATCATGCCACCAAATCACTAAAAGTTTTGTATAAATACAGTTAGGAAATAAAGCTCTTAAAAGATAGGCTTTGTTCTTTCTCTCCCCAACTGAGTGGGCTCAATATACATTTGGTGACATATGTTGATTTGGTAAAAATTAGCTTTGGAGAAAGCTCACATGCAGTCATTCTGTTCTGGATTTCCTCTGCTGACCACATGTCTATAACCTTGGTCATTTTCTCTCCAAATCCTTTTTTTGCACAGATCTGACAAGACAGAGCAAGAACTCTAATAGCACCACTGTGCAGCTTGTGGTACAGAGAGAATTGCATTATGTGATCAGGTTTATGGTGTTTTCCAACACTATTGGAATTAATAGGGTTTGTTCTGCCTTGTGTTTTCTGAATGTAGAAGGACTGTTTAGTTTGGAGTTTTATTCTGGCCTATGCTGTATTGTGAAGGTGCAGTAAGTAAGTTAGCCACTATAGTGCTTTGTAACTGCTGGTGTCAGGCTTTGAATGCAGTTCAGAGAGTTTTTATTGAGGACCATTATTTTGCCTTAATGATGGGAACTGGGAGTTTGGCAGTTTGTTGAATGGACCAGTAGTTACAAGTGCAATTTTCAAGTCTCCACATAGCCATATCCACACTGCAGATACCAGACTATAGCCATTCCCTCACTGCAACTCCCAAATCCATTACCATAACCATACTGCAACTCTCAAATCTAAAACCATTACTAAACTACAACTTCCTAATGTATAGCCATAACCTCACTGTAACCTCCACATGCAAATCTATTACCACACTACAATTCTCAAACCGGCAAAAATAACCACACTGAAACTCAAAGAATCATTCATACAGAGTTAAAACTGATTATTGGAAATTATGATAAGAAAAATTCAAGCAGTAGAAAACTTGGCTGCTTATAGTTGTGAAAACTCAGGCTGTACAAATAAGGTCATGAAAATTCAGGGAAAGAACAAATGAACCAAACTCATAATCAAACCTATGATCAAACTCAGCCTTGGCCAATCATATCAAATATTTGAGGTCAAAGGTACATATGCATGTGCCACAGTTGCCTTGGCAACACTGTCTTGCCTCTGCAAGTCACATGTTAGTTCTGTGCACTGCTGAACTGATATCTAATATTCTTCACTGGAGTTCATATTTTATACATGTGTCACTTTTCTAAGAGAAAACCATTAAAAAAAACTATGTGAAAACAAAAATTGCCCTCTATCTTATATAGAAATTGACCAACAAAAAAAAAACCCTACCCAAACATTCCATGCTTGTAAATTACCAAAATTATCTTTTCACCTTTCACTTACTTGGAATGGAATGAGAATGGAAAATAGATGCACATTATTAATATCTCCTAGTAGGTGTTATCCCCATGGGTACTTTTTCTGACACTATTCAGTCAATTGTCATCTGGGGTAATTTGATCCCCATGAAAAATCAGAGTGAAAAGGGTTTTCCAGCTTACCTTCCTGCCCAGTCTGTCCCTTAATTTGTGAAACACAAGGTAACCAATTATGATAGTAATTTAATTTTTTAACCATGCAATACAATTATTGCATTATTGCATTCATTATAATATGAAGATTTATTTTTTTATTGTAAATGTCTTCTATGAGAAGGTATGGTTCTACATGCTCTCTCATTGTCAGAGACAGTGATGACAATGAACAAAGGTGATTTCATTTCCAGTAATTTCCAGTAATGTTTAGTATAACTCCTGTATCTTAAAGTACACTGAAAGCAAGGGGATACTCACACTAGGCGAACGACCTGCTCGTGGGAACGTTTGACCCTAAAGACCGAATCGATTGACCAGTGTGATTGCTCCATACTGGAGCGTATTGGTTTGGTTCATGCACAGTGTGATCGCTAACCACACGCAGGCTTCGTACTTGAATGCTATCATATACACTTTTCAGATCATTGAAGAATATTAGGGTTAATAACGGCTCTGGCTCTCACCTTATTAATGAACATGGATTGTAGTCGGCGAGTAGAGCTGCAAATTCCTCCTATAATATCAGCTTTTCCCATAAAAATCTTCTTATGTATGCAGTTCGATTTACTGAAAATTACTGTGTTTCATGATTAATAAATCTGTACTGCATGTGAGAGGGCCTTGGGTTACCATGGCAAAAATAGTTTTTTAGGGTGAGCTCACTGTCTTTCTGCCATGCGCTCCATTCACAGTTTCCTGCATGCTTCTCAATTTACTGTTTTAAATTACAGTTAACATTATTAATGCTTTGTCTTGATTCGTCTACACTGTAATGAATAGTGAACTTTTTAAGAAGTGAACATAGAAGTGAGAAGTGCACAGGAAACACAGGAGCCCCGGGATGCAAGAAGCGAGCGCAGTTATCTCTGCTTTGCTGCGTTTAAAAAACGCAGTGTATTTTCTGCGCTTCTGTCGTCAGTGTTGTGGCGTAAGATTGTTTAGTGCAGTGTGAGTGCAGACCAGAGGGGGAGTGGGGAGGGGGACAATCGCTTCCAGAGGCTGTTAAGGCCAGTTGAACCTAGTGTGAGTACAACCTAAATTAGGCAGGCTACCTCAGGTTTGCAGTGTAAGCCAGGTTTACACCAGAAGAGACACAACATGCATACCACATTTTGTAAGGAACTACACTACCCATCAGCCCTTGCAGCCCCTGGCACAGTCACACCTGTGTCTCATTGTGTGTAATTTAAATTCTGTCTCTATTTAAATTCTGTTTATTATGTGCTGTCTTGCTTTTGTGATGAGTCACCCATACTAAGATCTGTTCTTTGTCTAGAGTTTATGTCCATGCCTGTAGTTTTGTTTTAGTTATTTGTTGTTCATTTTATCTAAAAATTATTTATTTAAAATTGCTTCATTATCAACAAGAGGAAATTTGACTGGAGCAAGGGCTGTTTGGACCAACTCATGGCTGGACTCCCCCAAGGAATTTTGGGGAGGGTCTATAACCTGTGTGTCGGCCATACCTACATGACCAAACACTGATCTACAGCTGATCTACAGCTACACCAGATGCCAAAGGCGTGAATTCTCCAACCCAGCCAAAGTCAGAGGCTGATGAGGTGGCCTTGCAAGCCACACAAGAGTGGCTTAGTTTCACTCTGTCTCCCTGCTCCACCGCAGACATTACTACACCACCCGGCTCCACTTTAGATAACACTCCACCTCCCTAATCTGCTGAGGTCGTCACTCTATTTCTTTGCTTCACTGAGGATGTCGCTCTGCCTCCCTGCTCTGGTGAGGATGTTGCTCCCCTCCCTGCTCTGCTGAGGACATCACTCTGTTACCTTGCTCCACTGAGGACATCACTCCTCCTCCTGCTTCATGGTGCATGTCAACCCCCCCCACAGAGCACATCACTCCCTCCCGATGGCCTTTTGGTGGCCATTTCTCCCCCTCTGGCTCAACAGAGAAATTTGCTACCCCCTCTGGCCTTCTGGAGGATGTCGCTCCTTCTCAGGCTCCACCTTATATGTTAAGCCACCCTCTTGCTCTGTCAGGAACTACACTATCCATCAGCCTCTGCACATCATAGGAGACTGTCACATACCTCACAAGTCACAGGGCTGTCACATACCTCAGAGTCTTTATTAAACATATATTCCTATGAAACTAAGGGGCTCAAAGATGTTCCAGCATGACAATGCCCCGGTGCTCCCAGAAGACATGGTTTGCTATGGTTACAGTGGCCTGCACGGAGCCCTGACCGCAACTCCTCTGAGCACATACGGTATGGGATGAACTGGAATGCCAACTGCAACCCAAGACTTCTAGCCCAACATCAGTGCCTGACCTCGCTAATGCTCTTGTGGCTAAATGGACAAATTCTCCCAGCCATGCTCCAAACTCTTGTAGAAAGCCTTCCCAGAAGAGTGGATGTTATTATAACAGGAAAAGAGGAACTACATCTGTAATGGAATGTTAAAAAAGCACATATGGTCAGGTTTCTCCAAACTTTTGGCCATATAGTGTACATTGATAAACAAGTTTGCTTATTAAAGAATATTAGCAATGCCATCTATTAATTATTGCACCCTTATCCTATACTACAAACTTTAAAAACCATAAATCCATACCTATTCTCAGCCCCAATGCATGTCTGAGTGTGTGTGTGTGTGTGTGTGTGTGTGTGTGTGTGTGTGTGTGTGTGTGGGTGTGTGTCTTAATTATCTCAAATGTTAATGCCTATGTTTAATCTACACTTCTGATCAATAGAACCAGAGAGCTTTGTTTTCTTCTGCCTAGAAGACTCTTTAACTCAGGCTTTCAGGAACAGAGATAGGATGGATAGATTGGTTCAATCATAAAACCAGTTGCATCTATATATAATAAAATATAATAAAGTGCCACACTCAGGATTTTGTATCTGATCTCTGAAAGAGCTTATTCGATTTCTGTATGCCCATTCTAAATCAATAATCACACACGGGGGTACTGGCTGTAACAGTCTGTTAGCTGATTGCCAAATTGTGATGGTGAGCTGTTTTGTTACGTGGAGTTTTGTATCTTGTCTTGACATTTTTTTTTTTTTATTCATAAATCCTTACTTGTCCTGCTGGGAAATGACCAGGGTAATATTCCGCATTACGCACATGCTGGTCATATCGGCTGTTCCCATCTATATTACGATCTCCTTTCTTGATTCATGTAGTCCTGCTGACAGAGACAGCTGTGCACACAACAACAGTGAGCTATGACAACCAGTGACAAAAGAAAACTCATAAGTATGTTTACATTTACATTTAGTCATTTGTCAGACGCTCTTATCCAGAGTGACTTACAAAAAACGTGTAAACAGTAGAAGGCGAAGTGATTACAAAGTACATAGCAGAATATCAAAGGATTTACAATGGAAAAGACAAGACTCTTATCTTAAATTGAATGATTACAAGAGTAACAGAGCATTGTGTAGTACAGTAGGACAGTCAGAGCAACAGTCCAGCAGCATTTGCATGTATGATATGGAATCATTTAAAAAGGTACTTTTACCGGCACAACAGGCACAAGAGTCACTTTTAAAACATGAATGAGAATCTGGATATCGTAAGGTTGGTTCCACACACACAAACACGATAAAATAAAGATATAATCATTGTTAAAAAGATATTAGATTCCAAGAAAAATCCATTAGAATAAAAGTCTTTAGGTAGGTAGATTTGTTTGGGAGGGTCAGGGGGATGAAAAATATTAACATGAATGTTGCCAGGCTTAGAATTTTGTCACTTAATCAGATTAAGTTAATTAAAGCGGTTTAATATGAGTACACATACACACCCAGCAAGTCAAATTAAAATACAGGCCCATATGCATGCACACACACACACACACACAAGCAGATCTCAGATTTTGCTTATATGATTTGATGGTGTGTGTGTGTCTCTCTCTCTCTCTCTGTGTGTGTGTGTGTGTGTGTGTGTGTGTGTGTGTGTGTGTGTGTGTGTGTGTGTGTGTGTATTATATGTATGTATATAACTAAATCCAGTTGTTTATTGTCTTTGTGTAAGAGATGCATTTACCATTAGAGAAACCAATGGGAGACAGGCAGATCATTTTGTCTGGACCTTGAACTGTCTGATTGAAAGAATTTCTTCTTTCTAGTAGCGAGACACTTCAACAGTGATGGACATCACACTAATGATATCTCTGTTTACATTACTATTTGTTGTTATAAGAGCAATGAAGTGAGGAAATGTAAGGAGAAAGAGCTTGTCTACCTCTCTTGGAACTACAAAACCATACTCACTGAATGTCATGTTACGGACCTGCACATATTCTCACACTAACACACCTGTACATACAGACACAGACTTGAAAACACCTGCTCCTATGTGCAACAGGTGCTGTTTAATGGGAACTGTGTAAGTGTGTATGTTTTCACCTGTTTTAGCACTAATTCCCTTTCCCCTTGCCAGCTGAGAGAGTGCAGAGGGGAGCCTCTCTACACAGTGTGCACTAATCACAAACTGAGAGACTCTCAGACAAGAAATATCAACCATTTAATCAGAACTATCACCTAGACATGAGTCATCACTGCTTTAAAACACCTTCGCTGGTCTTCATCCATCAGGACCTAAAAAACAGTTCTGAAAAAAAAAAAAGGCATAATTCAGGCTCCGCTGCTCACTCATCCAGATCTGCCTGACTCAGCAGAAACAGATTGGAAATGTCGAGCAAACGGCCACATGGAGCTGAAAACACTGCCAAATAGGCTTTCATCACAAAACAACATGCACATCACAGAGGTCAGGTGTGTGTGGAAAGGCATGACGACAATGCATTCATTACGTGGCTAGATCTGTCACGGCTCACTTCCTTCATGTGAGTAATAACACTAACATGCAATGGGTCTTTACTGTGGTCAGCAAAACAAAAAAATGTGGTGAGCATGTGAAGAAGCTGTGGAGTCATCACTTTGACAAGCTGTAGATTATAATTTATTGTGTCTTTTTATTATCTGAATGCAACCTTTGTGTAGTGGACATGTTGTGGTGTAGTATAGTAATGTGGAGTGGACAAACATCTCTATCGCTCTCTCTATTTCTCAGTAGGTCACCGTGTGGTTGCTGTGTTAAATATTGATTATGAAATCATTCTTAAACTCTCTGTGGTATTCTGGTTGAGGGTTCGGCGGCATTAGGGGTTGGTGCAGGAATCTGTGTTTGGCCAATATATGTTTAGGCAGCATATGCTACTTTGACAACACCACACTAACAAACAGTAGTTATTTTCACTGTCAGCACAGGCATCTTGTTACTAGCTCTTGTTACAGGCCAACTCCAGCAAAAATGATACTAGATTCATTAAACCATGTAAACCACAGACCTGAGCTGACACATTATGGCAAGTGGCAAAGATTAAGTCTAATTATTAGCATAATAACCAAGGTTCTGAGAATTTTATCCTAGTTAGGCTACCAGAACTGCCTGTGGTTGGTTATAAGCTACTATTTCACACAGATCCAGGCTGAAGTGCAAGCAAATATGTAAAAGGACATCAACAGTCTCCCCTGTCGAGTGCACACCCATCAGTTGCCTTTAGAGAACTTGGCAAGTTTGATAGTCCCACATGTTTCCCCTGCGTATCGTTCACTGGACGGAAAATTCTCTCCTTCACTGGGGAACGCAATCCAGGCAGCCATCATCTCCATGGCAACACCCAGCTCAGCACGCAAAGCGGCAGATGCACAGTGTGCAGTGTGAAGTGGCGCTTTACGGCCGTAGGCTCTCCTTAATGGCTATAGTGATCCAGAACGAACAGCGTTAGTACAACAGCGTTTCGAAGCAAGTCAACTCAAATGTGAGGTGTGTTTACATTACCTATATTGAATATGGTCTTAAATTTTGATCTGACAATTTCCATTACATTTTTACACATTTTTTCTCCTCAAAGTAGTCCCAGGCAATTCCTACAACAAATGTCCACTTTTAAAGTTTCGTCTTATCACATGACAGTGACAGAAGCCTAAAAAGAGCTTCCTCCCTAATGGATTGCCAACTATTTATTACTATCTTTTACTCATGTACCATCATTGGGCAGCTGAATGCACTTGGAGGACAGCATTAACTGTCATTATTATGTAAATAGGAAGACACCTGTGACTGGCTAGATCATGAGTCTGAATCGATGCCAAAGTGATCCATGACTGTGATGCATGGGTGGAAAGGATTTACTCTCCCTCTGTCTCATCCCTGTCAGTTAGACTGACACTTGACAATATTGGGCACCTGCTATCTCCTGTAGGCAGTTAATACTTTCAGTTGGGATTTCAGTTGTGCATCTAGTGCTTTCAGTGGCTTCAAGATGCTAGCCTTCACTCTTCCCAGTTGGTAGCTGTTATGTCATAGAAGAGAGCTAGCTAGTGGTTGGGAATTGGCAAATTACCAAATAGGAAGAAAATAGGGTTAAAATGATTTTGTTTTCTATGTTCCTGCAGAATGAAATAAGATATATGTACTAATTTAATTTCCCAGACTATATATTGCAATGTTACATAATATTGCAGACTGACCCAAACTCCTTACTTATTTAAGACATTTTTCTATAAACTTTTTGTTACAAATTCTTTTATGCTCTGTACCTAAATAGACACTGTGTTAATTCAACAGTGATGGATCTGTTGTGCAATTTAAAAGTCTGAACACACGGTGGAAAACATCATGCTGCAGTGTCTCCCTTCATGACTTACAAATAATGGCTATATAATAAAATAACAATCCTGTCAACTGTGCATGCAGCTATAATATGTGGCTTTTCATTTTTAACTCCCATTATAGCTTGTCTCACAAGCACATGGGGGAGACGTTAGCATGGCAGTTCACATTTCTCTTCATTTAATTATGAGTAGGTTATGCCCATGGGAAGCCTTTACAGAAATCTGGGCCTGTGTGCAAATCCCTTTAGAATTGGAGACGGAAGTCCAGTAATGGAGCAGTCTGCCTAATGTCTGATACCTAGGGAAAAGCCAGGGAACATGGAGGAACTTGAATAAATGAAATGTGCTCTTCAGTATGCTACTCTCCCAAAGTCAGCTAAGATTGGCTCCAGCTTCCCTGTGACTCTTAACTGATAAGTAGTATAGATAATGGATGGATTAATGGATGGGGTCTTCAGTAACAACTGGAGGTTCGTGTGAAAAAGTAAACAAACAACTGATATCACATTGGCGACTGACACAGCAGCTTTTCATTTGGTCATTGAGCTTTTTTAGTAATGAAAAGGCCAAGAGGAAGTCGGTTTCGAACAGATAAGCATACACTTTCACTTTCCAGCAGTGCTTAAGTACACACAGTAATTGTGGGAACAAAACGGACCATGCGCTCTCCATGGTGCTGAAAATATTTACACTGCATACACTGTTATAAATGATGAGAGACGGTTTAGGTTTCAACTGCTGCTTATATTTAGTATTCGTGTAATGAAAGCCTATCCACAGCAGTTACGGTTGTATATTTATTGTATAATTGACCATGAGTTTTTTTTATTATTATTATTATTATTTAAAATGAACTAATGAATCACAGCACTGATCTGGTGAGGCTTGATGAGTAAAGTTGTGGGACGCATGAAAAAGTTAGATAAGACTCTAACTCTAGTTGTTAATAGATGATACAGTTCTGCATTTTAGGAAGCATACCTCAGGCTGCAACTGCAGGAGTCACACAATAGAGAAACTGAGGAGGAGGATGATCTAAGACAGTCACGTCTAAGATGAATTGAGACACGACCCGCTCAGATTTAGGCAGATTGGTTTTGGAGCTCACTGTAACGCAGGCTTCTACATCACTTTTTCTCTGCCGTTCTGTTTGTCATAATGGTGAGAACTGTGACACCTTTGGTGACTGTTATGGCTGGATCTTATTTATAGTCCAAAATATTAGAAGGGTACGTTTTATGTTGAATTCTTCATTCAATGTGGTGGTGTCTCCAGACTCTTTTCTGGTTAGTCAGGCAAGTTGGGCTACCTATTTTCTATTTGCAGAAGTATTTCTTTCAGCTGGGTTTGTCTAATACACTAGATGGATACCGCGTGCGTGTTAAATTTGCGTTTTTTTCTCTCGTAAAGCGTCTGATTGTAAAGTCAGGTATCTCCTTGTCAGTTGGCTTTCATATGCCTAGTCTTGTAGTTGCCGTCCTTTCTCGTGCACTCATTTTGTCCCGAACCCGAACCGCGCGCCCTTCACTCTTTCCAATGAGAGACTGCCGAGTCGCCATGGAGACGGATAGAGCTCGCATCCAGAACACTATGACACACACACGCACACACACGCGCGCGCGCACACACACACACGCACGCACGCACGCACGCACACACACACAAACACAAAACCCAAAACCGTCGCTTAAGCGGCCACATTTTTCACACGTGCCTCATAATCAGGCAGGAAGAGGTCATGATGAAGAAAAGCGAGTTTATTGAAAAGCTCCCAATCCATCTCATATCCGGATCACAGTGGGCCACTATAAAAGCTATTTACATGAGGACACGCAGAACAGACTGTCTAAGTCACAATACAAATCCTAACTGCTGAGATAACTAAATGATTTCACCTCAGCTTGTTTTCCGTGGTGAGGTGCCATCATCTGGACTGACTGCAGGTTGATCGACGGAGCCCGGAACCCGTAAAGACATTATTCTCCTAATGAGACACCATGCCACATAAGACCCTCTATTAAGTGTAAGACGTGCATAAAAACTAGCAAAAATGGTCTTGATCCCTCTATCTTTTAGATTCCTAAACTCCTGAATTTTTAGACTGTTGCGTCCTTCCACCTTTACAGATCACGGGCTCTGCTCTGCACACTACCGCACTAAGTAGCCTAGTATATCAAAACAGTACGCCACTACAGGTGCACGCGCTATTTAGTAGGGTAGTGCGCGCTTTCGGCGGTAGCCAATGGCGACTTCTTAGATTACCGGACCTATTTTTTTTCCCCGGCTTCAGTCGCCTGTGAGACGTGTCAGCCGTTATGTAATACACATCCCCCACTTCTGCTCCTCACAGTCCGCGGAGATAATCCTAGCCAAACGCGAATAGGCTGGAAAATGCGCGGAGTGGCGAGATGGAGATGAAGAGGAGAGAGATAGAGATAGAGAGAGCGAGAGAGAGGAAGGAAGGCGCTCTCTACATACCTGTCTTTAGCAAACGCCGCGCTCACTCATTTTTCTTCATCCCACACTCCTCGGTCGGCGTGTTCCCGCTGACTCGAGTGACTCGTAAATAAGGACACGTCGCTAATTTCGCCGTTCCCCCCTGCATCTCAGCGCAAAATCCATCTCCTCTCATCCCGTCATCTTCTCTTCCGCTGAGGCGAGTGAGAGAGAGCGAGAGAGAGAGAGAGATGGGGGAGGAATGATCGAGCCAAAGTATGAGAGTGAGAGTGAGGGAAAAGGGAGGAGGGAGAGGAGGAGAAGAGGAGGAGGAATACAGGAGTGAGAGAAAGATTCTGAGTCTGGTCTTTCCGTTTGTGTAATTAAGATAACTCTGCTCTGATGATGCAATGAATATGTTCTGTTATGAACTTTGTGTACGTTCAGCCTGGTCTTGTCAAATTTTGTACGAGTTGGAAGAAAGGATGGAGTCTGTTCATATGAATTGAGTCACATTTTAAAGTGTCACACTAACTTGGTGGTTCGTCTAGTGTGACTAAGACTTTATAAAGTATTGGCTGAAGCATTAGATCAAACCTATAAGACATTTTTGCTACTTGTCTTGGGTGCGAGGATGTCTTTTTTACCTTGGCCCAAATGTCCCCACATTGGTAGGAATATTGGACAGTTTGGGCCTTATGGGGGCATTTGACTGATCCCCAAGAGGAAATCCATCCATCCATCCATCCATCCATCCATCCATCCATCCATCCATCCATCCACCCATTACCAAACTTCTTATCCATCAGGGTTGTGGGGAAGCTGGAGCCAATACCAGCAAGCTTTGTGTAAGAGGCAGGGAACACCCTGGGCAGGTTACCAATCTATCGCAGGCTAAAACAGAGATGTTCACACCTATGGGCAATTTAGAGTAGCCAGTTGAGCTAATCATGTCTTTGGGCTGTGGGAGGAAACTGGAGCATCTGAAGGAAACCCACACAGGCATGGAGAGAGCATGCAAACTCTGGATTGAGTTTGCACAGAAAAATGCACAGAAACGGCCAGTAATTTAAAACCCAGAACCTTATTGCTGTGAGGCGACAGGGATAACTACTGCACCATTTTGCTGCCCTCAAGAGGAAACCAGCATTAAAAAAATGTAGCTTTTATTTAAAAATTTTTAAAAATTTCATTTTGATTATTTCAGTTAAAGTTAGATTTAAATTAAAGGTTTCCTCTGGGTGCTCCGGTTACCTCGCACAGCCCAAAGACATGCAGATTAGGTCAACTGGCTACTCCAAATTGCTCACAGGTGTGAATGTGAATGGTTGTTCTAGCTTAGCCATGCGATAGATTGGCGACCTACCCAGAGTGTACCCTGCCTCTCACCCAAAGTCAGCTGAGACTGGCTCCAGCTCACCATGACCCTGATGGATAAGCGTTATAGATAATGGTTGGATCTATGGAAGTTAGATTTAGGTGTAGGCATAGAATTAATTAGATGCATTAATAATTATTTCAAATGGCAGGTCCTCACAAGGATAGAAAGACATGTGTGTTTGTGTGTGTGTGTGTGTGTGTGTGTGTGTGTGTGTGTGCGTGTGTGTGTGCGTATAGGAAAAAGTTGATCCTCTGTCGGATATAGCAAAATTTTTGTACTTAAAAGGACAACGCTAGCTAACAGACAGGCCCAAACACAGCCACACACACACACACACACACACACAAACACACACACACACAGAGAGAGAGAGAGAGAAACTGGAGTAATTACCATTAGAACCGGCTAAATGTCATGTACCAAAATAACTGAGGTGGCTTTATTCAATCTGACTCAAAATAAGATTATGCCTGTCTCCCGATCATCTTATTTCATTTGATTTCCACATACTTGTCCTTATTCCACTGAACACTGGTGATGGAAAATGAGATAAAACAAGGGATCAGCGATGAGGTCATAGATCTCAGAGCATGGATGTGAGAGCTCAGATCAGGAGCAGATGACTGACACTCAAAGGTAAATGCTCTGTGTGAATCAGAGAGAAAGGGAGGGAGATAGAGTAAAAAAGAGGAAAAGAAAGAAAGATAGAAAGAAAGATAAAGAGAGCAGGAGAGGGGACACAAACTGCAAAAGAAAGCTTGAATTCGAGAGAGCAAGGTATGGGTGAGTCTCTTGTGGGCTGTCCTCTGGGAATCACACAATATTGTAACAGATGAACATCTGTCACTCAGTTTCAGTTATAAAAAGCCTTGTGTGTGTGTGTGTGTGTGTGTGTGTGTGTGTGTGTGTGTGTGTGTGTGTGTGTGTGTGTGTGTGTGTGTG
>JAQQZX010000009.1:9317386-9331054 GCA_030068355.1 Notoglanidium maculatum | reverse complement strand
GGTCAGTGTGTGAACAGGATGCTGTCCCCATGAACAGAACAACACACACACACACACACACACACACACACACACACACACACACACACACACACACACACACCATTATAGAGATGTCAGCACAACACCCTCTAATATCTTTTTTCTTGATGTTTATTAATATGCATGTATTTGAAAGAGATGATATATTATTGTGTATGATAGTGGCAGATTAATAGATAATGCTCCCTCTATATGTGTGTGTCTGTGTGTGTTTGTGTGTGTGGGCATATGCCTTTTTCCAGGACTCTGGCTGAGACAACAGCTGCTCTCTAATATGGAAAGGAAGTTGGTTGTCCTGTCCTTCAGTGCCAGTGTGCAGCCATCAGGCTATGCAGAAACATACTGGAGACGATTATGTGAGGAAGTGGGGTGGGGTGTTAAAGGGGGTGCACTTTTTTTTTTACCTCTTTACATGGACCAAATATATTCCCATAACAATATGAATAACTTTAAGTTTTGACCTTGTGACATTTGTCTGGTTACCTGCAGGGCAAATTGCTGTTTACTAAACAAACAAACAAACAAACAAACAAATAAACAGCTTTTATTACAATAAATGAATAAATACATGCGTAATATAAAAGAAAATACACAATTCTTTTAACTTACCGAATTTAGGATTAGGATCAGATGCGGTCATAGATTTATTGAGCTACAGTACATATAGGTCAATGGAAATACCCCATAAGCCCACAAAGATAGAATTACAAACGTGTATGTGGGAATGCTAATGGTTTCTTGGTGGCGCCCCCACAAGAATAGGAATATCTGACAGTTTTGATCTTGTATAGACATTTGACACATTGACATTTGGTCCCCACAAGGTACACTGCCTCTTCTTTATTTTTTACTAACATTAAAACATCTAAATTTCCTTTGTTTACTGCATTTAGGGCAAGGGTTAGCATGAATACATAATTAACATGCATTAATTAACTGTATTAATAATTATGTCAAGACAAACAAATGTGTGTGTGTGTGTGTGTTACTCCTACACAAACAAGGACAGAGCCTAACGGTCTGGGACTTACTAATGGCATCACTCAGTGGATTTCTCATCTGCGTGCTGAATGGTGATCTCCTTTGAGTGCATCTGAGCAGCACAAAATTGAATGTCCTGTCTCTTCTCGGTATGATCCTACATGGTCTTGACAGGAAAGATCCACCCAGTGAGAAAGGATGATAACGGCTGTGAAAAGCAGCGCTGAGGGGAAGTGACTGTTTGACACAGGTCATTTGAAGGGCCAGAGAGCCATTAAGTTTGTGTCAGACCCAGGCTGCTGACACAGCACAACCCTCATGCAGCAATCGGCAGCTCCTCTAATAGAGGTGCCATGTTTTACTAATACATTAACAAAATGATTGAGTTTCTTCAAAAGACTGATGTGCTGTGAAACAATTGATATGATTAATTTGTGCTCTTCCTAATTTAGTTGTGCATCTCTCGGAAGAAGAATAAACTGTGTTATTAAATGAACTATGAGTGATGAGAAAATCTGATTTTGTCTGTTTTCCTGTCTAGTTATGTGATACTATTTTTAAAATAGTTACTGCAGATGAAACAATGAGGACAGGAAGGGTTACATGTATGCTGTGTATTAGACCAAATCTTGTGCTCATTGTGGCTATGGCAAAAAAAAAACCCTTCAGAATATTCATACATTATCTAAAAATACCCAAATGCAAATGCATTGAAATAAACCCTAAAAGACAGCTACTGAAGAATGTATTAAAAACAAAAACAGCCACTTCAGTTGATAAGCCTTACGTTAGTGTACTTGTGAGTGAAAGCTAACACTAATGCTAGCTTTACTGGTGCACATCGCTCGCCTGCACTAAACTGTGAAGTGTAAATCAATTACACTGCCTTTGCTGTTTCTAAAGGATTACTGTATCACAAATATTAGCCTGCTAATATGCAGCTAAGCCTGCTTGCTAGCATTCACTGCTAGTGAGAAGTATGGTTAATAATAACATTAAAGGACATAAAGGACATTAACCATGATTAACCGTTGAAGTCTTTGGTGATAACAGAGAATGTCTAGTCTAGGGGTGTAATAAAATTACACTATATGTGTTATGCATTTGTATCTTTATCTCTGTTTGTTTAGTACTGTCCACGCTAGCTGAATGCACCATGCAGCCCAGATACAGTGTTCAGAAAATCAGGAAGCTTTTTCTTTTAATAATGTAGTAATAATAACGACATAGTAAAAAAAGAAAGTAGAACTTACAAATGACAGAAACACACACAATGAAAGTTACTGTAATATATTTTAAAAAAAAGCAGAGATATGCTTCTATTCGTATTGTTGTAATGAACACGAGCATGGTTACCAGGGTCACAATTTTCACACCCCATTGGGCTTGTCTTTAACAAAAAATTCTTTGCTGGTGTAAAAAGCATGTCCAATTTCTGTAAACACCGGATATGACAAACAAACAGAAAGTGTAAGTACAAACAGTGCATCTATAATGTACAGAAAAATTTCTGTTTTAAGATATAATACAAAGATTGGGAGAGAAAAGGGGTTTAAGGAGTGGATGATATGTATTGCAGATACTGCAAATCAGAAATGTGTCAAGTCTTTCTGTGTGTGTGTTGTTTGAGATATAGTTGTGGTATGAATTTTGCTGAGACATGGCAACTCTGTTTGCCAGCTCACACTCACACCCTTCAAGCCTATCATTTAAAAATCTCTCAAAAGTATACAAACAAACAAACAAACATACAAAAACCATCAGAGCACTGGATTCATATCCATTCAGATTATCTTATTGTACTACCCATCTCTGTTTCCTGTTGTGTAGTGACCAATAGCCTGCTATTTCCTTCCAATGAAGTGTGTGAACAATCACATGAGCCACAAATCAATAAACTGCTGCTAGTTCTATAATTCACACATGTGCATACATGTAGCTGTAAAAGTGAAACCCATCATCAGTGGGCAGTTATGAAAGCTGTTCTGCAAATTTCTCTCAATAGAAAGGAGTGTAGTCAGTCATATTTCACTCATCCAGCTTATCTGGACACAACTGCAGACCAGCAGGTATCTGTGTTCAGTACTGGCCAGACTAATGCTTTGAAGACGAGAAGCTCATTAAAAGTTTCAGGCTGTTTTCACTCACACCATGGACAGGATTCCCACTAAGGTAGCTCCTATGTTTTTGGCTTTATGAGTGGGATTGCTATTGTCATTTTTCTTGGCTTCAAATATTATCATTTGCATTATTTATTTATTATTATAAATACCCACAAATATGTGACCAGGTCAGAAGAATATTTCCAAGGGGGGAAATAATTGTGTGTGGAAGGCTAGAGACAACATGATGAAATTCCTCGTTCTGTGATTTTCTGCTGACTGCTTTGCACGGTTTTTCCTCCACAATATGTTTTATATACAAAAGTTGGACAGAAACTTTTGCGCAGCATGAGCAAGGTTATTTTCTCAGGCAATATTGTGTGTTTCTCATTTTTAGCTTTTCTCTTTGTGTCAGTGCTTGTTCACAGTTCTGGCTGCAAGTTCAGGGAATAATGATGCTGGAGATTTTATTATTGGTTTTCCTTCTTTAACTCCTATTTTAGAGATTTGAAACTGTATTGTGAAAAAAAAGTAAACCTTCAAATTGTAAATACACAGAATGCAAGCCAAATAATGAAGAAAACTTTCTTGGTTGAATTCAACAGATATTTTGGGAGAAATATTATGGGAGTATGGCGATCACCATCTGAGTTTGGTTTGGAGTATAGTACCAAGTCAAATGTCATTAGTGTTGGTTCTAGATAGGCTTGAATATTAATAAATACAGTTCCAAGAATTTGTGAACAGAAAGAAGATATTGTGAACTCTATTTTGGTTTTAGATCTGTTCTTTTAGCCCCATATGTGGCTGAGAAGCAAATGATGAAATGAAGATTCTTGTAGCATTTTGTATTCTGTTAATAAAATGACTAATAGAAAAGATGCTTACATATAACACAAGTCTATGGCTTTAGACTGATTTTAGGTTCATTGACAAATTTTATAACAGAAAAGGTCCATTAAAGCCTAAATTTGAAAATATCTATCACTGATGCATGCTAACTGTAAGTTCAGAGTTTAGTTTTCAAGCATGTTTCAGCATGTCAGAACAGCAACGAGCTAATTACGGATTTTAAAAATGCCTCACTATAGAGGCAGCCTTTATTTGTCGCATGTACATTACAGCACAGTGAAATTATTTTCTTCACATATCCCAGCTTGTTAGCTGGGGTCAGAGCACAGGCTCAGCCATGATACCTTACCCCTGGAGCAGAGAGGGCCCAACAGAAGCAGATTGCTGATACTGGGGCTGGGGCTTGAATCCTTGGCCTTCTGATCAGTAACCCAGAGCCATCACTGCTCTGAATGTCACTGTAGTTTGTACACATCCTGCTGTAACAACAATACAAGTCATTGCTGCCTGTGTCTCCACAGTCATTCTGTCCTCCATCTTTGCATTTCATTCTCTTCTTCTAGTTTCCTGCATGAACAAAATGCATTGAACTGCAGGCTGCTTTTCCTTGTCAGCTTCACTTCTGCAAAGGAATATGAAAAGCAACAGTTCACACAGTGGTTTTGTTGAGACAGCAAAAATAAAACATATTCCAATTTGTGAACTGTCTGCGTTTGTTCAGTTGCGTTGGGTCTGCACTACTACACAGGCAAAATGACAGATTACAAGAAAGTACATATTGTAGGGATAGAAGGATTTTCCGTCATGTAATATACAGAGGGTCTAACATATGGAAAACCTGACACAGACACATGCACACACTTTCTCCCATTTCTGCAGAAAATGTTTCTATCTTGGCTCTTGCAACCCTTTCACAATAATCCTAGTGCTATTTGAGCTACTATTTAAATTACTAAGAAGGTTCTTATGTTAAGTGCTTCTATGAGGGATTGAACCATTTACATGAGATATGTGTTATGAACTGCACTAGAAGTATGATTTTAAAAAGTGCATTGTATGATTTAAATGGAGTTGTTATTACATCTAAAGTGATGTTTTATATGATTTCAGAGGCTGTGTGATGTGTGGAAGGGCATAGCTAAGAGCACGGCAGAGAGGGAAACTGCACGCTTTCCATCTTCCTCCAATTAGAGGCCATGTGGAGGCTGACATTCACACTGACAGCTTTGAGAGTTTAAGATCAATTGTGAAATCCAGGTTAAGGGTACAAGCAATACTTATGTTTTAATTAGTATTTGTTATTCGTCTTTTGAAAACACTTGATCTGCACTGGAAATGACTTAAAATAATTATAAACATAACATGGTGTAGGCTGCACTGACAGATAAATAACCAGAAAAGTACATGTCTGGGGAAGTCCTCAGTCTCCTCCTCCACTCTTCATAAGTATGAGTCAAGCAGCATTAATTAAAACATGACATAAATGACAAATGTTTTTTATTCGAGTTCTATTTTGAGGGTGGCATTAAATGGCCGCATATTAAAATGAGGTCAGTTTCTCATAAATATGCCTGCAGCCTGACAGTCCGCTTGGCTTTAGAGTGCCGCTAGCAAAATCTCTGACTCCTGGGGCCAAGCAAATGCATTCTCAACTCGCATTACCAACCTGATCGCACTCATTATTCATATGAATTTTAATGAGTGAGATAAACCTATTAAAACCAGCCCAAAATTTGCATCTACTAAAGAAATAGTGAAATAGTGTTGGCATTGGGGATGATTGGTATGGGGCGAGTACTAAGTTAAGTTGCTGTACAAGATCTAGAGATATATGATATGTAAGGAATAAAACATGGTGAAGCCTGCTGTTAAAGATTAATAAGAAATCATGGGGTGGTAGAAGATATTATATGAATTCTCAATTCCCAAGTCTGACTGTTTAGAAGGTGTTGATTAATTTTGTACAATAGCAAAGCTCTGGCAGTAGTGCTGACTGTAATTCAAAGGTTTATATAATGCACTAGTTCAAACACATTAGAACTTCTATAGTAACAGCTCATTCACAGAGAATTGTATGGTGGATGTGCCACACATATATAATCATTGATATGGTGAAGATTTCTGTAAGAAGGAAAGCATTTATATAAGGAGTCTTCAGTTCCTGCACTTTGTAATAGTCAGTGTTAAGGCAGTTCCTTTATGTTTTTTGCCACATGAATATCTTCCAGACAGAGTTTACATTTTAAGCTTTTTTTTTTTTTTTTGCAGTTTCTCAGTAATATGGCGTCTTTCATTTTTGTATTTATTATCTTCGAGAGAGAGAGAAAAAAGCTGCTCTAAAAATAGCTACTGTATTTTATGTGATAACAGGAATGAACATGTTTCAGAGACATTCCACAACAGTAACTATAAAAAATACAAAGTAGGAAATACTGTTCATTAATTAACAAAAAAATAATGTCATCACTGTTAAATTGATGTATAGAGGAATGAACCATGTGGAGACATGCTGTTATAGGACAAAATTACTGTAAGACAAGATAAGAACTTTTATTAAATTAAAGTGTTACAGTGGCATGACAGCAAATATAAGAACACTGAAGTAGAAAAGTAAATAAATGTAAATATGAAACAGCAGTGTCAATGGGATAAGTATATATACTGAAAGATAGCAGCATTATATGTAAACCCATGACATGAATGTAGAATACAAAATAAAAAATAGCAGCATCATCAGAAAATGTGTTTATAAAAACTAGTATAGTAGTTAAGAATTTTCTTTTATAGGAAAATAATCAACTTTGGGGGTCAGGCACTTCATGTCAGATAATAGTGCCATTATTCCACCCTGTCATTGCTTAGTTTCCTAGAAGAGCACTACATAATATTTTAATTGCAGGAACAGAGTAAATAGGTTCCCAGAGTGATCAAGTCATTGTGAAGTGAGTTGTTCTAAGGGGAAAAATGCACTAGTTCAGTGAAAATGGTAAGACCTTTTGTATGATATACTGCATAACTTTATTTAATGACTCACACAAATTAAAGTCATGAATTCCCAATGCTAAAAGCCCAGAGGAGACGGACTGTCTGTCTACGTAACTCTAGTCTGCCTAAAACCTTGAGACCACTACTCTGAGGTCAAAGACTCGCACAGTGTCAATGCTACCTAACTGCAAACACAGAGCAGATGCTTCAGATGCTTTTATTCTCAACTGTCAGCAAGTATGAAAGTCATGGCAGCTAGTGAGTGAAAAGTTTCAGACAAAACATTACATGGCTCATAAAGCATGCATCGCGCTATCACAAAAACAAATGTGCCTCAGCACACAAGTGCAAATACTGGCATGTGTCTAAAAAAGTGGGTTAAGAGTCCAAAAAGTCTATTACCAGGGTGAGTTTTATTCATCAGACATTCTGTTATTATACGTTATATATGTGTATTCTTCTAATTGTAATCATATATGGAGTTTTTGTTTTAAAAAAAACATTTTCACTTTAGACCCTGGGTAATTGACTACTGAAAATTCATTGTAAAGATACTGTTACAAAGCTGTGTGGAAATTCTGCATGTCCACATGAGTTCCCTCTGCATTCTCTGATTTCATCCCACTTCCCAAAAGCATGCCAGTAGATCCTCTAGGTGTAAGTGAGTGTGTGAAAATGTATTGGCGCCCCATCTAGGGTGTATTCACCCAGTGTTCATATAATAGGCTCCAGATTTACCATTAAATCGTGAGTGAAAAAAATAATAATATTGCCATTATTTGATGCTATTTTCATTAAGTTATTCATTAAGCTGCTAAAGTTTTGACCTCAGGTGTATAGAATTACACACGTTCAAATTTGGTAGCAAATAGACCTAACAAATTAAAATTTCTAACACCTGAAATAAAATTTTTTAATAACATCAAACATCAAATGCTTATTTTCTTTTCCAAGCATCATGAATTTAGATTTAGGTTCTGGTGAAGATCTTTATACACTGTAAACCTGGATTTTGTTTTTAAATCATTTTTTTAGTGTTCATTACTTAATCTCTAAATACCTGTTTTAACAGGTCTCTTTTGGTGAAGATGCTGTTTTTCCTTTTGGTGACAAGATGCAGTCTCATTTGATAATATTCAATAAAAGTCTTGAGCATTTAAATTTGTTTCATTTCTACCTTTCCAGACACCTTTCTTTAAACATTGTATTTAATCTCAAAATCTAGAGTTCAGTCCAATTAAATTAGAAGAAAACACATTATGTGTTTTCTAATAATGTTACATGTGTTGCCTACCATTTGTTTATGTGCATTTGACTAAAAATAATTATTTAATACAATTTTGACCCTATTTAGTAAAACTTATGATTTTTAAGTTAAGACTACTAATCTAAGCTTGAATAAGTCATATGGTTCTATGTTAATACAACTTAAGCAGTTTAGTTTTATGTGATGTAAAAACTTAAATGGGTTAAGGCAACTGGTTTCCACACAATTTTCTAGTAAAGTCAACTAGTCTGGGTTTAGAGTGTACCTTTTAACACAGAGCAATGTTACATCCATTTATGTCAAACCTTTTATTAAATTATTGGGAAATAAAATTTGTCCAAGCTTTTCATGACTGATTGGTGATGGAGTCGACTTTTGAACCCAATAATACTATAACCAAACATTCTACAAAAGATTCTACACTATTTAATCATTTTGACAAAAAATTCAATAAAAAAATTCAACCAGAATGAATCCAATAGATCTGAAATCTATATGGAGCGTCCCCAGATAATTCTGTCAAAAAGACACTTTTTTTTGCTGTGCAAGATTGGACAGTGCATTTGACTCTGGGGTATAATTAGCAATGCATGGCTCTAGTTAGTGGAGACTTCCCCCCTCTCTGCCCTTTCCACATTCCTAGAAAGCTTTATGGCCCTGTAGGCATGTAAGTGACTGGCAACCTAGATCCACTAGCTGGGGAAGTCATGTGTAAATTTATGTGTAAATGCGCTATACTAATTGTTGCATATAAGTGAGATTCCACTGGCATATTACACACTGATTCTCAGGTGTTACAGTAACAGTACATTATATGATGCATTACATTAAACCATTGAAGCATGTATACTTTCATATCTCTCACACTGAAAAAAAAGAGATTTGAAATTAGAAGTGCTTTATTTATTTACCTCATTCTGTGTTCAGTGCAATTATATTTTTATACTACAGATAATGTGCCTTGTATAATCCATATTTATACATTAAAATATGCATGTATGTGCTTTGTTAGGGAAAAAATAGAATGAATCAAGAACATGAATTAAATATACACTAACTGTCTGTTTTTATCAGGAACACCTGTACATCTGCTCATTCATGCAATTACCCAGTGAGCCAATCATGTCGCAACAGCACAATGCACAAACTCAAGCACTTACAGGTTGTAATTTACAACAAACATCAGAATAGGGAAAAATATGATCTGGACTGGTTTGAGTAATTCAGAAACTGCAGATCTCCATGGAAATTTTATGCACAACAGTTTCTACAGTTTACACATAGAATAATGCAAAAAAGAACCAAAAAAACATCCAGTTTGTGGTAGTTCTTGTTGATGAGAAAGGTCAGAGGAAAATGGCCAGACTGGTTCAAGCTTACTGGAAGGGTTGCGTGACTTAAATAAACCACTCATTCCAACCATGTGAACAGAAAAGCATATTAGAACATACAACACACAGAATCCATAAACCGTATGTGTTACAATAGTAGAAGACCACATCAAGCTTTACTCCAGCCTGCCAAGAACAGGACTCTGAGGCTACTGTGGGCACAGGCTCATGGAAACTGGACAGGTAATAACCTTGAATGTCCAGCTTAAGAGAAACTTTGTCCACTGTAGCCTCAGATTCCTTTTCTTGGTTCAGCACCCAGAAAATCAACTTAAATACATGTGAAATTAATCTCTGTGTAGTACTTTACCTGCATACAGTATATATTGATGTATCTTTTGAACTTAAGTTGGTAACTTAAAGTCACCAACTAGCCCTGCAATAGATTGGTGACCTGCCCAGGGCCCGATTCCAGCTCGGTTTGGTAAGCTCCTTTTGTCTCCAGTACTGTTGTCTCACAGCAAGACGGTTCTGGGTTTGAAACTAGCAGCTGACTGGAGCCTTTCTGTGTGGAGTTTAGATGTGTTTTGGTTTCCTTTGGGTGCTCAGCAACCTGTCCAGGGTGTACACTGTCTCTTGCCCAAAGCCAGCTGGGATTGGCTCCAGTTTCCCTGTGACCATAAACAGATAAGCAGTATGGATAATGAATATCACCAACTCTGAAAATGGACTTAAGAAAATGAACAAGATGGCAAACCAATGCAGAATATCAATTTATTTTAAAGGACGGGGTGCAACAGTGCTGTAATGAAAAGCGCTTGCATGATAAAAGAGCATCTTCAGGTCAACGTTGTGAACAATAATCTATTAAATCTAATGTAGTAACTAGATTGCAGTCGGAAACACGGCATCTTTCATGCAGAGGTTCTGGGTAAAGAGTAAGAGACATAGCTAAAGAGATTGTGTGTGTGTGTGTGTGTGTGTGTGTGTGTGTGTGTGTGTGTGTGTGTGTGTGTGTGTGTGTGTTCTCAGTTAGGGTTCCACTTGAACTACTGGAAGGTCGTGAGTTCAAATCTAGAACTGCCAAAGAGCTCCAAACCTACAAACATGCAGTTAAATGCTTGTATTCTCCAACAGTAGATGATTTTTTGGGGCCAAAGCATGATTAATTTTAGCCACCTAAATTCACCTAAAGCCCCTGTATTTAAGCTTTTGACAACATTTAGGATCTGAGGCAAGATGGCTCAAATGCAACTTACTATATGAAATATCTCAGTTTCAGGCTGTAAGGTGACCAAGTGATACACATCATGCCTGCATTGTGAGCTTATCAAAGTGGAGTTGTGGCTGTGTTCTGGCAGATGGACTTTTTTGTCACCATTATTTCAGGGTGATATGAACACTGGAAATCATTTTCCTAGTTGAGTTAGATTTTACCTCAGACACTTTGGGTTAAAGTGTTTGACAAATGAGTAATGTAGAAGTGAACGTGTGGGAGTGGGATTCATGTTGATGTTAATCGCACTGAAGTGTTGTCATCTCTCTTCAGACAGCTAGGCGTAGGGCACAGATGAAGCACCTAGAGCAGTAGGGTGTATAGCACAATAAACAAAGCCCCAGTGACCAGTCAAGTTCACCTAAGCTGTTCTGGGTCACTTACTGCTGCTACATAGCATCAGAAAGCCATTGGCAGCCCCACACACACCGGCACACACACACACACACACACACACACACACACACACACACACACACACACAGAGGCCTATCAAAGCCAGCTCTGCAGGACACACAGCAACATGTTACTTGCTGTGAAAAATCTGTAGCTCTCTCTTTCTCTCTTTCTCTACACATGAACTGTTTGATTGTTGCAAAGCCCTGGTGGACTAGAACAAAAATCAGTTGCTCATTAAAGACTGATAGGATATAGATGTAATTGCAATCAAAATTAAATGGATGACTGAAATACCTCTTAAGATGTATAAGCACTCAGCTGTTTAAATGGACTGGTTCAAATACATTAACATTCGCAGACATATTTTAGTGATATATCGAGCAGTCAGATCTTGTCTTTGTAAATGAAATGTACAAGAGTGCATGTGTAATAGAAGCTAGGTGTTCGAGTGTGCCTGGATTTTGGAATATGCAGGCAGATTACACTAATGGTGCTGATTTTTGGAGTTTTTTTTTTAAAACAAATATGTAAGTGTGCTTAGTCTCCCCTGTGTTATGTAATCATCCTGTTTGCAGATACATACACTGGTCACTTTAATTGGATCACCTATACCCAAAACTCAAAACTGGACTGGACTGAAAAAAAACACCTCCTGGCAGTTTTCCGATCTTCTGTCCAGTTTCCGTGAGCATGTGTCCACAGATTCCTGTTCTTGGCTGTTAGGAACAGATCCCAATGTGGTGTCATGCTGTTGTAGCCGAGCCACCTCAAGGTTCAACAGGCATTCTGAGATGCTTTTTTCGCTCACCACAATTGTAAAGAATGGTTACTTTAGTTACAGTAATCTTCCTCTCAGCTTGAACCAGTCTGGCCCTTCTCCTCTGACCTCTCTCAAATAAGGTGCTTCCACCCACAGAACTACTGCTCACTGGATGTTTTTTTCTCTCACACAAATCTGTGTAAACTCTAGAGAATGAAAAGCAAATCAGCAGTTTCTAAAAACTGCACTTCAATAATGATTCAAATACTGTTAGGCTTCACAGGACTTGGTAGGGTTTATGTCTACATGGCTTGTTAAGATTGACAAGTCAAGTGTCATAAAGCTTTATGTAGCACTAAGAACTGTGCCGCAATCATAGTCACTGAGAGCACTGATGTTTGATATGAACATTATCTGAAGTAATGTATTTTAAGAGCAGGGTTCATAGGGCTATATGACACATTCACAAACCGCTTATGACAAATAAAATCTACATAAACATTCATCAACATTCTAACTGGCAACAGCTGTCAGATTTTTGCTTACATATATAGTGATAGTGAAGTCTTTATAAATGGTTATGTGTATGTCTGTTGAACAATTAATCCTTAATTAATGTATTAGCTACTGTTCTCTGGGATCAACTCAATTTTATTTGTTCAGAACCTTTGACAATAGACATTTTCACAAAGCATGGTTTCCAGGGTACGACCACTGGGAGTTTCCATCCAAATATTTTACAAAATTTAAACCATTGTGAATATACTAAAGGGAGAGGGCATAACAAGATAACAATCAAAAGAGCATTAGACAAATTCAACCAGAGAGAGACAGGATCACACACTCACTTTATGACTAAAATTATTCCTCCAACTGGTAAGTTTTCCACCTCATCCAATTTTAAAAACTGGCCATATGGGGTATTGTTTGAATTTCTCTCTTCTCCATTCATGCTTTATGATGCCCACATTCAGAATTTGCATAAAAGCAGGTAGATGGAAAGCCCACAATAGCGCCATTGTCCTGCAGGTTGCCATGGTGAGTGTACTGTATGGGCTGTCTCTGAGGAATAGAGCGTGAACTCCAGGTGGCCTTATGCACCATTTTTTAACCATGCCACCAAGCCAACCTCAATCTCACCTGTCTCCTATAATACAGTAGAAGCAAACTACACACACACTAACTGGAGTCACATTAGCTACAAACCACTGGTGATGGTTCTTCCTTAGAGATAAACTCTCATTCTCTCACTCTCTCTCTCTCTCTCTCTCTCTCTCACACACACTCACACACACACACACACACACACACACACTCACACACACTCACACACACACACAGAGTACACATATACTATAGCCACACTAACCACCTAGCTACAAACCAGTAATACATGAATACAAATAGATCCACAAACAGTGAGGAAATATGCAGCATTTGTTACAAATTAATAAACCATAGGGTCTAAAACCAGATTTATATAGCAGTAGATAAGAGCAATCGACACCAGATGCAGATCGCGGGGAAGTACACTACCAGTCAAAAATTTTGGACACACCTTCTCTTTCATAGGTTTTTCTTTTTTTTGTTTTCTATATTGTAAAACAATACTGAATACCTCAAACCATGAAGCAACACATATACTGAATTATGTAGTAAACAAAAAAGTGTAA
>JAQQZX010000009.1:9296746-9311735 GCA_030068355.1 Notoglanidium maculatum | reverse complement strand
GCCCTGTGGTGGACTGGCGACCTGCCCAGGGTGTACCCCACCTCTCGCCCCAAGATGCTGGGATTGGCTCCAGCTTCTCAGTGACCCAGACAGATAAAGAGGTATAGAGAATGGATGGATGAAGTAATTAGTATTTAAGTAATGTTTAAAATGCATCAAGATGTAAATGAGGAATAAGTTGCAATAACTGCATCAAGCCGGCAACCCACTGACATCACCACACTGCTGTGTTCTTTTTTTGTGATGCTTTTCCAGGTTTGAACACAGCTTCTTTCAGTTGTTGTTTGTTTTCAGGGGTTTCTTCTCATCAGGAGGTGAAATGCATGCTTAATTTGGCTAAGGTCTGGTAATGGACTTGTCCAGTCTAAAACATTCCACTTTTTCCCTGATGAAGTCCTTTGTTGTGGTGGCAGTGTGTCTTGGGTCATTGTCTTGCTGCATGAAGCTGTTCCTCCAAATGAGATTGGATGGATTTCTCTATAAATTGGCATACAGAATGTTTCTGTAGACTTCTGAATTCATTCTGCTGCTACAATCATGAGTTACATCATCAATAAAGATTAGGAAGCCCATTCCAGAAGCAGCCAGGTAGCCCAAGCCATGACACTACCTCCACTGTGAACATCCTGTCTTTCTCTGTTTGAACCCTTCTTTGAATTCTTCTATGGATCTAAAATACTGGAACATGTGAATGACCGGTGTTTCATGTTGCCCAGGCGTGTCCTGTTAGAGTGATTGTTTAAACAACTAAAAGCTTTGAATGTCTACTCTTGGTCTGAGCCCTGATTTCACCTGTGGAGATTGTATTTGTTGTTAAAATGGATAAATCTACATGAAGACCAGAAAGCTGTCTATGGGAGAAATGCAAACCATTTTGAAGCTGAGAAAAAAGGGGAAATTAGTAAGCAAGAACCCACAACAATTTGGAATGTCCTAAAAAAGAAAGAACCATTGGTGTACTAACAGCAAGGCATCAAACAGGTTGGCCAAGGAAAACAAAAGTTGTGAAGATAAAAAAATAAATAAATAAAAACAACAGTCAATGACATCACCAAGAACCTCCACAGGGCAGCGGTGAAGGTATCACAATCCACCATTTAAAGAAGACTTCCAGAACAGAAATATAGAAGCCATAACACAAGATGCAAGCCACTCATTGGCAGTAAAAATCAGAAGGCCTGATAGGAATTCACAAAGAAATGAGCCACAACAGCAGAGATGAGCCACTAAAGTTAGTAAACCAAGATTACAGCTTCCAGAGCGATGGAAAGGCTAAAAGGTGCAATGTGTCAGGATTTGTAACACATTTAGATGTGAATCAAAGCTGAAATTCTGATCTATCGTCTCATATTCAGCTTTGATTTCAAACCCTAAAGTCTTCAGTGTACAGCAAAAACAAAAGAACTGGCCTTGTTGTTCCAATACTGTCAGAGGAAACTGTAGATGTTACAGTTATTTATATTATAAGCAGAGGAAATTGCTTTCAAATTGCTTCTCTAAGAAAGAATGGTTCACAGAGATCTGGTCTCTGGACCCACCTGATGCAACAAAAAAAATATCATGCAAATAGGAATTTTTTATATTCATGTAGGCTTGAACTAGCAGTGAGATATCAGGCTTGAGGGACAAAGAAAGACCACATTCATGTTAATGAACTGCACTGTGCAATGCTTTTACAGCATGCTTAGTAGCTGCCAGGTAGTTTCTTTGGGTTTAAATACAAATACAGGCACAGATAATTGGATCTTGGGTCACCAAGTAGCTACAGATACAGAAAGTCGCATTGCATTACTACTAAACACTGAAACTGAAATCTATACAGATTAACTTCCTGCTAAAAAAAGGCATCAGAGCATCTGTTACTGCAATCAAAGTTAAAATGGAAAGGTTGGTAAAAAAGCATGAAGCCATTTAAAGTCAGCTGCTTATTACTGTGTAAAAGCCAGTGGTGAGGTTTAGATGAAGTCAGTATGCTTTTTTAAGTCAAATTCCTGGCCTCCTCAGTGGATGGAGACAGTCAGAGCTCAGAGGCTGCATTAAGGGCAAATTCAAAGGTGTTTCAGCAGGGTGACATGTCCCAATATCAAATAATCAAATCACCTTCAGGCAGCTGACGCCACACAGGAGTATAATTGCCCTTTATTGAATAAATACACCACGGTATGGCTGCAGACTTCAATGTCTGCAGATAGAGTCTGCCCTGATATCTGATATACACACATGTGCACATGTACACACCCACATGGGTTGAGTCTCTGTTACAGGAAGAGCTGTGTGTGTGTGTGTGTGTGTGTGTGTGTGTTTGTGTATGTGAGAATGACAGAGTGGCTTTATGTTACACAACACATAAATATCCATAGGAAATGAGGCCATGGATATACATACACATCAGAGGGCAACTCGATGCTGATAAGACATCGACAATTTATCAGTGAACTAATAACCACTTTTACTTTTCCTTCATAAATCCTGACACGGCTTTGGCTTTATTGCCACACAAAGCCCGTCAGTCAGCCAGATGGGTTTATCACTGCGGGCTTGGTCGACTTCACTGTGATTTAATTAACATGCTCACCCACAGCTTAAGGTTTTTAATAACCACAAAATCCATTTACTGTTCACACTTAAGCTGTGATACAGCCTGCATTAGGGCCATTCAAAGGTGATAGGTGAACTTGATTAATGCTTTTGTCTTCTAACAGTACTGAAAGTGTAATTGTCTTTAAAAGAAGTGGTGGAGCAGTGTGTACTTCTTCACTTTCACTTTAAAAAAATTTCTGATAATAGATTTATGGGAGTAAAAAAAGACAAAGACAATCTAATCATAGGCAACACAGAACCTGCTGTGTCTTGCAGAGCGTGCACATTTGTGAACGTAATGTATGTATGCCTGTGACTAATGTCATATGTAATGTAATGTATTTAGCATGCCTAGCATGACTAACATAAACTGATAAAGCCAAACATTCAGTTAATTGTATAATAGCCAAATGATGTTTGATTCTTCACAGTGCTCTGCTGACAATTAAATTGGCTACAAAAGGGTCATCATGTACCCAGACCTTGAAAAACAAAATTTTTGTGATTCTATCATATCACGGTTATGATGGTTTCACATTCATGACTCTATGCCAGCTAATAATTTTAGATTAGTTGTTTTTTATGTTAAATATCTAAAAGAAATGTAGCTGGGTGGAAACACCTTGTTGATAAGAGAGGTCATACAAAACTGGCCATATTGTTTTGAGCTGCCAGGAATGATATAATAATTTAAATATTCAATTATGACAGTGGTGTTGAGCAGAAAAGTATCTCAGCATGCACAAACATTAGACCTTGAAGTAGATGGGCTGCAACAGCAGAAGATCATGGGTATACCCTAACTTGACCCTAAGTGAACTGGAAATAGACCAATTAATTTTTTTTATAATCTTGAACTCCATGATAGCCTCAGACTCAGACTTAAATATTCCTTTTGCTAAATTATAAAAATATATACTTTTGTTTCATTTTCTTAATAACCAGCAATAATTATTAACAACTACCTCAATGTGTCATGCATATTCCTGCTATTGTGAATTATTGTGCCTCTGCTGTCTAAATAGATAAATTCATTTTTATTTCTATCGATTCGAACCTGCATACATTTGTATTGTGGTTTATTAATGCACGATATATCATTACATGCCTAGTATCCACCTATTTGTTTCTCATTTTCTTGTTGTGCATTTTCTATTTTCAAGACATATTGCTTTGAGTTTTCTATCCTGATAGTTTGATGTCTTCCTTGGCCTGCCCATATGTTTTCATTTTATAACCTTCACATTTTGTTTATACTTGCATCAAATTTTAGAAACAGCTGATTGGGAACAACCAACATTTTTTCCACACTCTGTGTTGGATGTCCTTCTTGAAGGAGTAGTATAATCCTTTCCATTGTTTACACTGACAACGCTATTGTTAGGGCCATGTTTCATTTCAATTAGCCAAGTGCAACAGTTCATTACGGTCTGTAAACATTCTCTTTAAAGTGGAGACTAATTTGCATTTGTTTTTACTTGTGCTATTTTGTTTTTGAAATGAAAACTACAAATTACAAGGGGATTCCATATTTTTTTCCTCAACATTGAATGATTCTATATTTGTCCTCTACTTGATCTGGAAAAGAAATACCATTAACTAAAATTTTATTTAATTTGTTTGAGGTATTTTTTTTATTGTCTATGAAGTAAAAAAGCTGGGTGAACATAAGTGTGTTGATTCCACATTAAATGAAGTTCTTGACTTGTATATGCATGACTTTATGCACTGTGCTGCTTCATGATTTGCTGATTGGATAACTGCATAAATGAGCATGTGTACAGGTGTTCCTATTAAAATGGACAGGGATTGTATTTCTAAATTTTTAGCATGTTCTGAGAATGAACATATTAATAAATGCTCTGGCAAAACCTCTGTAACAACTGAAGTTGAAGGAATGTTAAAATATTTTTGTGTAATTGTTCTTAAAATATTCTATTTCTAGCTAATGTTGTAAGAAGACATTTTTATTAGCTATTAGCACAAATCTTTAAACCAGAATGTTTGCTCTTCTCTGCTCTTTTCTCCTCTCCTCTCCTGAGACAGAGTCACCTAACTGAACTATGTATTGATTGGTTCCAGTCAAAGATTGTAATCCAAGCCTAAAGTACATGATGCACAGGGAAGGATTTGAACAATGCCAATGCCATGCTTGTAACTTGAGTTGCTGGTAATGATTATGTGCAAGTATAGCAACTGTCAACTTTCAAAGTCAGAAAAGAATAATCACAAGCACACATGAGGGTGAAAAAGGCCCTAAGTTTAAGGAAAAAGGATCACTAAGATTAGAAATAATTTAATGAATACCCCCTAAAGACTCACCAACTTAATTGGAAGCTTGGAGTAGCTCCTAGGATTCTAGGAGTAATTGGTCATTTTTAAAGATGTGCTTTTTGTGTCAAGGAACAGACTTTTTGGCAGCAGAGACAGTGACAGTTGTGGGAGATGCTTTAATTAAAAGAACTGGCAGACTGCAAACAGATCCAAAACAGCACACAATACACAAGGTTGAGGAACAGACATTTAGTAAGGCAATGATCAAACAGCATATCAGAGAGCAAGGTAGAATCAAAAGCCAGATCAACAATCCAAAAACCAAAGCAATAAGCAATAACAAACTAAAACCTGGTTCGTCAGACTCTCTCTCTCTCTCTCTCTCTCTCTCTCTCTCTCTCTCTCTGTCTGTCTCTCTCTCTCTCTGTGTCTCTCTCTCTCTGGCATGACATCTGAAATTATTCAGATGAAATTATGCATAATGATTTACGTTTGATTAAAAAGACCTGGACAAAGCTGAGCCATGTAGAGTTTAGATGGGGATTTAGAAATTTAGACAGATTTTAGGTGGGGATGTAGCACCACCAAAAAAAACCCTATTAAAACAACTAAGAAACTAAAGAGATCATCTGCACTGCAAGGTGGTGAATCACAGTTATTATGAAATATTGATTTGACTTTAATTACAGCTCTGGAATCATGCTTAAAATGTACATACTGTACAGTTAATACTACGGAGGTCAGAAATCTCTTGTAATCCTCTTATCTGTACTAAATTATTAGGATTTGCTCAGCATTATAAGCATTTGTGTATTTGAGTGCCTCAAACAGGTGTGCATGCTATGTTACTGAACTGCGGGTCTTACGCAGATTAAATGTGTCAGAGGACAATAAATAAATTCACATGAATGTGTTAAAGACAGAAAACAGGTTAGACCACAATATCCCTCTGACACAGAAATAAAAGCATTGTTCCACATTACTACCTGTATGGTCACGAGATTTAATAACAAACTAACATGCTAACCTGCAGAGCAACATTGTGGTAGAGTGAGACAAATTACAAAGTCTAATAATCTTCTGACCTTAGCATACGGCAGAAGGTCACAGGTTTAAACAGCTCCGACTGAGCAACACAACTCCACATGAGGAGCTGAACATGTCAGGGTTTTATGATATATGGATCCATTTTTACATACCTTTCTGTAGTTGATTAAACAATAAGAGATTTGTCTCTTACAGCAGAAACAGTAAGAGAAATCTGATTCATTCAGTTATACTACGAGTTGTGTTTTTCAGGAGCATGTCACTACCTGCCAAGGTGAGTTTTTGATTTGAGCCTATTTGGTAGTGAACTTGGAGAAATAGATTCAGTGCTTATAGCGTATCACTAAAAGAACCCATTTATGAAGTGAGCACAGAGGTGTGATCTCTGACAGAGCTGTTTAATTAGAAAACAGATACAGGAGCTTTATCCATTGTGCTCAATGCTAAGGTGCCAAGCCCAGCCTAGTTTACACTTTAACCCCTGTGTGTGTGTGTGTGTGTGTGTGTGTGTGTGTGTGTGTGTGTGTGTGTGTGTGTGTGTGTGTGCCATGTTTATATTACATTGTGGGGGCCAAATGTATGTTCCCACAGTGTGATAGAAACCTGTAATTTTTACCTTGTGAGGATTTTTCCTGTCTCCACAAGGGAAAACTAAATCTTACAAAAATCTCTGAATACAATCAACAAATAACCTTACTTATGATTAATTATGGTTAAAGTTAGGGAAGGGTAGGGGTTAGGGATGTCATAGTCAGGGTTTGGGTTATACCCATAGAAATTAATGTGAGGAAAAGACCCCACAAAGACATAAAAACAAACCTGTGTGTGTCCTCAAACTGAACTTTGGTCTTGTAGGGACATTTGGATGGTCCTCACAAGAAAAGTGTTTTTCTTTCTTTTTTTTTTTAAACAAAAAAAATAAATAAATTAGAGTGCCACAAAGTTTCCTTTTCATTACTGAGGTTAGAGTTAGGGTTAGATTTAGGTGCAGACAACATTAATTAGCTACATTAATAATTATGCCAATAGAAGTCCTCATAAGAATAGTGTATATTAGGATAGAATTGTCCTCATAGTCCTCACAAACATAGTAAGATAGATATGTTAGTGCATGTGTATGTGTGTTGTGGGTAGACAACTGTCCCCTCAAGGACAGGAATATCATTTCTATGTGTGTGTGTGTCAACGTGTGTGTTTGTCTGTGCATGTGTATGAGAGAGAGAGTGTGTGTGTGTGTTATCTAAGCTTGTTTTAGGTAAAAACAGTTTCAAAAAGGGCAGCACAACACTTCTAAAGTGAATAACATTTTAAATCCAACCTCTCTTGCTGATTCGTTGTGCATGGGAGCAAGAGGAATTGTTGAGGAAAACCTGCCTCACAGGTGACCCTGTGCTGCTTTAGTTCTAAGAAAGGACAATAGAGAACCAAGGACATTGTGAAATGAAATTCGTCCGGGGAGGTGAAAGCCTCCTGGTTTCACATGACATGTACTGGCAGTGCAGCCAAAACAAGAGCCACCCCGAAGACACGACCAGAGGACCTTGAGAGTAAGTACATATAGTTATTATGACTAAAACATCATTTTAATGATTATTAAGATAATAGGCATTGTTTTTAGCTAAATTTAAGCCTGAAGTTAATTTATAACTTAAACTCAAACCTAATTGATTATTAACAGAGGAGCATAAATGAAACATTCGGTTTTTACCCAGGATTTTTTTCCCCAAGCTTTAACTAGTTTTACCTTGATTAAATGCAAATTTGTGATGATACCACAACAAAGCATGTGTGTTTAAATCAAGAACAACAGGATAAATTCATGGTTGGCTTATGTGTTGCCAGGGCTTGAGTTGTCTATATATTCTCTTTGCTCACTGAATTAACCAGTTACATTTATTGGGTAAAATGAGATTTTGCATTGAATATGACTTTACAGTGGTGCTTGAAATTTGTGAACCCTTTAGAATTTTTTAGATTTCTGCATAAGTATGACCTCAAACATCATCAGATTTTCAAACAAGTCCTGAAAGTATATAAAAAGAACCTAATTAAGCAACTGAGATAAAATATTACACTTAGTCATTTTTTTATTGAGGAAAATGAGCCAATATTAGATATATGTGAGTTGAAAAAGTATGTGAAACTCTACGATTAGCCTATAATTTTAAAGTGAAATTAGAATCTGGTGTTTTCAATCAATGTAATGACATTCAGGTGTTGAGTGGGTGACCTGTTATAGTTAAAGAGCCCTGTTCAAAGTCAAAGTCTGATCTTCAAAGAAAAAGGGTGAGTCATGCAGCAAGAAAACAATCCCAAGCACACAAGTCATTCTATCAAAGAAGAATAATGGTTAGAATGATGGTTAGAATGGTTGAAGAAGAACCAAATTAATCCTTTTGAATGGCCAGGTGAACATCCTGACTTTAATCCAGAAGAAATTTGTGAGCAATTCATATGAGGAAAGCCACCAACATCCCAGAGTTGAACATGTTCTGCACAGAGGAACAGGCTAAAATTCCTCCAAGCCGATGTGCAGGACTGACCAACAGTTACCAGAAATGGTTAGGTGCAGTTATTGCTGCACAAGAGGGTCTGACAGCAAATGTTCTTATACTTTTGATACTCACAGATATGTAATATTAGATCAATTTTCTCAATAAATAAATGATCAAGTATAATATTTTTGTCTCATTTGTTTAATTGGATTTTCTTTATCCTCCTTTAGGACTTGTATGAAAAATCTGATGTTTTAGGTCATATTCATGCAGAAATATAGAAAAATTCTAAAGGGTTTACAAGGTCTCAAACACCACTGTATGTCTGGTGACTATAAAACTTTTATGAACTTTTTTCCTTGTAGAGACATTGCCTGAGTTTTATCAGGATGAATGGAGGAGTCCAGCTGCGTGTGGTATCTAAAGATGGCCACAACAATATTCGTATTGACAACGTCGAGGGCATGGTGAAGCTCTACCTGCATGACATCTGGACCACAGTTGTGGACATGAAGTGGCGCTACAAACTCACCCTCTTTGTATCCACCTTCCTCACAACTTGGTTTTTCTTTGGCATTCTTTTCTACCTCATCGCGATGGCAAATAATGACCTTAACATTGAACAGGCATCAAACCACACACCGTGTGTGATGAATGTGGCCACCTTAACTGGCGCATACCTATTCTCCCTTGAGTCACAGACAACCATCGGCTATGGCTTCCGCCACATCTCAGAGGAGTGCCCACTTGCCATCTTAACACTGGTGTTACAACTGGTGCTCACAGGCCTGGCTGAGATCTTTGTAACTGGTGCCTTCCTGGCCAAGCTGGCACGGCCTAAGAAGCGAGCTGAGACAATCAAGTTTAGCCAGTTAGCACTGGTTTCCAAGCACAAGGGCCAATTGTGTGTCATAGTGCGTGTGGCCAACATGCGTAAAAGTCCATTGGTTCAGTGTCAGCTCTCAGGCAAGCTGCTTTTCCCCTACGTCACTGAAGAGGGTGAGAAGATCCAGCTCCACCAGGAGTCTGTAGACTTCCACTTTGACTCCAATGAGCATTGCCCCTTCCTTGTTCTGCCTCTTATTTTCTACCACGTGCTGAATGAGAACAGTCCTCTGGCCGGCCTCACTGCTGAAAACTTGAAGGTGAGAAACTTTGAACTGGTGGTCACCCTGAATGCCACTATGGAGTCCACAGCTTCCACTTGCCAAAGCCGTACTTCCTATGTTCCACAAGAGGTCCGCTGGGGTTATGAGTTTAAGCCTCTGCTTTTTGGCACACAGAGAGGCAAGTATGTTACAGACTTTAAATATTTTGATGAAATTCAGGTCAGCAATGACTTCTCCCTTCTCCGGGAGCCGAGGAATGAGAAGCTTCTGCTAGAGGACAGGTACCGTAAAGACTGAACAGAAGGAGAGAGCACTAATAAAAATGACATCAGGCTGAGTTTCAAATGAGAGTGAGCATCACAATGAACACTCTCTATCCCAGTTAAGATGACTGCAATACCTTTGGGAAACTCATTGATATGTACCAAGACAGTGCATGAAATTAGAAAACATTTCCATTTACCTTAATGGCATTTGGCAGACTCCCTTATCCCGAGCGAACACAAGTTCCACAAGTTCTACACTGTTTGCCAAGGAGCAACATATTAATGCAGAACAAATCTGAAATAAGTGATTGTGCTGTTCAAAATATTACCATAATCAAAGTATTAAGTTGAATATTAATACAGACATATATGGGTTCCATTCCATTGTTTGCTAATCAGTCTGACACAGTATAATCATTCTCACAGTCAATGGCATGGCAACATTTCCAACACCACACCCTCTTCACCATACAAATCAAAGTGAATTATTCATTCACAGTTAATTACATATTCATCATGTTACATGGACTTACAGAATAGTGCATTATATAGTGAATAGAGTGTGGTTGCAGCCTGCAGATAGATTTTCAGGCTGAGTTTCAATGTCTACAATAGCAATAAAGCTATTACAATTAAATGAATAGGCACTGCTTACAAAAGGATCAAAGCTTCTACAGAATATTAACAGATAACCATTACAGGGTCGATCATTTCCAGGGCATTGCAGTGTGTGTATTCTTTATACAATTGCTTGATAAAATTGAACGATATTCAAATATTTTATGTTTGAAATGGCCTTTCTAGCTGCTGTCATTCTTTGATTAGTCTGATATCAGATTCTTTGCTCCTCAGAATGTTTCGAACAGTCTCATGTTTCTTTGTGTTTGTTGTGGCAGCATATGGACATGTGTTAAGCATGCTTGGTTAGAGATTGTCATTGTATTCACACACACACACACACACACACACACACACACACACACACACACACAGTTTCAATTATCATATTATATATACAGTTTCTTATAATCGTTTTCACACTTGTCTCAATAACATGTCCACTTTACATTTAACATTTAAACACTTAACACATTCACCATATCAGTAGACTGTGTGAAATAAACTGTGTATATATTTGCATTGCTTTGATACAAAATGCATTCAATCACCACTTCTTCCAATATTCCTGAATACCTCTCTCAGTCAATGTTCACCACTAGCAAATTTTGCTGATTTGTAGATACTCTCTTCAAAACAGTTAAGATTCAGTTCAAAACCTAACAAAATTTAGATCAATTGGCTGCATTTTAACAGAGAAATTAAACCATACACAAAGTAAAACAAATTATTCTGATTTATGCAGGAAGTTGATTCAGTTTTTTGTTTGCAGCCTTGTTGCCATCTACACAAAAGAGATCATATTTGCATTGAACTGCGCATGTACAGTATATAGGCAAAATATATAGTTGTGGCTGAAGACATTTTTCCATTTTTACTGCTGTATATGTAAATCATAAATTATCAGTGAGAGGAAAGTGACTCAAGTAGGCAACAATGGTAAATTTACACACTCTGTAGTGCGATCTACTGCATTGTGACAGCAAAACAACAGATCCAAAAGTTTGTTCTTGGTGTCATGACAGCTGCTTGGCTTCAAATATTTATGGGTTGTGGGGGATAGAAGGGGTCGATAAGATATGCTAAAGATTTTTTTTCCTAGTGGTAGACTTCTAATGGTAGTCTCATGTGGTGTTGTTTCACTTACTGTACTGAATATGAAAAGTGTCTGTACACTTTTTGTGTACTATAGTATACCACAGAGCTGTCATGAAGCATATAGCAAAATTTCAGTCTGACTGGATTTGTTTGCCATTACAATATGTACTGCAATACTGTAAGAGCTGTTGTATTTTTTTTCTTTTTTTTTACAATGCAAAACTAAACTATGCAAAAATAGAAGAATAGGTATGGCAGCACGAGTGTTTTGATGAAGTATATAATGTTTTTTTTGGTGGTTGAAGTGCATTTTGCACCAATGGTGAACGGATGTGCTCAGGTGTGTGATGAGTTTTGAAAAAGTGATCATGGTATTAAGACAAGTGTGAAAATTTATGTAAAAAAAACCTTGTATATTCCTTATTTAGCTTATATAGATATTAAAATGTATATGCAGTACAGTAGCCAGTAATATGTAATGCATCCTCAGTACAATTATATAATATGTGGAAAATGTTAATAATAATTTAGTGGTGAATAATTATTAATTTTATTAAAAATTAAACTTCATCAGTTTATATTAATTCAATACTTAACACAAATTAAATTTATTTAACAAAATTGTAGCTGTTTTTTGTCTTATTTGTAATTTACTACAATGCATTTAATAAAAATGCCATTTACTATAACACCATTTTTTTACACACAAAAGGAAGTTTGGTTTCAAAATAGTTTATTAAATTTACTCAGTAGAAAATCATATAATTTATGAAAGTATGTTTTCCTCCATTTGTCAGCAATCTCAGCGCATCAGTCCAGTTTTTCAGTTGGTAGAGATTTACAGATATAACACTGTAAATGCTGCTAACACTGAGACAGGCCTGCATGCCAAACCGGACCAGCTTTCACAAACAATTCATTTAACATTAGCACACATGGCTTACATTTGTAAACAATCATATATAGAGCTTAAAGTTCAAAGGCCACAGCTGTTCACTTACTTTTGCTAACTTTGGTCCATGTTTTTTCCCCATAATAGTATCATATAAATGTCTGTATTTAGCTGGCTGAGATCAACTCGTAGTGTTTAAATGCATAAGTTATATATCTATCATATAAAATGAAATATAACACTGAATTGTATACTTCAATCTGACAAACGCACAGCGTTCGCGACTCAGAAAATAATAATAACACATAAACTGGTACTTTGGTAAAACCTCCACCGATATGTGAAGAACTTCTTCAATAAGGCGTTGATTTAAAAAATCCACCTCTGTCTAAAAATGTCTGAGGTCATTTAAAACACTTAAAGAATCTTTCCATTTCCAGTTTTCTTTTTTTTACAAAATCATTTCAAGATTCTTCCCTTTATGAAATTAACAATCAAGTAAATGTCCCTTCTTTACTCTCTATAATGCCATATGAACTACTATGTAGTATAATACTGATAAATATGGCAGTTTATATCCAAAGCAGTAATACTTGAGACTTTCTTTACCTTCCTTTTATCTCATTTCCTGACTAATACTCAACATTTTCCATTTTCTCTCTCTTGCTTTCACACCTTACCCACCTGTTTAATTCATTTACATCTTACTAACTCTCTCTGATATGTCTGTTCAAATTAAGGTAGTTTAATACTTAAAAAATATAGAATAATACATAACTGTTCATGCACCTACATTTTTTTGTCTTTGGTAAAATAAAGCCCTTTTTACATGAATGCAACTTGCTAGATTGTCCTCTTTCACATTCTCTTAATGACCTGCTGCTGACCTTACAGTCTTGAACATGTTGGCATTATGTCCAGAGGCCATCTTGTGCCCATAAGAATTGTTGTTTAGACTTCCATACAGCATGTATAAGCTACTTGACCTTGAAATGTTTCTTGCATTGTGGTCAAATTGTGCAGGACCTTTTGTTTGCATTGTTATTTTGCATTCTTTGGATAATCTGATGTAATTTAGACTCACTGGTCTAAATGTAATTGAGAACCTCTTTTTTTTGTAAATTATTGGTTACAACATCGTTCAGTCAAATTTTGGGTTCTTTAGGTGTTTGTTATTGTGTGCCTCCCTCCATCCCCTACTTCCTCCTCCTGGGTAGATTATTACACCACTGTATTCAGTTCCCCGGGCATGAAGCTGCTGTTTTCAGCCTCTTGGGGGCACTCTAGTACAACTCAGGAGACATGCTGGTATTTTCCTGCCCACACTGAGACACCTAGTAATAGGTTCCCAGGTGAGGGGGCATGTGGGTGGCTGGATGGCGTGGGCTGGGGTAGATGCCGGCTCCGGGTGAGTTCCAGTAAGGGTTAGGTGCACCAAAGAAGCCGGAGGACGTGACAGGCAGTGCCTGAGGATGAGGTGACACAAAGTTCATTTTCTGCGTATGGGGGTGGTAGGAGCTCACATAGGGCAGATCAGAAGGGTATTTGTACATGGCTGATTCAGGAGGGTGAGGCTGTAAGGCCTGGGCAATGCCATGGAAGTCGAACTTGTAGGCGTAGCGCTTGCCGTGCACCTTGGTCATGATGTTTTTGTCATAGTAGTAGCGTAGAGCACGGCTCAGCTTATCGTAGTTCATGTTGGGCTTGCTCTTACGCTCTCCCCAGCGCCGAGCCACCTCATCTGGGTCGGTCATCTTGAACTCGCCATTTGTGCCCTCCCACGTGATGCAGCTCGAGTTCGCGCTATCCGAGAGCAGCTCCAGCAGGAACTGCCACAGCTGGATCTGACCGGAACCTGAGGGGAGAATCACACAAATACATACCATCACATTCACAGACACACTGTCAAAAAAAATGACATTTTATAATATTGGAGGAACATGGATAAATATTCGATAAAAACGTTCTCAAAACTGAGAAACCTTGACAGCTTGAACTTGAAAAGTTCTTAAAAACCAAGCTTGCAGAAAATGCTGTCAAATATTCAGCAGTAATTTGACAGGTTGAGGCTTAGTCTGTAATATTACCATAATAATGCCTTTTAAAAGCTTTAATGCACTTTTTAAGTGTATGTCAGTTAAGAATGTTCATTGAAGAATATAAAAAACTCAGGTTCCTTAGAGAGAAATTTGGCCTACTGTATTAACCACATTATCACCACACCATCACTATACTGCACAACAATCAGGCTTAAAGAAGCACTTTATAATTTATAGTGCCCTGTGGTGACTGTAAGATAATTGCAATAAAAACATTGATAAGCCTCGCCTTCCCCCAACTAAACCCGCCGTCTGAGTTAAAACTACATACGAGTAGCTCTGTTCCAGCTGGGGGTGGGACTAATTTCAGGACCAGAAAAATGGTAACATAAAGATGAAATTTAAAAACTAGCCATATCCACTGCAAGGAAACACTAGTTTCTTTTTTCTAACACTTTTTTTCCTGTTTCTGTAAATCTGTTTTCTTCATAATTATATACAGTGCATCTGGAAAGTATTCACAGCGCATCACTTTTTCCACATTTTGTTATGTTACAGCCTTATTCCAAAA
>JAQQZX010000009.1:9269435-9287138 GCA_030068355.1 Notoglanidium maculatum | reverse complement strand
CGCCCGAAGATGCTGGGATTGGCTCCAGCTTCCCCGCGACCCAGACGGATAAAGCGGTATAGATAATGGATGGATTTGATGGAAATTTAACACATATTCAAGCAATGTAGAAATGGCTCAAGGTACTTATTTTAAAAAATCTGGTCTTGTGTGATCTGATGACTTGTGATGAATACAAGTTTTAGTGCTTATATCATATTCCATTATATTTCTCTCTCTCTCTCTCTCTCTCTCAGTGCTGTATGAAAGTGTGTTAATCTGTCATTTCTGCTCAGTATGTCTTCAGTTCAAAAGTTCTTTTCCTTCTGAATCTCTACTGTATGAATATAATGAATTATTTATATTTCTAATGTGGCAGTCCATAAGGTAAAGTCAGGGCTTAATAAAAACAGCTGTTTTGAGTTTGGGATCCGGCTGCAGCTTGACGTGTCACTGCATCTGAGTGTGTGTCTGTGTCTGTATATGTGTGTGTGCTGGTAGATTCAGAGCCCTGTGTGAAATTGGTTCCTGTGCGTTTAATGGCTCCTGATGGATGAATTTCAGGCCACGAAACCCAAACAGCCATTTCTCTACCACACACCACCCTTCATTTCTGCACCAGTAGCAGACTTCTCAAGTATCAGTTTCAAGCAAGACTGGCAGACTCACTCTAACTGCTGTTAACTAATCATACACACTCACTCACACTTCTACAAGCTAAGTGTAAAGAGCCTGAATGTTTTGCCCAATGAGCAGAAATATAATCCAGCAGCTACCAAAAGAGTGGAAAATTTTACATTGTTCGCTAGTGCCAAAGTAACATGTGACAGGCAAATTAGTTCAAATCGCAGTTTGGTCAGCTTTGTTTTAAACCAAAGAAAATGACAAAGCAGTCTTCCATTGGATAAACAACAGTGGTATATGCCAGTTAACCACTATATAAGCCAATTGTGGTACTCACCTAGAGCCATTCACCTGACCCACTCTTCCTCCTCCTCCTGTGGTTCCTGCTCCTCCTCCATTGCTGCACTCCATCTTGATAGTGACACGGCCAGGCGGAGGGGTGAGCCAGTCCTGCTGTGTTGCGCGTGGACTCAGCTTACTCTGGCCATACTCACTCACTGCTGATGCTGTCATGTCTGGCTTGGCCTGCTGGGCCACGCTGTAGACACACTCAAACAGAGATTGGTCCTCACTCACCACGGACAGCGCCTCCTATAGATACAAGAGGCCATAGAGAGGTATATAAAAATTGCAATTTGCTATTGTGATATCATTACAATCCAGAGGTGGCTAGAGTAGTCAAAAGCCATGCTCAAGTACAAGTGGTGAAAGTTCTGTTAGTAACACAATTATCCCAGTAACCAGTTGTGTTAAAAAGAATTCATTTAACAAACTACGATATTAAAGATCATTTAAAGGGTCTCATCCAGCATCCAAAGTGTTCTTCAGTTTTTGTCTTAAAGGTTCAGAAAAGGTTCCAAGATTCCTTTTCTTTTCCAGTCAGTGTAACATCTAACTCTATATACAAATAATATACACTCACCAACCACTTTAATAGAAACAGTTGTACTCAATCAGTCAATCATGTAGCAGCAACATCAAAACGCATAAAATCATACAAATCTGGGTCAAGTGCTTGTTAATGTTCACATCAAACATCAAAATTGGGATAAATTCTGATCTTAGTTACTTTGACCATGACGTTGTTGAATGTTACAGACGGGCTGGTTTGGGTACTTCAGTATTTCTTGTTGATGAGAGAGATCAGAGGACAATTGCCAGACTGGTTCAAACTGACAGCATACAATAACTCTTCTAAGCACTCCTTACAACTGTGATGAGCAGAAAATCTCAGCATGCACATCATGTCAAACCTTGATGCAGATGGGATACAACAGCAGAGGACCACACTCCTGTCAGCCAAGAACAGGAATCTGAGGCTAGGTTTACTGAAACTGGCCAGTACATAAATCATATTAGATTAGTGCTAGATAAGTGAAATGTGTGGCCTCTTGTGAAGGTTTTGCAGGCAATTGAGATCCAAATCAACAATAATAACAACAACAACAAAACTACACGAAAAAAGTAATAGGAACAACATAGTTGAATAAAATTTATAGAAAGTATTGTTATCCTACAATGTTTGTCTTACATATTTACTTGAGTAAGAGTAACTGTAACTTTTGTACTATGAATGACTGAATGAGTGGACAACATCGCTCCATTCACTCCTATTGTGTGTTTTCAAAGCCTTTTTTTGGGTCAAAATGGTAGTTGCCATTTAGCAAAAACACAGTTGGACAGGCAGTGGGTCCGCCTCTCACCCTCACCCAACTATATTAACTTGAAGTAAGTTACCCATCTGAATGGAGAATTGCTTTGTGTTGTGTTGTCAGTGGAATTCATTTGAAGGAGTGAGTGCTTAACCTTGTCAAGACATTTAGAGTTTTCACTAAGGTCATGCAGCCAATAAATTATTATTAAGTTAACTAGTGTTAGCTGCCCTGTTTTTCTGTCATCACCTCATTTACTCATGCTGGTTTACTAGTTATAATATCAGTACAACAAGCTAGCTTAAACATCAAATTGAGCAACATACTGGAAAAACAACAGAGAACTCCCAGCTGAGGGTCTGTTAGAACAGTTTACAGTGGAACAGGACATGGCTTTGCTACAGAGCTTTCAACAACTTCAGATGCATGTGTGTTCAGGAGACTTGACTGTCGTGTGCATAACTGTCGATCACCTCATCAAGCCTGCCCTTTTATTTATCAGCAAATAACTTCTATAAAGCAAATTTATCGTACGGAAAGCATAAGGGGAGATATCGGGATCGACTGAACTTGTAAAAATGACAGACCACTATTCCTGAAAAAATATTAAAAAGAAAGTTCCATTTTATACCCATTCATGAACATGGGAATGGGTGGGGTTGAAAATTGTACTGCATTCAGCCACTAGAGGGCCTCTTAGACATTTTGGCTTCACTTTTGATTCCCTGTTACGATGTCCACTCATATATACAGTCATTGGCACTATTCAATAACACTCAACCACTCTTTCAACTTATTTAATTATTTAAGTAACAAAGTAAACATAGTGTGTTACTCCACCTTTTTACAGTCATACTTCAGACATAACACAAATTCTTCAAAACGAAAGCTTCTGAAGCCCTGGCACTATATCAGCGCTGTAGTCTGTAGCAGGTCTGTTTATGTTGAGAACCAAAATAAAGGGCGCTCCCTAAAAGGTCTCGGTTCACAGCTCAGATGCAAAGGTCATTACTACAGTGCTGGGCTGGATGCAAAGGGAGGCATCAGCTTGCGCTCGCAGAAACCACACCCACCCATTTCCCACTGGTCCTGTTACTACACACTTAACAAACACCAAACACACACATGCTCATTCAATGCCCTACATCCAGCCATATACTTCCTCTGTTTTTTATCTTATGGAACAACTCATCAGGGCAGCCACTACTGGAAACAACCATAAAGCCTGTCCCGACTGTAGTAGGATGGTTATGAGCAGATAAAATTGCAGCGCAAAATGCAAAGAGCTCTAAACTTTGCAGAAGGTTTATGGAAACAGCAGACATTTTGCCAGATTGAAAATGAAAACAGCACTTGTTTTCATGTTTTCACCCATTTTGATTCCAAAGCATCCACTTTTACTATTCTATAATTGACAACTATAAAGCACTGGAAAGCTGATGGTTTTTTCAGCCATTTCACCAATCAGCAGAATGACACACTTTAATGTCCTTTAATGTCAGTTAAAGCACTAGGTAGCAGAGCACAGTTTAGTTTCCTTCTTCCATCCAACCTACCAAATCGACACATGAATGTGTCTCAGTGAACATCAAGAAATTTCCTTTGATGGATTTCTTTAGTGTAAGATCCACTACAACATCTTCAGTAAGTGAATAAAAAAAGAGCAATGCTGAAAAATGTGGAGACTCATACTTTCTGGGTGTTTTTAAAAGGAATGACTAACCCAGGATGAAGCTAAGGCATTTAGTTCCAGTATTCAGTCCTGAACATTTTATCCACAAATGGCAGCTCAAGCCAGTGTTTGTATGTGCTCATATAATTGTGTTCACTAGGATAATCATAAAAAGTGATGATTTTGGGTGGCAGGATTGTGTTCTAATCACAGTGAGTCTGGAAGCTCATTCATGCTGAAAGCAGCCACAGTCAGGAAGTATTCTGCTGGCCCTTCCTGCATCAGAGCTCCAGATAGTGAGGATAATGGAAAAGAGGAAAAGCCTATCCATCCACATTCTAATTGTGATATGGCCATGGGTAGAGTGAGTGAGAGTGAGAGAGAGAGAGAGAGAGGTGAAGGTAGATGACGCACTGTCATTAACACCATAGGCTTAGGAGGCCATTAACCTCTAAAAAAGTTCAGCAAAGTGCTTGTGCCCTTACATTTCCCCAAATCAGCGACTCACAGACACTGTTTTCATAGCCTCTCCCTCAGTCTCCCTCTGCCTCAGTCACTCACCCACTCATTCTTCTTTCTTTTTCATTCACTCACTCATATATTCACTCTTTTATTCACTTCTCACTCACTCGCTTACTTATTCACTCATTCATCCACTCATTCTTCATTCTTTCCCACTCACTCACTAATTCACTAACTAAGTCACCCACTTACTCACTCACTCACTAACTCACTCACTTACTCACTCACTAACTTACTCACCCACTTACTCACTCACTAACTCTCTCACTTACTCACTCACTCACTCTCTCACTTACTCACTCACTCACTCTCTCACTCACCCACTTACTCACCCACGTACTCACTCACTAACTCACTCACTCACCCACTTACTCACTAACTCATTTACTCATCCACCTAATCACTTACTAACTCACTCACTCACCCACTGAGTGAGTAAGTAAGTGGATGTGTAAGTGTGTTAGTGAGTAAGTGGGTGAACTCAATAACTCACTTACTCACCCACTTACTCACTCACTCACCCACTTACTCACTAACTCACTTACTCACCCACTTACTCACTCACTAACTCACTCACTCACCCACTTACTCACTAACTCACTCACTCACCCACTTACTCACTAACTCACTCACTCACCCACTTACTCACTAACTCATTTACTCACCCACTTAATCACCTATGAACTCACTCACCCACTCTTTCACTCACTCTTTCACTTATTCATTCACTCACCCAATCTCTTACACACTGTCCTTCACTCACTTTCTCTCTCTGATACACCTCCCCTTCTCCCCAATCACTGACTCTGTCTCACTTCTCTTTCCTTCACTCTTTCAACTACTTTCCCTCACATTTAACTTCTCTAACCCCTCACTCCCCTCCTTAATCCTCATTCTCTCACTCATCTTACTCCTTTCTTTCCCACACTGACTCCTTGACTCTCACTCCATCAGCAGAGATAAAGCGAGGTAAGACAGAAACGCTAAAACTTAAAACACACACCAAAAAGTTAGAGCGAAATGCATTATGTTCTTTAATGCACTAAATCGCTAGAATGCTGATAATTTTACCCAAAAGCTCAGTCTGGTATGTCATATTCATCATCGGCTGCACATTTTTACAATAACCAAATAAATGAAATCATTTCCTTTTGCTTTATCATTTCAAATATACAAATATAAACAGTAACCATCAGTATAGGATCAGTGAAACTCCACAGAACTTGTCATATAGGGGAAAAAACTGCAGTACAACTGCCAGCAGAATAATTTAGAGAGAACCATGAATTGTTGCAATTTCCAAAAATTTCCACTGCAGTTTATAGTAGGGTCTAAAAAAGTGTTTAAAACTCTTAGTGCTCTGCCAGGAATTGTACAGAATCCATATTCATCAAATAATAATACAATTCTACATGAATTACTAATTTCAAAGTGATGTGGATGTCAGTTTGTTTTTATTTAATATGAAATGGCATCATTATTGCATAACTATAATGCAGAACTAAGAAATAAGTCAATATTAGGTGTTAGTTGTTAAGAGGTTATACTGGTTTACATTTATACAAAGACTGTTGAAAGAAAAAACAACTGCTCTCAATTTTATATATAATTAAAAGTGAATTAAAAGGAAATCAAGTGCTACTACTGTATAAATATGATCTAGCTCTCATTCACTCCAGACCAGCAGAACATTAATAATAACATATAACTAGACAAAACCAAAGTATTACCATTTTTTCTTGAACTCACACTAAATATGTCACATTATCAAATGTATTAAGAAAGAAATTGTACTGATAATATTCTCATTCTCAACCTATAACTAAACTCAGACTATCTCGTGTAGACTGTTATTAGCTAGGCAGTACGCAAAGTCTCCTGATGAGTTTACCAGACAAGTAAAACAGCATAGAGAACACTGTACATACTCACTTCTGCCTAAACAATTAGTCCAGCACAGTTTCCCAAAATGTTAAACATGCTCTGTGCTCTACAAGCATTTCTTCTTCATACACTTCAGCCCTAAAGCATACATATATAAATAAATACCTCCACTAATATACCCCATCCCATGACTATGCCATTAGGAGGTGTCTTGTGTTATGTGCTAAATTAATTAGGATTTTAGGACAGTCTATTTCGAATGGAGATACAAATTGTGCATTTAATGACCTGCTTTATATTTCTGTATGTAGAAATAATGAGTTAATACATACATACTGTATCTGTCACAAGAAAAGTTTATTCTGTAGCTTCTGTAATTAACTAGATATCTAATGGCTTCCCCAAAATTTGAGGCTCATATTCACCTCAACAGGAAAAAAACAATGCCACCTAAATGCATTACTACTGTGAATGATAAAGTGAATACTGTGTATAGTGTGTAAGACTCCAGCTGCTGTGCAGTCAATTTGAAGCACACAACCTGACTATATGGAAAACAGAGTTCAACACAATATCTTGAGTGCTCAGTATTGATGTAGTACATAGAATTGGGGACAGTAATTTGGGGTTGATATCTACAAAAAAGGTTACATTAAATTCCTAACTTATTCCCAAATTACATTAAATCCCTAAATTTCATAATACAACATGAAGAAATGCTAATGTGTTCACGTTACACATAAGTAATTACTAATTCTAGGGTGACTGCTTAATCTTAAGCACATAGATATAATGTAACAATCTGTCCATATATATTAACTACAGGCTAATAAAATGCTTTAATATTTATTTAAGTCTATTAGGAGGCTAATAAAGGGGGTAATTTCAATTAAACATTTTTGGAACAATTTTTGCAATGCTTATAGTTGCAATTTCTTCATGAATTAAAACAAGCTCAATCAGCATTTAAATGCTCATTAACATGAATGCATTTAGATATAATCTTCAAAAAATTACTAACTCTCTTAAAAGCTCAGTTTGATACTTTGATTTCAGCACAATAAACACAAAAATCATATTTGGAGTTAATTCATTATTTATTTGAATGAATAAAATCATCTGCATATAGTAAATTTAACACTACTAAATTCCAAGATGGTATTTTTTAAAAACCCTGTAACACATTCCTTTGATGGCTAACACCATACAGCTAAACACCATCATTTAAGCAATCTTAATTTCGTCTAACAATAACTGGTTTAAAATCAATTTCAAGTGACATAAAGTGAGTGTTAAGGCTGGTAAATATTACGTATTTTGTATTGTCAGAAGTTTGTTCCTGCCTCAACATTCAGCCTCAAGGACGGAAAATCCTCACTTTCCAAAATTTAACATAGAAATTGAATTTTTTTATGTGTTTAACCGCCTGGAGACAGGTTTTCAGTATACATCGTTGTTGTTGCTCTTTTGTCACTATGCTGATGGTTTCTCTATGTGCGGACAGTCAGAATAGGAAAAAGGAAATTTACAAAGCAGCGAAAAGGAAATCTTGTTGCAGTGCCATGGCATGAAGGGTGTTACCCCCTCCCGCTCAAATCTGTTCTTTGAACAACAAAAGCGATTTTAAATATTGTCATGTAAGTAAGTTGTAATATTAAAACTTACCTTGATCGTGCTTGCCATTGTAACACAGGACTATATAGTCCTGTTTTTTAAAAAGGAATTTCAGCTGCAATGAGTATGTGTGAGGTTTTTTTTTTTCTGGCGATGAGTGTGTTAAGTTGAGGTTCCACTGAGCAGTGTTTGGAGCGGATGAGATTGTGCTAATGCTGGAAGTGAAGTCAACCAATAGCAGGAAGAGCTTTCTATTGGTTCTGGCCGAAACAGCTCGAAGAAACAGGATATTTGGGAGAGGGGAGATAAGAAGGCCTGAAACAATGTTGATATCCTGTAAACCATGCGTGTGGTTACTTTAAGAGACAGAGCAAAACCTAAGTTGACTTCACCTACAGTGGGGTGTCCTAGAGAAGGGGTGTCAATGACAGTGTGATTGGCTAGTCGATGTTACAGTGTCAGCTACAGTTTCTTCCGTAGTTATCCACAATATTTCCAAAATGTATAAATATGGCGAACATAATAGCAAACTGGTTGGAAGGGAAAACTGGGTTATAATGAAAATATCCTGGTTAAATATTTTGACTTTGACTATAAAAAGACAAAATCTCTAAATATGATCGTAGACTTGACTGCTTATCACACTTTAAAATGTCTGATAGGCAAAAGGGTATGGAAGGTTATAAAACTGTATAAAACTGAAGAAGTAGAAGGTCAAAATGAGGAACAAAAGGAAGAAACTGGGAACACCAAATTGGCAAAGGAAAAAAGTGTATCAACTATACCATGAAGTAAAACAGCAAAATTACGGTAGAATCAACCATATTTACCATAAAGTAATAATAACAGCATTGTATAGTCTACTTAATAGTAAAAAAATAGAAAAGCACTGTACTATACTGTACTATGTACTATACAATGTACTAAAAGTTTTTATGCGTGAAATAGAAAAGAGAGACAGACAACAAGATAGAAATGCCCGTTATAGGCAGGATGCAGATGTGATGATTATATAGTGAGTATTAGTCAGGGTTGCAGGCAGAGAGTTGGGGAAACAATGGAGAAATACAGAAGACAGGGAGGGAGAGAGATATGTTATACATAGATATTCTTCATACAAATAAAAACAATTCTGATTCAGAAGTCACCATACTGAACCTGAACAACTCGACCAAGCACCAAGCTTGCTTACTGTATGTGTAATGCAGTTGCCATTAGACAGGAACATCAAAAAATCTCCTTGTGTATATGTGTGTATGGGTACTGTAGTGATGTTACAGTTGTGTGTGTGTGTGTGTGTGTGTGCATGTGCTCAGCGGTGTGTTGATGCTTGTGTGAGCAGTGGTGCGTTTCTGGGCTGCAGATGGTATTGTGTAATGGCGGTTGCTTTGAGGAAGTTACAAAAGGGGTTTAAAAGGTTTTGTAAGCAGTTAGTGACAAAAACATTTTATTTGGTTCAAACTGCCTCCCAAATTCAGAAGGACAAATATAAATAAAAGTAATGGAACATTCATTAATAATTACACTGTAATCAACCTAAATGTCTGCAGTGTCCCTGCAACTTAGTTTGAACTTCGGTTATACAGTTATTTTCTCTCCCTCAAACGATCCAAAGAGATTGCATAAAAAGGATTTCAACTTATTTTGTAGTTGGGAACAAAGCAATAAATATTGCAAGAGTGTTAATTCTGCAACAACATGAGAGCAATAGGATGCAAATTAAGGATAAAAATCCCCACAGTTTGAACATACACTTCCAGCACAGAAAAATTGAAAAAGCTTTTGTAAAACCTATTATGAAACCCATATTCATAATTTCTTGTAGTTAACATTAAAGCAACTATAATTGAACCTAATAATACAATACTAAAACTCAAGTAAACCTAGTTATTATATTTTATGAGGTCCAATAATGCCCAAAGGTTCAGTACAGTAGTATAAACACACAGTAACTTAAGTGTACCATGAAGCACAATGCACTTTGGATTTTATAAATAATAGCCTGTATATAATTTTAATTACTGACAACTTATCAAACTAACCAAATATTCCCAGGACCAGGGTCAGTGGATCCACATTGACATTTCTTACTCTCATCACTAAATACTTTTCCCATTGGTTTTACTGTAGTGGCTGAACATTTCATAGTATTACTGAGTAATATGCTATAAATTTAATAACGGCATAATAAACTTTAAAATTAAAATGATATATAGTACTGGGCAAATATCTTAGGCACACTTTTTTTCTCCATTATTGAGAGAGAACAAAAAAAATTTTTAGATTTCCAAACATTAATTTTCAAAAAAATAAAAAAACATAATGAAGGGTTTTGCATGCAAAAAAAGTCAAAGTCTCCAAATGCTCAGTAAAGCTCTTTACACATACAGGGTGACGCAAATAAATGATGCGAAAGTGCAGAAATATCACTGATGAATTTAATGCAACATTAATATTAACTGTAAACATGATGCAATTTTGCGAGCATTCCACAAAAATAATCATGTAATGAGGAATCGACAAGTGATGAGCTGGATCTTATTCTTTTCCAAAAAAGGGGAGAAAAATTTGAATTCATCCTATCTTGAGAATTAGGAGAGGACACGGGGAGTTTCACTGCTTGGTTCAGGATCACGGTCTATAACCTCTATCCATCGTCATCACATCACAATGTAGGCTAAGGACCACAGACTGTACACCAAGTGTTTTAAACTCCCTTTAAAGTGTTTATCCTTATAATTTTTATTGCCCTTGAGACATTAAAGGAATGAGAAACTCCACCATGCCTGAAGCAGTATGATGACATTTCCACAACTTACGCTCTGATTGGCCAAATGCGTTCTTTTTGCAGATGAAATGATAGAAAAATTGTGCCTGTTGTGAAAAAAATAAATGTCGCTTTTTCGCCCATGAACATTCGTCTTTGATGTGAAAATGTTCATTTACTGGATAGTCCTTCGAAAAAATTTATTGTCAGACAAACAAAACTGTAATAACAAATTTTGCCTATAAAACTGCACAAACTGTACCTGGGACTACTATTTAATAAAATAAGCAAAGGGTCAATTTTCTTTAGTTTATTACTGTTTACTGTACACATTATAGTATTTTTAAGTAGAAGGATTTAATTTCATTATTGACGTCATTCATTATTTTATTAGTATTGAAGTCATCTTTACTTTACAGCATTTTTTTGCATGTGCATGAGACTTTTACACAGTACTGTAAATAAGTACTTCAAGTAAAGTAAAATGACAATAAAGCTTATAAAAAAACACCTATGGGTCACTACTCGCTACTTACACACTCTAAAAACAGAAAAAAGTAACTAATGAACATACCACGCTACAACATGATAAATTGTTAGAAATTAACGATAGTCTTTCACTGGAGCTTTAGGAGGCATTGCTTCATTGTTTAAAATAAAATGAATAGTTATTTGATTTATTTTTATGTTTATGTAAATTCTAATTCTTGTCCAACTTGTCCTGGAGAATACTAAGAGCAATGTAGTGACACTTCTATGCAAAGCTAAATTTGATTAAATTCAACGTAGTGACTATACACTTCTATCACACTAACGCAGGGCTCGTCATCTGGAGGACTGCAGTCTTTATGCAGATTCAGCGAAGTATTTCAGCAGATCAAACCAAGAACCCGAAAAACTCCCCAAAGGGTCATAGTAGGTATTTTTTGAGCTACTATTGCATTCACTTGCAATATTTTAGCATTAACCCCAACACTTATTGTGAGGGAACACAAAACTATTGTGAGAGAACACAAAAGTAGCTTAAAAAAAAAATCCCCACCATAACCCTTATGGGGCTCCATAAAAACTAGTGCACTTAAAGGTGCACTATGTAAGGTTTTGAGGTATTAGCAGAAATTAAGTATATGTATTTCATTGTGTACTTATGGAATTCTTAAATATGTTTTCATTAGTGTATAAGTACCTGTGACTACAAATCATAATGTTATTTTAAGCTTAGAATGAGCCCTTTATATATACATACGGCGTGGGTCCACCTCTACAGAGCCACCATGTTGCGCCGCTACAGTAGCTAAGAATGGACAAACCTCTAGAGAGCGCCTTCTGCATTTTGCGTTATTAGAAGTGGCAGAGTGAATCTGGAAGGAAGCACCGGAAGATCAACAAAGAAGAAGAAAGGAAGACAAGGAAGAAGAAATAAGTGGAATCAGTGTTTGCTGGTACTGGATAACAAGTGTGAGGACCCAAATTTTGAAAAATGTAGAGTAGTTTTATATACAGTATATGGAAGACATACTTATTATGTAACACAGAAAAAGCAATAAAGTGTGAATGTAAGTACTTGAAAGTATGCTACAGGCATCTGATGCCACCATTCCTTCTAATACACCCTTGTAAAGGGAGGGGCAAGGGAGGGGCATTCAAGTGGTTGAATCCTACATAGTGGACCTTTAAAAAAAACATGAGCCATTGTGCCTTTTGTAGCAGCTATCATCTGTTCATCTGTTACAGCTAGTCATGGCCATTTTACCTGAAGGTAGCTCATAATGAATGGAAAGAGTTTCCACAGACTTCATAGATTTGTTTAAGTTGCCCTCTCTGGTCTAATTAGAGAAGTAATAATATGGCTTGTTAAAAAGTCAAAGTTGGAAACAGAATGTTTAAGGACATTGGAAAGAGAAGTATGTGTTTATTCTCTGTTTGCAGTTCAAAACAGATGTCTCATCTGTTCAGAGTCCACAGCTCCAGTCAAAACAATGCAAAACAAACCATAACCACTTGTTATGTTTTGTATTATGTATAGCCATGGACTAATCACAAATAGCTTTAAAAAGCTTTAAAAGGTAACTGTTGTCGTAGATCATTCATGTTAGTTGCTTATCTGGTCCTTTGTAAGCAAGGAATGTTACGTAGATCAACCTTCGTAAATTTTCAAAGTTTTAGCTTGAAAAAACACATCTTGGTTTATTGTAGTTTTTTTTCTTTTAACATAACAGAATGATAATTTAACTAAACCACTGCATTGTAGGAATTAAGAATATGTGCTGTTTGAAATGGGTTGTGTGTAAGAGAATATATGTTGTGTAATACGAAAGGAACATAAGTCCCTCTATATCGCTGTCTCCTTTCTGTCTGCATTTCTCTGTTTCTCTTTTTCTCTCTCACTTTCTCGAGTGATGTTTGATTTTTATGGCATCCTGCAGGATGTCTGTAGGAAGTCACCTTTGCTCTTTCTCCAAGTGAGCTGAGCGGCTGAGTCTGTATGCGTGTGCATGTTGCAGTGGAAATGCTCTTCAATGGGGGGGGGGTGGACAGGGCAGGGCCCTTCCACAGGAATGTCCTGTACAACACACAAACACACATGCACTGACGCACACACACACACACACACACACACACACACACACTCGCATACCTTTATCTTTACTATAAATACGCATTTCAGTGGGTCTTCTCAACTCTGCATTCTATGCAACATTTCCTTAAGTTCATTCGGTTCAGAAAGTGTGTGAAGCAAGTGCGTAAATACACTAATTTCACACTCACACTCTTGTCTCTTGGTGTACCAATGGTGAGTCAGGGAAACAGGCCAAAGAGCATCAACAGCATTTGGTGATCACAAACTGTCTGCTCACAGCACCATCTACAGACTCGCACCGTTACTACAAAGGGGTCAATTGAGTATGGAAAAACCAACGTGAAAGATAATAATGGTGTGTGTGCAGCTCCCTATGCCCCGACGGTGGTCCATGAGGCCCTGAGGGTATCAGATTATCATCATCTCTCTCCGCAGCCTTTTATAGCGATACTTACTGCAGTAGTGAAGCAGATTTTAAGAGCTCATTTATACCCACTTAATGACATTAGCCTTAATACAAGCACATTCATGGTGCATGACACTAGATTCAAATCTGAGCCAAAGTTTACGATACACTTTTCTTGTTTAGAACCTGGGTCGGGAAATAAGGTTGCTGCGTTAATTTAACAAGTCCAGATGTACGTGGTAAATAGCAGTGGAAAACCTGCATTTTGGATTTAGGGCTTCAGTAAATTCTATGCTGTTAAGAGTACCATTTAAAATGGATTAGATCCCAGTGTGTACATTACCCATTACCCAAACGAGATGACTGGTTTTCAACGTAGATCCATGAATAGCTGATAACTTAAACAATTCAACATGATCATTAGGAAATCCAAGCCAGTCTGAACATCAAGAAACACTTCACAGCCACATGACTAATTCTCACGGTTAAATATTAAATTAAGCTATTTATTAAGTGACCAACCACTGAAGGCCAATTTATACTTCTGCATCGGGTCTACACCGTAGCCTCATGTGCATGTCTACAAAAATGTAACTATGTCGTGGCAATACAGATTGTACTAACTGTGATTGCTCTGCTTGGTAGCAAATAGCAAATCAGCAAATCAGAAATCACAATATTGTGTTAATATAAATATATAAATTGCAAGGTGCTATAGTGCTGTAGATCATTGTAACAGCCAGTTTAATCTGGTGGATTTAATCACAAATTACACTGAAGTGCTTCGAGACGCTCATAATGCTGAATACAGATGAGTTAAAATATTCAGAAATGCTTTCAGTGAGAATTAATCTCACAGGATTTATTTTTCCCCAGTAAATTTATTTCCGTACAGCATTTTGTCTGTGTTATTTTCTGTTATCCCACAGTGAAACATGGAACTCACTTTTTCCGCACTTCTGAGTGACATCAGTAAATTCTGGTGTGTTTCATCTGAAAGCATCTCCTGGAGGAGACACACACCTTATGTGCAAGTACAAATACTTCACACGAGTGTTGACACCATACTTATGCTGTAGATTTGATGCAAAAGTATAAACTACCTTTTTATACATGTTGTATCACTCCCTGATGAGTCCCAAAAAGTTCCATTTATCCTCAATCAAAAGGCAAATTAAGGGGATTGTCTCCCTCTGCCATTGCAACATTCTTATAGGTTAATTTTATTTTATTTTTTTGGTTAATGGAACGGGCAGCACAGAGGTGCAGTAGTTAGCACTGTCGCCTCACAGAAAGAAGGGTCTGGGTTTGAACCTGCTGGCCGACTGGGGCTTTTCTGTGCAGAGTTTGCATGTTCTCCCCGTGCACGTATGGGTTTCCTCCAGGCACTTAGGTTTTCTCCCACAATCGAAAGACATGCAGATTAGGTCAACTGGCTACTATAGATTGCCCATACGTGTGAATGAGAGTGTATGGTCCTTCATCTCTCGGTGTTAGCAATGCTATAGATTAGTGACTTGCCCAAGATGTGCCCCGCCTCTTGCACAACGTCATCAGGCATTCGCTCCAGCTTCACCAAGACCCTTAATGGATAAGAGGTATAGATAATGGTGGATAAATGCTTTAATAGACCCTATGCTCCCGCTCCTATGTCATTGGGAGCTGAATGAAAGTAACTGTAAAAAAAGGTTAAGTAAAGTGACATATGTGCTCATAGACGGTGACATATCCTGCTTTTCCTGAAGAGCTAAAAAGATATTTTACTGGAAATCAAAATGTAGGCAATAATATTTTGATTTCCAGTGGTTGGGAATAGTAGGAATAACTTCCTAATTATATCAGTGGTTAATTGGCCTTCTGTCTACCTTCTGAAGTCATTCCGAGTGGATGAGATAGTTTCACTGGAGCTACCTTGACAATCGACAAAAAAACCTGAGTGGATAATTTTGGTGTTCAGCCAGAATGAAATCAGATAATTACTACAATACTTGCACCAAGCATGCTGATTACATAAAAATAAAATTGAACTATAATTTGCAGATATGTAATTTTTGGATTTTCAGTCCCCTTCTCTGAAGGCCATCTGGTAATTACACACAACTGTCCTACCATTAATACAATAGGTTGCGATAAAGGCTAGGAATTCATGCAATTAATAATCCCGTGTGATAATCAACTGGTATTCCTTTTTGATATGATATTGTATTTCTTGTGTGATAGTTACTATTCCAACTCCTACTTGCTTTCCCCTGAACCAAGCTTCCATGCAGTACATTAATATGGAGCACACACACACAAGGTCACTACAGCTTTGTAGACTGATGAATAGTGATAAAAGAATTTCTTGATTTGTTTGTAAAGCAGGAAGTGGTCTTGCATACAGTAAGTTGCATGAGTGTGAGTGTGCTTGGCTCCTTTTCTGCAACTCAATCTAGTAAACCTTGGGGAAACCCACTGGCACCCTTACCACTGTTCTCTTTCTATCAGCAGCATGTGAGGTTACTGGGCCACACTACTCAAAAACACACAAAAGCACACACTCAATCACTGAAACACACACATGGACATTCACATAAATGGTTCTTTGTTGCTACAGGAAATCATGGCTGAAGGTATGCTGTGCCAGATGCCCTGAGGAGAGGAGAGAATTCCTGTATTCTCACGTTAAACGGAGGAGAGAGAAGGAGTTTGAATATGAGATGTACAGCAGGACAGCAGAGAGAAAATCATCCCCGTTTAGCCAAAACCTTCTGAAACAGTAGCAATTCAGCTCTTCTGTTTCTCTCCTGTCTTTATTTGTTAGTCATATGCAGTCGCGTGTTCGTAAGGTTTATGAGGAGAATTTCATAAAAGCAACTCACTCTTCTGGAATTTTTACTACACCGGACGTGGACACTTTCTGTCAACTCACAATTAGCAGTTGAAGCTAACTTAATAAGCAAATTTTATGCATATTGAGTCTTTTCTTAGAACTTTATCAACATATCTAAGGAAAATATCGACATTCCTGACAGTTCTGTCTTGTTTTCAATGACACTGTGTTTTTACATTGTTTGTTTAAAATACTAAATGGCTAGGTGCTTACTAGCTAAATCATTAGCTCAGTCATTAGCTAGCTTCCTTGCTCAGAAGTCCAAATTTCCTATTTGTCTCATGATTATAACCACTTGGCCAGTAAGCACACATGTGTTTGTATTCTAAGATTAGTTTAAGTGGACCACAAGTCTTCTGCCTTTTGTACTTGGAAGGTGTGTTTGTTCTGTTTATAACATAAATGCTTTAAAATGAATGATTTATTGTGTTAAACAGTGTCATTTTGAAAAGGGAGATTCAATAGTAAGACACTAGAGCTTATTTGTTAATTATTTAAATTAATTGACAATCCCAACTGAATTTAGAACAATTTCTAACTGGATTTATTAAAAAAACATTAAATATACTACAAAAAAATAACACATTTGCCAAGGCCTTTAAAGATTTCTTGTCCGTTCTGCCTACATCAAACATGATTAAATCCTGCCCTCGCACAGTAAGAGCTCAGCAGGGTAGGAACAATTCTCATCTCATACATAAAGCCTTTCGTGTACTAAACATCATTAGATTCCACACTGCTCCACACTGCATTAATGCATGCGGCGAGAAAAATCCACAACACTGTACCGATGCCCAGGTTTCAGAACTTAATATTCTCACTGCAAGCTTTCAGACACTGCATGCACTGTCTCTGTGTGCTCGTATGTGTATCTGTGTGTTGGATGCAGCAGCCTACTTCATCTTCACAGTGGAAACAAACAGTCACTCTACAAAGTGCACCATGATGTGAGCTTTATACTTCACAGAATACTGAGGCATACATATACACGCTTTACCTGTTAAAGGTAAAAAAAAAAAATCTTCACAAAGCCAAAGAAGTCCACACAAAAACATAAACTGATGCTACACATGAGAACAAGATCACATGGGAGAGCAGAGGAGAGGAGAGGAGAGGAGAGGAGAGGAGAG
>JAQQZX010000009.1:9242402-9252900 GCA_030068355.1 Notoglanidium maculatum | reverse complement strand
ACGGTACCACGCTGGAATTCACTGAGCTCCTGAGAGCGACCCATTCTTTCACAAATGTTTGTAGAAGCGGTCTGCATATATATATGCCTATATATATATATTGGGGCGTGACAGTAATCCTGAGCACAAAGTGAGCTCAATGAAGACATGGTTTGCCAAGGTTAAAGATAAAGAACTCAAGTGTCCTGCACAGAGCCCTGACCTTAACCCCACTAAACACCTTTGGATGAACTGAAGCATCACCACCACCCCATGCCACCTTGCCTTACATCAGTGCCTGAACTTATGAACAAACTTGTGAATGAGCAGGTATGTCCAAACTTTTGACTAATACTTTACTGTCACACTCTCTTGCTTTTTTTCATGCTAAATAAAAAGCATTATCAATTTTCAATTTCATTTTCCATTTTCATCACCAGCAAACACTCAGTCCACTTCATTCTTCCTTGTTCATCTTCTTTGCCTTCCTTCTCTTGCTTCCTTCCAGATTCACACTGCACTTAAAAATGCAAAACACAAAAGGTGCTCTCTAATGGTTTGTCCATTCTAGGCTTCTGTAGTGGCACAACAAGGTGGCTCTGCGGAACAATACTCGCTCCCTATGGAGCTATAAAGGACTCATACTAAGCATATGAAAACACAATGATTCATAGTTATAGGTACTTATACACTAATGAAAACATACTAATGAACATTATTCATAGGACTACTATAGGACTATTTTATTTCTGCCAATAGATCCCCCCAAACCCTACACAGTGGACCTTTAAAGGGCTCTTTGGCTTTCCTCCATGCAGTTTATTTCAAGTGTAACTTTCATGTACTGGGCTTATTGTCAGTCTATGGCTAAGTCTTAACTTCTTGGCAGAGGAAACAAAATTTTGGGCTAAATATATTGGTACTTGGTGAAATTCATGATATCGTCAATCTATAGAAAAACGCTTAGACCACCAGTAAAAAAAAAACAGCCCCAAATCCTCAATCATCCAGCATCAGAGTTTACAGTGGGTTTTGGGGACTTTCCCTTTTCTTAAAGCATGCTAATTGTGTGCATTTCTGAATTGTTTGGTTTTCATCTCATTTGTTTAGAACACACTATTCCAGTGATGTTTGTTGAAGATGAGCAGCTGCATTTTGCAAGTTGCTCTCAGGAAGGGCTTCTTTAGTATAATCCTTTCTAATAGTTTTGATGCAAACAGCTGTTGTAGTAAGAAGAAGAAGAAGAAGAAGAAGAAGAAGAAGAGGAAGCAGAGGAAGAAGAAGAAGATCTTTTTATCTTTCAAAATAAAAGAAGATCTTTTATTTAGCCCATAAAATTTGAAAGGTGCCAATATTTCTGGAGTTGACTGCCTTTACACCACCAGTAAAATGCTTGGGCACACCTGCTTATAAAAGGCTTTTCTTCAATTTTACTGTATTCAATTATTTTAGAATAATAATGAAAACATTAACATTATAAAGTAATGCATATGGGATTATGCAATGACCAAGAAAATTGTAAATGAATCAAAACTATTTGGAGTTAAAATTACTAACAGTATTCTTGACAAAGCTTTACACACGCATGCAGTTTTCTCAAACAGCTTCATAAAGTCATGACCCAGACAGTTTCCCAGAAAGTTCACAAATAGGCTGAGCACTAAAAGTCAAGAGTTAAAAGTAAAAAACTATTTACTACAATATATATTTTAATTCATAAATGCATATATACATGGACATTAACCTCACTATTTACATTTGTAATAGAAACAAATTTCAACCACAAGCTTTTATCAAACTGTTCTTAAGACAAAAAATATATATATGCAAACTTTTATTGGTAATACATTTCAAATGTTTCTCTAACCAAATACCCTTGTACCAAATAGCTCTTAATACATCTAGGGAAACACATTTGACCACGTTAGTAGTGCTTAGCCACAGGTCTACCAGTTGATAGACAATGAGGGGTTTGGAAAAAACTCTGAATCAGTGACTCCAATGTAGGACTCATCCAGGGAGATAGATGAGAGGAGAAATGAAAGAACCCAAACCCACTCCCAATGTGCATGATAATGGAGTCTAGTGAGTGAGTAGGTTCAGGGAAAAACCCACCAATTGAATCATGGTAAAAGCCATGTATTCAGCTTGGACAGACAGGATACGTGTGGCTCCATCCATAGTCATGAGTTGCAAAGTAAATAACTTCATAAACTCCAACATGTGAGCAAGACAAGAAGAAAAAAGAGAAGGAGGTTGAATGACTTTGGCGCTTATTGAAAACGCTGCATCATAGTATCGGTTGATCCTCACCTCCATGGTAGTTAGAAAGGGTGAAAGAGTAACAATGCTGAGATACGGGTGGCTGAAATGACTTCTGTTCCCGCATTCATCCACTAAAAGCTACTAAACAACTACACCCATTTATAAATGTCTAATGGTTAAATTAATTCACTGTTAAATATTGTGATGAAAAAAATCATATACACTCAAGTCCGAAACATGAAGAAAAAAAAAACGTGCAGATACAGATCAAGAGTTTCGGGTAATGTTCATATCGGTATGAAGAAAAAGTGTGATCACTTTGACTTTAAGTGTGGCGTGCCCGATGGGAACCAATCATGTGAACATTAAGTGAAGCTCTTCACCTCTATCTGCATGATTTGATGCATTATGCTGCTGCCACATGATTGGCTGATTAGATAACAGCATAAATGAGCAGGTGTTCCTAATAAGTGACTGGTGACTGTATTATTTCGTTATTGTGACAACTTTCCCATACAACCAAAGTAAAGTCAACCTTGAGTTGTTATCACTCAGTTTCAAACTACCTATGAAGAGATGCATCACGTGACGTCCATTACAACGAGTAGGTATTAAAGAGGGCACTGGTACCACAATCTGTCACTTTATCAGACTCAGCAGTGTGAGCAGCAGTCACAGCAGTCTGTACGTGTGAGCCGGTTTATTTTACTGCAGTTCCAAGAAAAGCTTTAAAAAGTAAGTAACTAAATATCTAAAACATTAGCACAACTGAAAAGATGGCTACGTCGTCTAGACAATTTTATAGCCCGGAAAGTTAAAAGGAATCAACTTCAGGCTCGAAAATGAAGTTTTGGCCACAAAGAGTGAAAATACCAGATGTTTTTCTCTTCTTGAGAAAAGCTGTTGTTGTTTTGGTTCTTGTCTCGTGACAGAGCATTGTGTTTTATCCTGCTGCAAGTCAGCACAATAAGGTGTAGAAAGCAAGCTAAAAAGCTGAACAGAGGTTTTAATGTATGTCTAATGTTTAAAATGTGACACCTTAATAGCTATGGAGCACTCATACACGAACATCTTCTTAGATATAGAGTATGAACGGTATCCAGCTGTACTTTCTAAACACCACATGAGACTTTAACATGTAGCGCCTTTCCACGTCTCTGACAAGACTGACGTCTTCTCACCTGAGCGTCACCCTGAGCTACAGACAAAGGTCGAGTCCCAAACCGCACACTGCCGTCCTAAATAGTGTCTCGCTACACGACCTTCTCTGTGTAGTAGGCAATGTGACAATAATGAGCCAGCCAGTATGGATTAGGACGCAGTTCATCAGTATTAGTTGTAGTACACCCTATGTAGTACGTAAGTGTGTGGTTTGGGACGCAGTCTACAGCTACATCTCGCGCGCAGGCTATCAGCGACCGGCGGAGCGTTTTCTTTCATAAAGTCGGGGAATATTCTGGTGACTTACCGTTAGGAGAGAGAAAAGTCCAGCTCTCTGTGCCTCCTCGCGCGCTCGCGCTGACGGTCTGAAAACATTAATGCAGTTTGTGAGAAAAGGAAAACAAACAAAAAAAAGCCTCCAGGAGTCAGAATGAGCTCAGAAGCTGAACGCCAGCAAGTTTTATAAAATACTCCTGCAGAGAGAGAGAGAGAGAGAGAGAGAGAGAGAGAGAGAGAGAGAACCTGAATTCATGCAATCTTACGCTATACTCTTTTCTGACTGCCCTTTTGTCTGTAACTGAAATAGATCCTAGCGTCATCGTTTATGATACAATCAGCTTCAGAATGATTGACATTCTTCATGAAAATGAATTAAAAACTAATAGTATTTTCAAGAAGTAATATTTTATTTTAAGAAAGTATGGCACCTAACCTCCCCTGCAAAGAATATCAGCACATGTCCAATATGTTTGGAGACTTTATGTTTGGAGACATTGAACCACTTTTCCATGCAGAACATTTTAAGTTCTTTCATATTCTAAGGTTTGCGCCTGTGGATACAGCAGGTTTTCGGTACACTCTAAGGGAAAAATGGTACTAAACTGAATTGTCGCTGGAGCGGTAAACTCAAGGATACATCTTTTTTATTAAATGGAAATGTGAATATCTAGTGGATATAAAAATTCTACACACCTCTGTAAAAAAAAAAAATTGCTCGATAAATTTAATGTCATGCTGACATGTTTAATGCTGGATAAATGATGTCAGAGCTTTTTCCAACTTTAATTTGATATAGCAAACAAACAAAAAAAAATCAAGTGATAAACAAATAGAAAAAATAGAGGGGAAATGGCAAATGTACAGTCCAATAACCTGGTAGCAATGTGCACAACCTTTTAGAATGTGGTACGGGCTCAGAATGATCCAATCATTCATGTCATTTAAAAATGTTAAACTGTTTTTACAAACGGCACCCCATACTTATACAGAGCAACTTACATTTATTTCATTTATTCAACTGAGCAGATGACAGCTAAGGGCCTTGCTCAAGGGCTCAGCGGTGGGATTGGAACTCATAACCTACTGAATAATAGTCCAACGCCTTAACCACTGAGCTACCACTGCAAATCACAGTGAGTCTCATCTTCAAAAGCAATTATCAAATGCCTGTCATCAATGAAATGAATCTGATTAAATAAAGATTAGTGGTTTCCATGATCAGCAAAGAGCTTACAAGGATGCATGGGGTCTCGTTGTTAAAAGGTATGGATCAGGAGAGTGGTACAAATTAATTTCCAAAATACCATGGAACACCGTGAAGGCCATCATCAACAAGTGGAGAAAATGGGGCACCACATAAATTACCAAGAACAGGACATCCCACCAAATTTGGCAAAAGGACAAGATGAAAACATATCTGAGAGGCTGCCATTAGACCTACAGCAAACAATAAAGGAGGCTGCAGGAATATCTGGGAAGTGCTGGTCACTCCCTCAAGGTGACAGCAGTCTTGTATTCTTCACATCACTGGGCTTGGGGTAGGGCTGCTGGACAAAATCCTATTCTCACAAACAAACAAAAAAAATCATCCAAGCCCACCTAAATCACCCCCAAACCATGTGGCAAAATGTGTTAGGGTCTGATGAGACCAACACATGTTTTGTGCAAAATCAAGACAGCTTATCACCCAAAGAACTGAAAGTACAGCATGGTGGTGGCAGCGGTATGCTACAGGGCTGCTCCTCTTCAGCTGGGACTGGGGTGCTAGTCAAGATAAACACCAATCTATTTTCACATAAAAACCTGTAGGCGTCTTTTAGACAGTTGATGATGAAGAACCATTTCATCTTCCAGCCCGATAACGACTCAAAGCACGAATCCAAGTCAAGAAATACAAGATCAACCATTTGGAAAAGCCCAGTCAGAGCCCAGATCTAAATCCTATTGAAAACCTGTGGAATTACTTGAAGAGGGCTGAGCTCAGTAGATCCCCTCACATTTTGATAGATATGGAGCATTTTTGCAAGGCAGAGTGGAATAAAATTGCCAAATCAAAATGTGCAAAGTTGATAGAGTCTTATTTAAACAGATTTAGTGCTCTATTACAAGCAAGATGTGCTTCAACAAAGTGTTCATTACAGGGTGTGCACATTTTGTGCAACCTTTTGATTTGTTTTTCACTTGAATTTTGTTGGTTACTATATAACATGGAAAGAGATCTAACATTACTTATCTTGGCTTTTTTTTTTTTTTTTTTTTACATCCCATAAACTGATCTCAGAATAAAAAGTCTAGAAATTGAACTTACACTTTATAATGTAATTTTGTAAACAGCACAAAATAATAATAAAATATATAATTTATATATTTATAAATATATATATATATATATATATATATAAATATAAATATATAATATAAATTATATAAATATATAACATATAATATAAATATAAATTATATGTAATATATAATAATTAAAATATAATAATAAAAATGAGACTGCTGTGTAAATATTAACTTGATATTTGATAAAAAAAAAAAAAACTAAATAATTCATCTGTAATTAACCAAATATCACTAATAATAACAACAAAAACACCCCACATGACACACTCTAATCTTAAAAGGAAAAACTAGTTCTCATTTTGTCTAATGCACACTATAGCACAAATATTTTTAATGCAAAACAAATCATGTATATTACTAACAGGAGTGAACTGACAGTGACTAAATATGATATATAGTTCATAATGAGGTGGCTGCAATAGAGGTACTATAATAAATCATGATGCTACTCCAGCTATTTTAGCAAGTGTATGTTTGTAATTTCAGATGTTGGTGTTGTATCTGCTTCAGTTGCAGTTTTTTTTTTTTTTTTTTATCAAAACTGGAGATATCTGTAATATTGATCTTTACTCTTTCTACATCTGAAACCATCTACTACTGTACTATATAATAGGTTAAAATTATACACCACTTCTAGTGGCAAACTATTTTAGCTACACTATTTAGAATAGTAGTATGTGGTTTAGGACTTTGCCTTGGTCTGTAATGAGGTATTCAAAAAAAATCAAAAATGACATTTTTGTCATTCCCTCTTAACAATGACTTTGGTCAATTCATTTCTAAGGTTTTTTCCTTGCAACAAGCCACATCAGTTCCAGATGGTGCCTGACTATGGGGTGCAAAATTAGCCTCCTTGACTTGGAAACAATACAGTGAAGTTACAAGACAGGACACAATTTACTAGTTTTGAGCTTAGTTGAGGGTGTAGCTCTCAGCGCTGTCACTGAGGGGTGTTTTCTGTGAAAGCCGAGTTATTTTAGCTCCAGACGTGTTTACATTTCTGTGGTCTAGTCTCGAACTTTCCCTCTTTCGCTCCTTTTTTTCGTTTTCTGAGCACAGCAGCGGGAGAGCAGCAGCACAGGCCTTGCTGCATCAGACATTCCTCTGGTCTGCCAGAGACAGAAAGATACAATATAAAAGAGCACACAGGGGAAAAGAAAATGTGTGAGAAAGAGAGAGAGAGATGTCAGCAAAAACTCATAGTATGCCCCCAACCACCCAGCAGTAAGTATACACACTCATACACACATACGCACATCTCAGCTTCGCTCTACAGAGCCTCAGAACGGCGCGTGCTCTGTTAAACTTTCAGTAATGTTAATTGTTTAATAGTGTTGTATTGCTGAATGTGAAATTCTTCTGTCATGGAGGTTATGTTGAATAAATAAATAAGCAGTAGATACTTGTTTTTCATTTTAAAGACATTTCACTGCTCATAAGAAGGGAATTCATCAGCTCTGTACTGGAGATGAATACATTTGCAGTCGAGACTCTTCAGTTAAGACAACTTAATCTATATCCAGCACATCTACAGCATGTTATTATGGACTTTCAGCCCCATTGTCTGTACTGAGATAAGAACAGAGACCCTGTTGACACAAATCTTATCATTCATATCTGAGAACTGTTGATAAACATATAAAACATGATTACATAACACAAATTTAAGGCTACCAATATATATAACTTCCCAAATACATGCTATTAGGTGGATTGGTAACACTAAATTGTCCCTAGGTGTGAATGAGTGTCTGAAGATGTGTGTGCATGGGCTGTGTTCTTATCTCACAACCTAGTTTTCCCAGGATAGGCCAAGATAAAATGGTTATTTAAGATGAATGAATAAAGAAAACAAAGCATATTAAGCAATAGACCACTTTTCAGATATACAAAAATGGATTGTTTCTGGTTTTACCTGTGTTAAAAGTGTGACTCCAAGTAGAACTGTGGCAGGTTCTCCAAGATGCTTGGAAATAATTACCAACCAGTTTTCATATAACACTTCAGGACAATATACCGAAGGTCATGGAGTTATAAAAGCGAAGTGTGGTGACCGCAAATATTGACATGATTTCATTCTTTATGGTCTGCTGATTACACTGATTTATATGAGAAATAGAAACATTTCATTTCATTACCAATAAGTATGAGATGGATTTTTTTTTACATGTTTAAGATGATTGAATAGTATGTATATAACATCTCCAAGATGTTGGAAACATTCCTGGTCCATGTTGACATGACTGCATCGAGCAATTCATGCAGATTTTTCTGGTTCACTTTCATGCTGCAAATTGTGGCCATGAAGGGATGGTCAGCAACAATACTCAAATAGGCTGTGACATTTATTCAGTGAATGGTATTATGAATGTTATCATGCACATGAATGTCATGGAAATATTGGGCTTCAATGACTTCTATGAACTGTACTTTTCCTGGACAAGAATGATTGTATAACATACATCTTTAATATAAAAAAACAAGAATTTGGTTCATGTGCATGAACCATGTATGCATGTGCAAGATTTAATTTATTTCAGGTTTTCTGACGTCAACCAGGGTCAAAATTATTTATACAGGGTCAAAACTATACATATACCCAATTAGATGATTAATTCAGAGGTGCTGAAAGTTCAAAATGGTCTTTTAACTTGCCAAGACCAAAACCTTTTAACTTCCTGTTATTGATCATGATTGACTACAGCTGGTAGCTTCGCTGTTAATAACATAAAAAGGGTTTGTTTGACAGCATTTATTGGATTGGATTGACCAATACATAGACCAATGCAATTGGAAAGTCCCAGTAGCTCAGTACAGATCTGAGAACTTAAAACAAGTTCTAACCTCAACCCTTTCAGAACTACTGTATGTGGACTGCGCTTAAAGTCAGGCACGTGCCAGGAAACGCACAAATTTAACTGAACTCTGCCAAGAAGAGTGGTCAAATATCCAACAAGAATTCTGCCAGAAGCTTGTGGATGGATAACAAAAGCATCTGATCAAGGTGAAACTTGCTAAGGGGCATTTAATGAAATATTAGATGGGCTGAATGTATTTTTTTTTAACTCTGTAGGTTTGGTTTTGACCCTGTGTTGTAAAAATAAATAAATTAATTAAATACCAAAATAAAAAATAAAAAATGAAAATAAATTAAACCCAAATTCTTTTTTTTTTCTGTTAAAGATATAGAATCATTCCTCCCCTATTTATTACATATTACATATTATTATGTAATATTATGTTACTGTGGGAATGTGTGGTGATGAATGTGTTTCCATGAGTGGTAAAGTTTGAATAGCAACATATAAGAGATGCTCTGTTATGTATCATTCTCTCTAAAGACCCCAGGTCAGTTTGTGGGACAGATAATTGTGCAGCCAAAGAGGTTAGGAAATAAACATCAGTTTTTACATTTAGAAAGAAACAGGGATAAGTAGAGGTGCTGCAGCTGCACAACTGGGGCAAAATACTGCGGTGCTCAGGCCCCATGGCTGAGAAGAGTACTCACTGGCATATTGCAGCCAACACACACACACACACACACACTTTCTGTACACTGTCATCCTAATAAGTGATTATTCCCTCATCTTCTTAAGGCTGAGACTGATGTGATACTTAACACAGCTAATACATCTATTAGGTATAATCCCTAATTCCAAAATAAACAGAAAGTCAACCATGCAATTTATTTCTCAGACACAGATCTAGGTATTGCTTATACAGTATATGTACAGTGTCTACACTACAGATAATACTATAGTATTTAAATGTCTGCAGGTTATTTCAAGCCATTCTGAACTGATGCTCTATGAATGGATAGTTCCTGCTTTTCCAGAATTGATGATACTTTTAGTGAAAGAGCTTTAGAAATATACTACTGAGGTCTAAAAGGGATCATTATCATGCAAGTTTATGAGGGCTATCATAACCTCTCTTTTTCCTTTGAAATCTGCAGTATATCATCGTTTTTACACCATACAGGCTGTCAACACTTAAACCAGGCTGCCTTCTACTTAAGCAAAAGAGCACAATGTAGGACTGCACAGAAAATACGGCAACTCATTTTTCTACATTTCATTTCTTTCGTAGCTGGCGCCTGTCTATGAGAGCCCTGTCAGCATGCAATTATTCACACACACACACACACACACACACATATATATGCACACTCACACACACAGTGTCCAACATCTGGCCTGCTAAATTGCAAAATTCTGTCACACGTGTCTCAAGCTTTGGGATTCAGCTACTTAGAAATCCTCAAGCTTCTGGCATCCAGTATAGAGTGTTCAGGGAGGAGGGGTATTTGTGAGTGTGTGGGTGTGTGCATGCATGTGTGTGTGTGCATGCGTGTGTGTTATGGAGCAGAGGAGGGATCAAGAGAAAAGGTGAAACGTAGAGTCTAGACAGAGAAGATTTAGGAGAAGTCTGGAAGCCATTGCGCTTTCTTAGCCCTGTGTGTGTG
>JAQQZX010000009.1:9216072-9231608 GCA_030068355.1 Notoglanidium maculatum | reverse complement strand
TAAGTGACTTTTGTAGGTAAAATTAGGTGTTTAACAACCTGTTAAAAATACACCAGAATGCAGGAAATGGCATCTAAATCATTAAAAAATGTATGGGGAGGACCCCGCCAGTGTGTCCCCCCACATTCAAAATGCTTCTGACGCCCCTGGTATAACGTACGAGTTGAGGCTACACCCTGCAGAACAAATAATTATTTTAATTATTATTTTTATTAAATTATTCATATGTTCAAAAAAAGTGGCTAGAATCTGCTACATCATCTGCTAATTTGCTAATTAATTGAACATAAAAAATGTTTACACAGACGGCCTGGGAGGAAATGTGGTTATTTCCACAAAAATGCTCTGAATTAAAAATAACAGAACTATTAAACAGGTAATCAACAACGGGGTGATGTGATACAGCCAAATACAAAGTGGACTATTTTTTCTCACTCTTAAAGTTAAAAAGACAAAAAAAAAAAAATCACAGTGTTACCAAAAACTGTGCAGTGGATGAGAATGTAAAGGAACAGCCATAACTCTGACTGTTCAAAAGCATGGACACGAAATGCTAAATAAAAATCTCTGCACAGAAAGTTTCACCATATCAGTGTTTTGTGTATTATGCGACAGTTACCCCTGGTCCACTAATTTGATTGGTTGAGTGGAGTTCTGAGCTCTGATATTTCCTATAACCGCACTGGGACGTTTCACTGTGTGTATCACTTCGCTCGTCCGTGTTCACCACGTAAATTCCCACTTCCGAGTTCAAACCGGTACTACAATGTATGTACTTGTAATTACATAATTACATGTATTCATGTAATTATACAATGAATGTACAAATCAACGTGAGCTAGCTAGCCAGCTGGCCACCATGTTATAAAGTGTGTGGCTTCTATTTCCACTAGCGGAACAAAAATAAACAGAACATTTGGCCATCTGAAATGTCAATTGCTCGATATTAATGTCTTGTTTATAGAACTGTTGTATAAAAAACAATATTACACTCGCAGTCATGCACTCCCAAATCTTTTTCATGTGATATTGCTTACGAATGAGCGCAATAAATAAAATCCTAGCAGCCAGAACTGCTGTCTGAGTCTGAGGCTGTTAGATTAATTAATCAACACATTCAACAGCACTGGGAGAAGTGATTAAAGACTACAGCTAAAATGGGATTTATGTATATATGAATCATAATATTAACGTGGGCTATCTGCACAATTCCTATACCGAAGTTACAGAGTAAGAAATTGTTTATATTACTTCTAATGAAACCATGGTAACGTTTGGTCAAGCGCCGTCTCCTCAGCCCAGCTCTTACGGCGAGAGGCGGAGTCACTACGAGCCGTGGCTCCGCCCACATCCTCCTGTAAAGCGCGGAGAGAGGCGCGCGCTGCTTCATTCACCAGCAGATCTACGTCTTTGTGTTATTATAACACATCGCTTTGGTGAGTCAGTACGGCGATTATCCACAGGATTACTATAACAACATAGCCTGGGAAAGGACTAACCCTACTAAGAAACTGCGCTTTTTGGCAGCTTGAGATTGGGCATATCTTTACTGCATCCGCGGAAACATTCAACAGGTTAGTGTGCTTCGGTTTATGATCCTCTGCTGGGAGGAACTCTGCGTCTCTGCATTAGGGATGATTACCTACTGCTTGTCTGATCCCAACAACCCATCACCTTTGAAGAATATCCGAATTATGAGTAGTACTTTATTGAGATAGCTTAGTTTATTATCAATAGTTTCTGAGTAGAAAGATGAGTCGAGTTTTACATGCATGGTATGAATTGCATGCTGTGTCTCGAGCGGAATGTGTAGTCTAATAAACATTTTGTGGTGGTCGCTCATCAGAGTCCGCCCGGCCTGCTGACGGCTGCGCGATGAGTCACTTCTCAGCAATGATGAACACCCCCAACCCTTCCCTCCAAAATAAGTGCAAACTTCGGATGAAACAGAAATATGACGCACCGCCGAAAATAAACGCGGAACGGACCAGCTCGCGCGTCGTTTCTGCGGTTTTGCTTATGCATGAGGAAATCAGACTTTAACATTTTTTCTTGGTTATTTTGCAGAGTGCAATGTGTGACCTCAGCATGGACCAAGTGACACCTCTGTCATCAGGCTATCGGTGCCTGAAGGTAAGGACCACAGGCTTGGTTTTTCTCTCAAGATGACAGAAAGAATGTTAGTCAAGGCTATAAAGCAGATAGGCAGCAAATACTTGGCTGCTTCTTTAAGTAATAAAGTTAATTCACATTTAATTCACACTTCTGATCAAATATTGAGACGGTTTGAATTATTCTCATTAGAAATAGTGATTAGTCTAGACTGTAAAATTTTTTAATCACTTTTGCTTAATTGATCAATTGTATGACAACCTCCCTGCACCATGGAGGATATTGAGCAGACGCAGAATAATGAGTATGTGACGGAAGCTTCAGAGCCGTGTTTGAACGCTGGGAAAGTGGGTCTAATCTAATCTAAAGAGAACAGGACAGGTTTTAATCTGATTCTGAAGAGTAGCGCTGCTGCGTCCTGATTGGACGTTCCGCCCACGCGCAGCCTGCCTGACACGGAACAGGAAAACCAAATATGGTCAAGAGCGCCGTCTTTTCTGGCTTGAGTAATAACGTCTGTGTAGAAAGGGAGTGCCCTCTGGGTTTTTTTCTCTTATGTGTTATCTGCGTGACTTTCAGCTGGCATTGTGAAGTTTAATGATTCATTGTCTGTTTTTTATGAATGTAATTAGTGGGCCTGTCATTCAGCTGGCAGTAAACACTATTTTTGCTTACTCTATTAGGTTTGACAACATAATGGCCCTTTAGTGTGGTACAGTAATACCATAGCACTCACTATATTCATAAAGCAATGTTTATTATTTTACAGAGGCAGTTAGCTTTAGAGCTGTTTGAAGACCCCATGTCTCTGTTCTCCGGGTATTACCCATTAGTGGAGGAGGAGCAGGCAGCTCAGGAAGTCCCGTCAGGTTTGGAGTGTGCTCCACAAGGTAGGAGACCAAAACATCCCATGAGAAATACTTCAGTTAAAGATTACATCAGTAACATACTGTACACAAGATTCAAGTACTCTAAGAAGTATAAACAAATGCCAATTGCACATTAAAAGAACTGTAAAGTCCTAAAAATGAAAAAGCCTTAAATTGTAATATTAAAGCTGTACTTCGATTGGGCCTTAGGGAGTTGCTTAATCTTAATCCCAAATTGTTTTTCAGACCTGGGACCATGCTCCGTGCCACTTTTGACTCCCTGCAGCAAAGCAGTAATGAGCCAGGCTCTAAAAGACAGTTTCAATGGTTTCAGCAAAGTCCAACGCATCTGGGGTATCTCTAACAGTGAGTCACTCTTGGCTTCCTAAACTGCTTAAGCATGATAGAAACACATGGCTTTCATTCAATATAATGAATTCTAACTTATAAGATTACAATTTCATTATGCATTCATATTTCAGACCCACGGAAATGGAGCAAGCAGCATGTCCAACAGTGGCTGCACTGGGCCTCTGGAGAGTTCAGCCTCACCAATGTCAACTTCTTCAAGTTCGATATGTCCGGACAGGAGTTGTGCGACCTGGGGAAAGACAGTTTCTTGGATTTGGCTCCAGATTTCGTGGGCGATATTCTTTGGGAGCACCTAGAACAGATGATGAAAGGTAAAGTCTCTTCTCCTGAATCTCCTTCTCCGGCAACTTGAACATTTGTGTTTTTTGGTTGTCTGTGTATTTTGTGTTTTTCAATAAATCAAGAAGTATAGATATAATAATCTGTATTGTACTGTATCTACACCAAAATATGTGAAGAATGCAGTACAGAAGGGCCCAAAATATTGGGTCCACTACAAATATATTTTTTTCCATATTTCATATTTCAGTTCTACACAGTGATTTACCAATTAGCTATATAATAATGCATTTTTGAGTAATGATAGGTAACTTTCTTAATAAACTTTTGTATGAACATTAAATAAATTAAATGGTAATGGACTCAACACTTTAAACCTCATTTTTGTTACTTTGGCAGAGGAGCCTTTTTTGCGTTTCTCTTTGGTAAACCAAACTCTAACCAAATGTGTTTGTGTCTAAAGGTTTCAGCGTGGAGAACACCGAGTATGCACTGCAGACATCAGACAGCACTACTAGCCTCCTTAGGGAGCTATTTGAGGCCCCAGATAGTCCCACCCCTCTGATCTCTGAGCCAGACTTCTCCATGTTGCCTAAACCTCAGCTGAGCACGGTGAACGTCAGTTACATTAGCCAGGAATTCCCAAATGTCAAAGCACAGCCACACCTTAACACTCACTGTGAGTCTAAGAACATTTTTGTTTAAATGAACCTGTTTCCTGATGTGCTCGTCGATCATTATGATGACAGTTTGTGTCTGGTGTGTTTCATCCTGCAGTCTCATCCCATGAGCAGACCTCTATTGAGAGTGTGGACAGTGTGGAGGGAACCGAGCGTGTCCTGCACTCGTGGGGCAGTCAGTCATCCCTGGCCGACACCCAGCGTGTGCCATCTTATGACAGCTTCGATGACGAGTTCAGCACAGTGCCGCTGAGCCTGGGCAAGCAGGGCCTGTCCTTCAAAGACTATGTACAGGAGAGAAACGAGCCACTGGAGCAGGGCAAGCCTGTCATCCCTGCCGCTGTGCTTGCTGGATTTACTGGTGCGTGGTGCATTAGTCTCGTCCATTCACTTTTGTGCCTTTTTCCCCCCAATCTCTGACTCTAATTAAAATCCTCCTGTTCCTTTACAGGAAGTGGCCCTATCCAGCTGTGGCAGTTTCTTCTGGAGCTCCTGACAGATACAACCTGCCAGAACATCATCAGCTGGACTGGAGATGGCTGGGAGTTCAAACTCACTGACCCTGATGAGGTAAGAGCATTAGCATGAAGGTCTTCACTCATTCAGATTAATTTGTGTGTCTTGTAATAATAAGTCAAGGTGACTCGCTTTGTTTTATCCTAACAGATATTCTATTCTTTTCTAACATTCTAACCCTAAAATGTAAAATGTGTGCGAATACACACATTCTCATCAATTTTGGCTACATGTCTCTCTGCAGGTGGCACGTCGCTGGGGCCGTCGCAAGAACAAACCCAAGATGAACTACGAGAAGCTAAGCCGTGGCCTTCGCTACTACTATGACAAGAACATCATCCACAAAACAGCTGGCAAGCGCTACGTCTACCGTTTTGTTTGTGACCTGCAGAACCTCCTGGGCTACGCCGCTGAGGAGTTGCACGGCATGCTGGGTGTGCAGCCTGACACTGAGGACTGAATCATGCAAATGCCTCTAGGAGGGGTGTGTTTGATGGAGAAGGGGAAGTACCCCCTGTTGTCCACTGTTACAGTCGGGCCCTTTAAAGGTCTGCGCCCCGAGTGAGGGCAGTAACGCAGCTGCACTTGAAGCCTTTGCACTGGCTGCACCAAAAAAGCTGCAATTTTCTGTGTTTCGTCTGAAGCAGGACACAGCTCTGAATCTTTACAACTGCCGCATTTGAGTGAGACAGGACTTCTGACAGTGAGCAAACATCTGCTGCGAAACAAGAAAGAGTCTCATGCTCTATAAGCTACGCACATATGAAATTCTCTTGATGTACTTTTCTTCTATCAGCAGAACTGGGTGTTCAGAGTTTGTCAGGAATGCGCTTCGATTAAAAGAGATCTGTACAGAGAAGCTTTTACAGAATATTTTTATGTTGGCAGAGAGAACAGGGTGCCTGTGCAGCACACTGTATTGAGACTGTTGTTATATAACCAATGCTGTTGCCTTTACTGATTTGCTAAGTGCTTTAAACTCTAGTCTTGCACGCTTTCTCTGTTACTAGAGAGCCATCCAGCATATCAGCCAAGTACAAACCTGTAGGACTATATGTTTGTTTTTTTTCCTTGCAGTCTTACTCAGATCTGTAATTTGAATAGACCATGATTGTAAATGAAATACAGTGTATAATTTATTCGGACATTTTGATTGCAGCTGCCGTATGGAGCACATTTTGTATCTGGGTAATTGATTACTTTTGGAACGTCCAAAGTGACAATCCAATGTCAGTATTTCATTTTATAACAAGAGATTGTCATTAACCTTGCATTATTGGTAGACAGCACACCTGTAGAACTTGTCTACAAGGATTTATATCAGGCTTTGGAACAGCAACAGAATTTCGTCTTGTATTTTTTATGATAAACTATATTGTACCTTCTATCAAAATGAGTTGTTTACTATAAGTAAATTTTATTTATCTTTTTACATTTCTGAATTTATTTAGCTCTATTTATTTAAATCAAAGCCATGCAGGCACTCAGAGGATTCTATAAATCGTGATTGTTAAATATTTTTGTTGTGGTTAGTTCTCTTATGTAAACAGACTTTTGATAACTATAATTGTGTTGGATTTATTAAATTGCTGCTCTTAGCATTACTGAATATAACTAGTAAAGGAAACTGATACGAATTGTCATACCATGCCAGATTTATTCAATCTTAAAATGCTACTGTCATGGAGGGGATTTTGTCCAACCTTAACTATACACGCCTTTGTACAAAAGCTTTGTGTGAAAAGAAAGCTGAAATGAGGTTGTGTTGCTATTTGAACTTGTTTTGTGTAACTGCTTCAAACTTTACACAAATATTCTTGTCTTATGTTTATAAAATTATTTTTCTACATAAATCCTTTGTGTTATGTTGTTTTCCAATATTTTATGGGTTGTGTACGTTTTTGGTACAACATATCAAATCTATCATTACCGAAACAGAGAGTGAATGAAAGAAACAGCAATATGGAGCCCCTAGCTCATATAAATGGTGAAACTGCTGATCTGGGACAGATCAGATCTTTTTTACAGGTAGGAAAGGCAGGAACTGATCCTGGAGCTAGACTGTTTAATAACTATGATCTAGGAAAAACAGCGGACAGGCAGAGAGAGAGAGATGTAGTTATACTTGTACACTGGAGAGAGCTAGACCAGCAGCAGTGATGAGTCAAGCCTTCAATGACATGAGTGGATTGTTGAGATTTAACAGAGATCGCACATTAGAACTGAACAGAGTAGGAACTGGAATTAAAGTGTTCAAACTGTACTCTAATTTTGGGATATAGCCTACCATTGCTAGAAACAGTGATTAAAAGATCATGTGCTATTTTGCTCACTGGTGTTCAGATTACTTTATAGTGCATACTTTGACAGAACACATGTATCGCTCTGGTGATGCTTTTGTGCTGTTGTGAAATAAACGTTTTTCAAATGACTTCACGTGTGGCTGTTGTTCAGAACTACCTTAGGTTTTAATATCCTAACATGTCATATACAGTGGGTCCGGAAAGTATTCAGACCCTTTCATTTTTTTGCTTGCACATTTTATTGTGTTATAGACTTTAGAAATTTTTCTCTTGCATTCATTTTTATTGGTCATTAATCTATACACAATAATCTATAATCACATCCTGTTTGCTTCAATCCTTTTCAATGTCTTTAGAATGTGACTGGAATACACTTTCAATTCTTCAATTCAATTGATTGGACATGATTTAGACACACATCTGTGTGTGTATAAGGTCACACACTTCACAGTGCATGTCAGACTAAAACCCAAACCATGAAGTCTAGGGAACTCTCCTTAGACAACAATTTAATTGTGTGGAGACACAGATCTGGGCAAAGGTATAAGACCATTTCTAAAGTTTTGAATGCTTCCAGGAGCACACCAGGATTCTTCTTAGGGCTGGCCTTAGGAACACAGTACCTGGGCTAAAAGTGCTTTGGTCTGAGATGTGACCAAGCCACTCTCACAGAGCTGCAGAAATCCTCCACAGAAGTAGGAACACACATTCAGAAATGCTCCATCAATCAGCCTAGATGGATGCCATTCCTCACTAAAAGGTATATAGCAGATAATTAAGGAACTCCAAAAGTATGGGGAAAACCTTATCTGGTTTGATGAGACAAAAATGTATCTCTTTGGGCCAAAAAACTCTGGCAAAAAACCAAGTACTGCTCATAAACCGATAATACCATCCCAAAGGTGAAGCAGGGTGGACGTCTCTGAATGTCCTTGAGTGATCTAGCCAAAGCCCAGACTCCCATAAATCCCCACAGTTCACAGAGCCTTCCCGTCCAATCTGTTTGAGCTTGAAAGGATCTGCCAGGAAGAATGGAAGGAACTGACCAAATACAGGTGTGCAAAGCTTATAGAGCCCAGAAGATGAAATTGCTGCCAAAAGTGGTTCTACAAAGTAGAAAAAAGAGACTGAACTCTAACAGAAATGAGAGACTTTAGATATGATTCTTAATAAAATTACAAAAATGTCTAAAAACTTGTTATTGTTTTGTCATTATGTATAATTGTGTGTAGATTAGAGGCCAACATTTTGAATCCATTTTTGAAATTTAATCTATAACACAATAAAAGGTGCAAAAACTGAAGTGGTGTGAATACATTCCAATGCAGTCAAAGGGAGAACATGCACAGAAACTCAGACAGTAACCCAAGCTTGGAATTGAACCAGGTACCATTGAGCTGTGCGCCACCACACCACCCACTAGATTTCAAATGCTAGAACAATCATAACAAATAAATATCAACAATATGTATGTAGATTTTCATCTGGCAGTTTCTCTTATACTGGATTATTTCCCTGACAATAGCACTTGACAATCAGCACCCAAACAGCAATGGGTCTCACACTTACATAACACAATGCTTAACACCTCCACACACACGCACGCACGCACGCACACACACACACACACACACACACACACACACACACACACACACACACATGCACAGGCATGATAGAGAGGGTGTGAGTGAATGCTTGACACAATGCTTGTGCACAGTCAGTGTTATGACTATCACATGCAGTGAGTGATCTGTGCTTTAGGAGAATTTGGTGGGTCAATAATGGAAGAAAACACCTGATGTAATCCCCTCTCTGGTACATTAAATTCCATCTGTCACACAGAATCATTCCTGCATAACCATTACTGAAAATAAAGGCAATGAATGTCCACAACTGGCCCCATATGTTGACTGATGTGTTATCTTTAATACGGAATCAGAAATATTTACAGGTTTACTAGCAAGCTAGCTACCATTATTCTATTACATCGCGTAATCAAACTAGTCACTAGGCATAGATATTTCAGATTTTCTAATCCTGTTATGTCATACTGTACATAGATAATCAAAACTGAGGTGAAAATAGCATTGGCCACCAGTAAAGAGACTCTGAAGAGTAGCTGTTTGACCTTAGTAACTTAGTGTCCCAACAAGCTAGATAATATTATGCTAAGCATTTTATCATGTGTTTAAAATCAAGCACTAAAGCTAGTTAACATCAGGCTATTGTTGTTTAAATCAGCAGTTATTTTTGATATCTAATAGCTAACGTTATATAGTGCAGTCCAAATCTGTAGCCAATATTGATAACAAACTAGCTAACATAAAGCTACTCTCAGCCTCTCATGGCCCATAGACAACTAAAGGTCAGGCTTGTGAGACTGACATTAGACAAACTATTGAATTGTATAATGAGCATAAGCAGAGTATATGTAACAAAGTGACATGTCTTAAATGAACACACACCCACACAAAGAAAAATTCTGTCCTTCAGTCCTTTTCCTTTTTCTCTCAACCTGCAAACAAACGCTCTCTCTCTCCATACACACACACACACACACACACACACACACACACAATTTCTTTTTGTGTAGCTGAAAGACAGACATGCAGAGCAGTGCATGTTTGGGGCTAGAACCTGCCAGCTGAGGTGAAGTAAACATTTGTCCCCATTGTGTGTTTGACAGAAGCCTATAGCCATTTTCTCAGAAGATGTAACTATCTGTGCTGAAATATTATTTGCTTCTGGGGATAATATTGTTTACTGGCATTACATTAATGGTGTATTTAGCATCATGAGTGTTAAACAAACCTCAAGCATTAAATTTGCATCACACACTAATGTATGCCAGTTATCACGCTATGCCAATGATCCTTATAGAAAAACAAAAGACATGAAATATGATGAAGTAGGCTTTGTATGCAATTTAAGCATTATTTTTCAGGTTTATTGAGTTATCAGTTATTTCAGTCAGACGCAGTTTTATGCCGTAGTTGTAAGCTTTAGTCCACCGTTTGGATTGTAGTTCTATTGTAAATGTGCTCAAGTTCATGCTTGTTTTACAGTAAACATCATTCAGTTCATCTGAATCACAGCAACGCCTCCGGAGCTGCTTCATTACTGCAGGAACAAAATGTGTTCAAAGATTGAATGATAGCAAGTGCTCATATCAACCCTCTTTCTGAGAAGGTGCAAAAAAGATCCAGTGAGTCACATTCACAGCTTCAAAGGCTCCCTCAACTTCAGGGTATTGAATCAGGTAATGTTTTATACTATGGAGAACTGCTCACTAGGAAATTTTCCAATTATCTGTTTCATGTATTAAACTGAAGGCTATGACTAAATATACGTGCGTTATTTCTATCTTACCCTTATGCTTAAAATGATTTCAATCTGTTTTAGAAATTGTGCTCCAGCAACATTTGCCTTTAGTGCTGTTACTGGTAAAAAAGCAATAAAGTAAAACAACAATTCATCATCACTCATATATAATGTATGTCAGGCTAATGACTATTCACAATAACATAAAAGGAGGTCAAAGAGGTTGCTCCAGCGGCATCTGTATTTATCTCTATGTAGTTTGCTAAGCATCAGGCAATACCATGATTATCTCTGCTTTAACACAAGCAAGTACAACAACAAAACATAATGGTGAATTCTGAGTCACCCTGTTTGGCTGTTAAAGCTAAATTTACATTCTCCACAGGGTTAAGGCACTGTATCACAAATAAATATGTCTCCAGGGCAACTATAAATTGCAAAATTTTAATAATGTTATTACAGGATCCAGAAACCAATATCAGAGTGAGTCTAGGTCAGTTACTATGGCAACTTACAATGTGGTGTCAGATTTACATTAGAAATCACCTTAACTTGCACACGACAGTTGACAGAAAGAGTGTGCACTTTAACAGAGAATTTATATGAATATCTGGTTTATTTCCCCCAAACACAATCTCTATGTCATTATTTATAAATGTAAAAAAAAACTTTTATTACACATATATTGAATAATTATTTTTTTTTTGCATAGACTTGAGTGTTTTGCCACTGGACATTCCACTCCCAACTGTTGTGTCATATTCGTTTTGGTTTTTCCGCATTCTTCCATGGAACTGCAGGCTTGTCAATTAAATAAAACAAAGTACTTTAGGCTTTATTTATCACCATATATAATTGTCTTACAACCCCGATTCCAAAAAAGTGGGACACTATAAAATGTAAATAAAAACAGTGATTTGCAAGTCCTTTTTGATTTATATTAAATTGAGTACAATATAAAGACAAGATATTTAATGTTCAAACTTTATTGTTTTTTGTAAATATACACTTATTCTGAATTTGATCTCTGCAACATATTTTTAAAAACTTGGGACAGGCGCAACAAAAGACTGGTAAAATTGTGGAATGCTCAAAAAACACCTGTTTGGAACATTCCACAGGTAAACAGGTTAACTGGTAGCAGGTGATTGTATCATGATTTGTCAAAGGGTGTGAAACGGGACATCATCATTCACAAGCAAGGATGGGGCAAGGTTCACCAACTTACAATTTCTCAACATTTCAGTTTCTCTACATACAATTGCAAGAAATTTATGGATTTCACCATCTACAATCCATAATATCATAGAAAGATTCAAATAATCCAATGAAATCTTTGCACGTTAGGGGGAAGTCCGAAAACCAAACAACCATGACCTCTGAGTCCTCAAGCGGCACCTGCATTAAAAACTAACATGATTGTATAAAGGACATTATAACATAGGCTCGGGAACACTTCGGAAAACTGTTGTTGGCACATACAGTTCTCCGCTGCATCTACAAACAGAAAGTAAAAGCCATAGATCAACAAAATCCAGAAATGCCACAGACTTCTCTGGGCCCGGGCTCATCTGAGATGGACTGACACAAAGTGGAAAAGTGTGCTGAGGTCTGACGAGTCCACATTTCAAATTGTTTTTGGAAATCATGGACGTTGTGTCCTCTGGGCTAAAGAAGAAAAGGACCATCCAGATTGTTATCATCACAAAGTTGAAAAGTCAGGATCTGTGATGGTTTCGGGGTGTGTTAGTGCCCATGGCATGGGTAACTTGCACATCTGTGAAGACACCATTAATGCTGAAAGGTACATACAGGTTTTGGAGCAATATATGGTGCCATCCAGATGACATCTTTTTCGCTTATCCCCTCAAGACACCAAGCCACATTCTGCATGTGTTACAACAGTGTGGGTACTACACTGGCCTACCTGCAATCCAGACCTGTGTGTGGTGCATTATGAAGTGCAAGATATAACAATGGAGACCCCAGAGTGTTGAACAACTGAAGTCATATTTTAAGAAAGAACAGGAAAGAATTTCACTTTCAACACTTCAACAAATTATTGCCCTCAGTTCCCTGGGAGTAAAAGAAGAGGTGATGTAACACAGTCGTAAACATGCCCCTTTCCAAACTTTTATGGAACATGTTGCAAGCAGCAAATTCATATTGAGTGTATATTTACAAAAAAAGAATAAGCTTTATCAGTTTGAACATAAAATCTGTCTTTGTATTGTATTCAAGTGAATATAGGTCAAAAAGGATTTGCAAATAATTGCATTGTTTGTATTTCCATTTTATACAGTGTATTATGTGAATCTTTAAAATACAGCCTGTGTCAGTTCCTCATGACATTGTGACATAGGGTATCCACCTTTCCTGTTGGGTAAGAAGGGTGAAATAACACGCTAGTTCTATTATAGGCAACTATGTTACTGTAAGCATAGAATAACCACAAAGTTCCCAGTCATTTGGAACCAGCACCAACCCTGCAGGAACTCAACAGGTTCCAGGGAATGATGGCCGTATGACAGTGGTTTTTAAATATATCATACAAAGTCTCATGGTGATACAACTGTCCCTGGAGATAACAAAGTGTTCACAGAACCAGAGTTATATATATTGTATCAGAGTTCACTCTGTTTAGTGACAACATTTCTAAAATATTTCCCATCAGTAATAAATTTTGAAGGTTGGCTGAAATATGTTCAAACATACATGCCTTCAAGACACATTTGTATTAATTCATTATGTGGAATTTTACAGATCAGTGCTGCTGTGTAAATGCCATGCTTTAGCAACAACGTTCACCTGCTCTGTGTACTTCAGCTGCAAGCTGTTACTTGAGAAAGAGCCAACGGCATGGACAAGAACGTCACAGCAATATCTCCTCCTCCTGAGCAAGCCACAGAGTATGCAGACCTGGACTATAGCCAGACTGAGTCATATTCTCACACATACACACAATGCCAAAGAAGAAGGGCTTGACAATATGTTTAAAGCCAAACTCTTAATACAGGGCCCAATTTAAAACCACATGACAAATGTAATAAAGTACTTACAGTTCTCTGAGTGTATAGGTACATAGTGGGATAAAGACCAAATCACCACCACACGCATGATGAACGGTGTACTTTTAAAGGGATCAATCCAAAACCTTACCTGACTTAGCTGACCTTGAGCCAAAAGTAATGCCATCACTTTAGAAATAGTAATCAACAACATGGTGCTTTGTTGATCAACACTAGCAAATTTCACTCAAATCACACAGACTGTAAATACTGTACATTGTCTATTATGATAAGAATACCATCGCATTTCAAACCACATTAGTTTAATTTTATGTTGTGGTTTTGGATCTGCAGCTATTGAAGACTACCAGTGATAACTTTTTATTCATTTATCTTCTGTAACAACTTTATCCCGGTCAGGGTTGCGGTGGATCCGGAGACTGTCACAGGAACTCTGGGCATGAGGCAGGAACACATCATGGATGGGAAACCAGTCCATGGCCATGAACTAGGCACACACACATTCACTAAAGCCAATCAACTAAACTGCATGTTTCTGAGAGGTGGAAGGAAACCTACAAGGACACGGGATAATATATAGAGAGTAACCCAAGTACATAGACCCCAGCACTGTATAGCAGCAACACCTCCTGCTGCTCCACCATGCCACCCAGCGATAACCTCAAATGTTGAAAAGACGTTTGTGAGAATCTTCTAATCTACACTAATCTAAGAGCATTTTCCGTCATCTCTTTTAATGGTAAGGTATTAGATTTAGGGAAGTAAAGATTTGCTCTGACTTTGAAAGTTGCGATGCTCTGGATTTGAGTCGTTTTATGACCCCGCCCATTGAAAACATATTTCTTTTGCTTCAAAACAACTGTCAGGAAGCTTTCCTGTACGTAATTACACCATGAAATTATCCTGACCCTTGATGTCAAGTTACCATGGAAACTAGTTAAGGGTTTTCATGGACTTCTGCTTCCAAAATATAAGCAGGTATTGTGTTATTTGCACTAGCAAATTACTCAGCTCCAAACTACAACCAGTGGTACAGATTAAACTGCCACATACACATCTAACTGAACTCTGTAGGCAGCAACTGAAAACTGTAGATGACCAGTGATCTATCTATTACCTATCTAGTGTTTCAACTACAACTCAGAAATAGACAAATGTCAGTGAACTACGGAATATTTTAATCAGTATACAAAAAGATACATAAAAGGCATAGATGTCAACTTGAATATGGATGTAAAAAAGTAAACTGCGTTTCTGAACAACAACGCTGACACAGATTTAAAAATGAACAAAGAACACCTTTTTATTGAGAAACTGTTTAAAATCTGGTTGTCCCAATAATGCATGTCTGAGGACATCACAGCACAGTTGATACATGTTAAAGTATGTGCCAAAACAAAGTCTGACGTGAACCGGCTCTTACTGGAGGCCCAGCCTTTCTGAGGCATCTGAAGCCTGCCTCGCCCACGCAGGCATTAACTTGTGGGAGGCCTCACATTATACACCTGATCAAAGCAGATTGTTCTGTTTGTTTAACGTGGCAGAGCTCCAGCTGTTCTCAAGGCTGAGCAAGACAAAGGAGCAAATGTTTAACCAAGCCTAACAGCAATTTTCTCAGCCTTCATTTACCGTAAGAGTGCCCGCCTTTATCTGGAATAGGAGGGATGAGCGTTAGTTTCCTGGAGAAATCTTGTTGGCATACAAGAGATGATACTGATATATGAAACCTACCAGAAGAGATCCAGAAGGTAACACAGACATGAGGGTGCCCTGGGACGTAAAGTGGCCAGCCACTCCACCGTCAAAGCATGTTATTATTAAGCATATTAAACATACATGTTAGATGTCATATTCATACCAGAACCCCAACAGTATTGTGGCCTTGAATTGCGAAATGTTTATACAATAAATATAAATATATATTGTATATATATATACACGTATGTATATATACGTATATATATATACACGTGTATATATATACCCGTATATATATGTATATATGTGTGTGTGTGTGTGTATATATATATATATATATATATATATATATAT
>JAQQZX010000009.1:9154231-9174951 GCA_030068355.1 Notoglanidium maculatum | reverse complement strand
TTATTATTAATATATTATTAGAAGTATCATCTAACTATTATTGTTATTATTGTTATTATTATTATTATTATTATTATAGAAAAGGGGTTTCTCAAGGGTTCCATGGATAGTTCAACAAAAAGATTTTCCAACTGAGTGTAGTATCATTAGTAGTGCTTGTAGTTGTAGTAGAGTTGTAGTAGCAACAGAAGTCAAAATAATATATATAAAAAAATATTTTTTTATTAAAACCAAGAATTATAGTAGAATAGTGCCTTTAGAAAGGGATGTGTGTGCATGTGCATGCGTGTGCACGTAGGTGTGTACATGTAGGTGTGAGGGTGTGGGTGTGTGGGTGTCTAGTATATATTAAGTTCTACAGTATTGCTAGACTGGGGAAAAGCAGCTTTTTACACTCTGCTTTCTGAAACCATGTCATCAGCAGTGAGTCAAAGACAGAAATAACAAAAAAAAGGTATGACTCATCAAATTTAATTTAATCTGTTTTGCTTTGTTTTCTAGACTTTCTTCCACTGCCACATGTACATATTCCACATAAGACTCTCATTTTGAGTTTCTGCAAGAAGACAAAAAAACAATAAGGGATACCTAATTTAACCATGACGCCAGTGGGCGCTTTTCACAAAAACAGAATCAGGGGCAACTGCCAGCTTCAAGGGAAATTTACATGTTTTACAAGGCACTTTTTAAAGCAACACCTTTTAAATACTGCATGTATACACACCCAGGTGTGCTTCGAAAATATTTCTATTATATCACATTTTTGGGTTGTATGCCAAGTTGATTGTTTCACCGCATACTTTAGTTGCTGTTTTTCTTTGTGTTGATCTTGGCAGCCTGTTCTTGATTAAAGATGTACCTGTGTAAAGCTGTAAGAAACAGCCCTTTACTCAGCATCTGCCTTACTTCCAACTTATTATATAGTAACTGGGTTATTCCACCTTGGGGCCAAATGAGAGATGAATGTTCAGCGTTCTACTTCAGCAGATTCACTTTTTTTCCTGTCTTAGCAAGCTATAAGGGTCTATACGTCTATATATATATATTGCTCACATGATTTGCTGTCTGAGAAGGAACATGCCTTGGTCTTTGCCAAAGGGGTGTTGTGTTAAGATCAGGCACACCTCTCGCCTTCCACTCACATCTCCTCATAGTGAGTAAGTTTACAAGCACAAGTGGTATCAATTAGGATCCCATTCCACTGGAACACATTTATTTTTCTTTTATGACATGCCGTGTGTGAAGCAGTGGCCAGAGCAGCAGACAAGAGTGAAGCCATTCTCGGGGTCTTGTTTCTGTTTAGCTGGTTTATTTTAATTCACTGCTTGTGATTTATTTTAATTCACTAGTGAATTTTAGCTCAGTAAATGAGGATATTTATTTATTCCACCGGAAATGTGCGTATTTCATTGAAATTGTTTCTGAATCTGTTTCTCAGGCAATGTGAAACAGATCATGAGGAGCTCCATGGCTACCCCTAAACAAAGTAACCGATAGTAACAGCATGTTTTTGGTTCAAGGATTCCAAATTAAATGATTAATTCTGTGTACTAACGAGTCTCTTTGCACTCTTATGGGAATGTAAGAGCCAAATGTAAACCAAATAAATAACCAGCCAACACTAAAGTACATGCAACTCTCTTAACTATCTTAAAATGTCATTTGCTAAACATACTATAAAAATGTCTCTCTGTATTTGCCAAGCAAAATATTTCCCACAGCCCAAGTTCACTGCAGTGCAGTCTCTATGGGCCTCTGAAGTAAAGCCTGCTGCAACACAGTCCCTCTGGACTTACACAGAGCCCAAACTTGGATTAAATTCATAGCATGGCAGTAAGCATCTTCTATTATAGATATTATATATATATATATATGGACATTATATGGACAGCAGAATCATGTCCTCTCCACTCAGAATCAGGAATTCAGTAAGACACTATAATAAATAGAACACTAGAAATAAAACTCTACATTAAAGAATCTGTAAAGCTCACTGTTGTTTTGTCGCCTTTCTGAAACCCCCACTCTATCTTGATTTGAGGTTTGAGTCTAGGTCAGCTTCTGAGTGTATTACGGGGGAAATGATTCACATCTCTCACTAAACATATCTATGCAATGGCGATGATGAGCGCTATGACGATATACTGATATGATGGTATACTGTAGGAAGAAAGAAAAATATGAAATAGTCATATAGTTAAGGTTATGCTGCATTTATACTGTTTTAAGAAATGGCAGAGAACCAGCAGAACTTCCTTTAGTAGTAATGACTTGCAGCAAATGTTTCCTGTGGCTGCTGATCAGATGAACACTATGGTTAAGAGAAATTTAGACCATGCTCCCTTGCAAAACTATTTGAGTTTATATATTTTTTTAAATTAATAATTTTTATTTATTTTTTTTTTTTGCATGAACAGCCCTATTTTGGTCATGCCATATCACATCAACTGGGCTTTTCTTGATTCAGTTGTGTGTTTTGGATCTTGTTGCATCATCTCAGTTCTGTTAAGCTCAATAGTAGTTGCTCCAAGCCATGATGCTCCCACCACCATGCTTCTCAGTTGGGATGAGATGTTATTGTTGGTCTACAGTGCTTTTTTCTTCAAAACAGTGAATTGTGAATTTCAGTGTTTTTTCCCCAAGCATCTTCAGTAAGCACCTTATCCTGATCAGAACTGCAGTGGATCTGAAGCATATCTCAGGAATAGTTGGTGTATTGTGCAAATACAGCCTGGATGGGACCCTGAGTTCAAAATTTGTTAAGAAATTTTACAGGATAGCATTACAATATTAAGGTAGCAGTCATGCCTACACCTGCAGACCTCGTAACAAACTCCAATTCCCATGAGCACTTGCAACCCAACAAAATGACCACCACTCTACCTTGGTCTTGGTCCACGGATTACTAATTTACTAATTACTAGCCTCACCTGAACCTAATTACTCTCTTTTTAACACACACTCACACTCAGACTTCATGAAGCAGTGATCAGTACTCTTTGTTTGTTCCTGACAAGCCTATGTTATTTTGTGCTATTTCTCTGGTTATTCTACTATACACTTCGAAGGTAGCTTTATGATTTTGCTCTGCTTGGTTTGTCCTGTTTGTACATTGATCTGATTTTTTACTTTGACTCTGCTTGTGGTTTTTGTATTTAAATACTTTGTATTTAAGTAAAGAGACTGAACCGCACCTGCATTCTTGTCTGCCCCTTCTTGTGCTTGACAGTGTCAGTCCATCAAAACAAGAGTAAATTATCAACTGAATGGTTTAAAAAGAAGATTTTTGTCACTTTATAATAACTTTTATTAATACATCATAAATAGATATGAACAAATCCTTAGTTATTAGGTTTGGCAATGAGCTATAAACATGTTTAAAATGTATTTCAGGAAATAAAAAAGAAATAGAGGTAATTCAGGAGCAAATAGGGGATCCTGGAGCTGAAAGGCAGAAATGACTACAGGAAATTCTAATGTACCAAAAATTATTTGCAAGATTGTAGGCTACATTATAAACAACAAACACATTCTGGGAAATGTTCTGAACACCAAGAGCTGTCCTGTTAACAAGTAAATTGAAAGAAATATCCTAGTTGGACACGGCCTCTTCCCGGCAAAAATCCACTGACTGATGTCCTGTGTGTGGACGGCGGTTACTAGTGCTGTGCATTTAAGCTTTATGTGGTCTCCAACTGCAAACAGACTGCACTCACTTTCCTCCTTTATGACATGGTACTGAATCACACTTCTCTAAACTTTTACTACATTAAACGGTTGTGAGTCAGATAAGGAAAGCAATGTTTCTTTGTTCACAGACGCGTGGACATGATTAAATCAGCATGCTTTTACTAATAAATGTCTTTCCGGTCTGCTCAGAATTCTGCACTGTCTTTTGTTAAAGGTGCAAGATTTTGCCTGTTTAATACAAGATAGATTTATTACTGAACATTCTTCACCTATGAAATTCTCATTGTTTTAAACATGATAGAGTTATTTTACAATAGCGTTATTTAACTGACATTAATATGGATTAACTCTACAAATCTCCAATCTACCTTTTTTTTATTTCTTAGAATGTTCTGGAAATGTTTTTTGATTACTGGAACGGTCCTTGAAGTTTTGTTTGGTTGCCCTATGTTTTGCCAGGAAAGTTTGATTTATGTTTTTAGTTCCCAAAACATTTGGGGAACGTTCTGTTCTAACCCTAGTATGTTCTCTAAACATCGGGAGAAGGTTCTTGTAAAAACTATCCATAGGAGAACCATAAGCTTAGTACATTACATTATACATTAGTATAATGCTCTGTGTTTGCTGGGCTATAGTTTGATTATTCTATTATTTTTATTTGTAACTTTATGACAGTATCTGAAAAATGTTAAGATACAACCTTATAATTTCAAATTTTAAATAAACTTGCAACAATCAATCTTTTTGAGACAGAATACATATATTTGAATTTGAATTCTACCTCATTTGTAGGTTGTTTTGCATTATAGTGTCTGTCCAATGAATAACTTTTAAATATATAAATAAATAAATGTAGTGCTAGTGATTATAAAATTACTTATAAACCATTTTTACATGACTCAGAAGATTTTATGTGATAAATCACCCTTATAATAAATTATCATTACAGATGTGGAACTATCATTTTCTTTCTACTTTCAGCAACAGTACAATTCAATTCAATTCAATTTTATTTGTATAACGCTTTTAAGCGACATTGTCACAAAGCAGCTCCACAGAAGTATATAAATTCTGAATATAAACTTAGAAATCTATAAATTTATCTATATATATATATCCCTAATGAGCAAGCCTGTGGTGATGGTGGCAAGGAAAAACTCCCTGAGATGACAAGAGAGAGAAACCTTGAGAGGAACCAGACACAAAAGGGAACCCATCCTCATTTGGGTGGCACTGAATAGTGCGATCACAATTAACACACTTCTGTTATAGGGTTAAGATTTGAGTGCAAGACGTTTGTGGTAATTAAAGTCCTATGCCATTGTAGCAGAACTGCTCATGTCAACAGCAGTCCAACGCCGTCTTCACAGTTCTAGGTGCATGTTGAGGCAGTTCATATGGCGCCATCCTCAACAGGAGCAAGTGGTTTCCAAGTGATGACTCCAACCAGCAGTAGGACATCAGGATGGGTCAGGCAGGTTCGGAAAGCAGAAGAGGTCAGGATCACTGGTATCTCAGGAGTAGCATGTGCAGCTCAACAGACAGAGAAAGAAAGAGAGAGAGAGAGAGAGAGAGAGAGAGAGAGAGAGAGAGAGAATTTTTGGTCTTTTATGAATCTCAAACCTCGGATGAATATATTACTGTATTTACTTGATTAGTCACTAGCATTGGAAGGGTTTAGCACTAGCCATTGACATTCCTGCGTTTTCCCCCTAATTTCTCTAATCTCTTACCTACCATCTTTCCAGCAGGGAGGGTGAAGTTGAATGTGCATTCCTCAAAGACATGTGAAGCCAGTCATTCTTATCTTTTTGAACTTCTGCCTATGCTGCATCACAGGGAGCATAACACACTCGGAGGAAAGCACTACCACCCTCCTTTACATACATGAGTTTACAGACACCCACAATTGGTTAGATTTCCTGTGACAGCGGAGACAGATTAATGTCATCCCTCCCACCCACAAAGCATGGCCAATTTTATTATCATTATAGGACGAATGCTTTTCTGTTGCACCACATGGAAGCAGTACCACATATGTGGTACTGTATGTATAAGATTAAAAGCATTGACTGAAACATACATGTCCAGAATGATTGGTACCCTTCACTAAAAAAATAAAAAAATAAGTATATATTAAATTAGCAACACGTGATCATGTGATTAGTTATATTTTGAGCTGAAATATACAGTGGTGCTTTATATGTGTACATACTTTTGAACTGCTCTCTTTGGTTCAGACCAGAGTTTCAGTAGAGATCATATTCAAAGAATGAAATGATTATGTGTTGCTGTTGTGGTTGTAGTGTGGCTGTTTTTAAACCATTTCAGTGTTGATTGGGATGTTGGGGCCATTACCTTGCTGAAAAATCCATCCTAACATCCTGGGAGAGGCAACCAGGTTTTGGGCTTATATATCCCCATATTTAGCAGAACTCATGATACCGCCAATGTTCACAGAAATCCATGAACCACTAGCAGATTTTATAGGGAGTAAGGAGGCATTTCCTTGTATGACCAAAAGCTCAATTTTCATGACTGAAAAGCTTGATTTTGGTCTTATCTCACGATAACACATGATCACAACTGTAACTCTAATAATGCCTGTTGACGTTCAGGTGCTGCAGTATATGGGATTCGTTTAAAAAGGTCTTCATTCTTACAATTCATTCAAATGCCATTTCTTTTTACAGAGGTTGTGTCTAGTAGTCAGATTTAAAATTTGAAAACCTTTGTACACCTAAAACCATCTTCCTCACTGTACATGCAATGCATGTTTTCATTATTTGATTATTAACATATCAGATAAGTAACGTGATGTATAGTTTGAAACATTTGGAATCATTTCAAAAGATTAAGTATATTTCTTGCTTGTGTTCAGACTTCTGAACAGTTTCACCCACCTTTCTGTTCTGGAAAACAAAACAAAACCAAAAGCTCTCCGATTTCAGTAACTTCTGCACAAATACAGTTGCTAAAATTAATCATTATGCTGATTTTATTCCTTGGGCCATCAGTGGTTTATTTGCCACACTTCACTTGAACCAATAAAGACTTTAAAATGGCATCAGGGATTTCCCCAGTTGTAGGGACAATGACAAGGGGAAATCGGTGAGGGTGTATTAGAAACCATCCAGGAATTCAAACCCTTGTGCTAAAGTTTCACCAGACATGATTGTATATTGTACATCTGTAACATAATTGTTGCCATATTGTAGTTGTATGTTCTTTTATAGCCATGGTAATGACTAAGAAAAGCAAACTGAACACAGACATTCCAGACTCTGTTTCTCTTACTTAATCTGATGAGCATTCAAGGGTCTGACTAAGTCTTCCAGATGGACTTCTTTATTTTCCTCACAAACAAATTCCTTTGAGAGACAAAGCTGGCTAACACATTGCGAGATTGAAATCAGTTTGTTGTTATTTATAGTGGTTTATATGAGATCAGGGTCGATTAAAATTGCTCACCTCAGTTAATTCAACCATGTGAGTACTGAATCAAATCACATCCAAATGTGAAAGGAATGAATTCTGAAAAGAGAATGTGACAAAAACAAGCTGAAAACCATGTCTAGCACATACACTATGAACTATTCTGCTGAGTTAAGTGTCCATACCACGTAACCCTTCTCCTGCTTGCTGTTTTGTTCTAGGACTTAAAGATCCACTGTGAAGGAAGGACAACAAAGAAGAAGGTAGAAGAGGAATCAATGTTTCATGGTGCTGGCTAAGATTGAGAACCCAAATTTTGAAGAATGGAGGATCATACTTATTATTTAAAACAGAAAAAGCGAATGTAAGCACTTGAAAGTACGCTTCAGGCACCTGACAGCCACGGTACGTTGTAATACACTCTTGGGATGGGGGGGTGAAAGAGGCCATTGAGTTGGGTGAATCCTATGTAGTGGACTGTTAAAGTTTTCCACTGCAACTGAATAGAGGACTTGGGACAAACACTGCCCATACAGAATTAATTGAGGTAAAACAGTATGTAAAATTCAGGGTATGCTAATCATACAATCCAGTAAATATTGATTTATAGAATATCAGTATATTTTAGAACATGGATAGCATACAGGAAGATTTGTTTGGATGTTATGATTTGCATCACAAAGTTTTCCTTTTCATCTAGTGTGTTCTTTAAAAAGTAGGCTAACATTGCTATTTTCTAGCTTTAAATATGTAAATGTAATCTCTTGGAATTAAGATTCATAAAAGTACACTGCAGTGTTCCTGTGGAGCTGTGATTTCTCTGAAAAATAGGCAGCATTTGTTACCAATGGACCGACATGTCGTGTACAGTATATTCCTGGCCTGTGTCCAGTGTCACCTGGATAGGCTATGACTGTGATCCTGATCACGAAGATAGACGAGAGAATAAATATACAAATAAATAAATAGTTAACATTTACAGATACGAAATTACAACTATGACCATGAGCAAGACTATACAGGCGTGCTTGTGTGGGACAATGATTAACTCCAGATGTGCAGGTGGGGCTGGAAATAAAGAGGCCTATTAAAACTCCAACAGCACAAACACTCAGCAGAGTGGAATCTGTTTATCTCTATAAACACTGAACAGGTGGACGTTATCACACATTAGTAACATCTTTAGTTCTTCCATCCTTTCTCTCCTTTATATCATATACAACTATACTTAATCCATGTCCATGTTAAACTGCAAATAGTTTTGAATGTTTTTTTTTTTTAGGTAATTTCTAGCAGTGAATCATTTAATAACTACTTTTAAATCATTTTCATGTCTCTCTATCCACTGCATCCATAGTGCATGTGTGATTTCGTGGGACACCAATATCCACTCAGTTTACTGTACTGAGGAAAAAAAAACCAGAAAACCTTATTTTTTAAAAATGGATTCACATATAATAGACATTTGAGGGCAGATGCTCGACTCAACTAAATGTTTCAGTTACAGAAGTATATAATGCAAATTCAAAATAGCAGCAAAAATCTTAATAAAAAAGAAAAACTAGCTATGCATTATGTGGCTCTGTGTTCAAAAGTATCATAAAACCTTAGTGAAAATGAATCTGTTCTGTTTTTACTGAGTACTTTACAGGGTATTTTTTCACTGGAGCTGGAGCTACACGGTAAAAAGGAATTATGGTTGTTTACATTTTCACTAAGGTTTTAAGGTACTTATGAACATGCAGCCACATGCGATGCAAAGCCACTCATTCTTATCTCTGAAATAGTAGATACAAGGACAATATGTGAAACTCGTCCCATCAGATGTAATGTAATGTAATGTGAAGACGGTGTTGGACTGCTGTTGACATGAGCGGTTCTGCTACAATGGCAGAGGACAGATCACCACGAACAGGCTTGCACTCAAAACTTGTCTCTATTACTAAAGTGTATTAGTTGTAATTGCACTATACAGCGTGACCCAAATGAGGATGGGTTCCCTTTAGAAACTGGTTCCTCTCAACGTTTCTTCCTTTTGTCATCTCAGGGAGCTTTTCCTTGCCACCGTCGCCGTAGGCTTGCTCATTAGAGATATATATATATATATAGATAAATTTATAGATTCATAAATTAATGTTCAGAATCTATATACCTCTGTGAAGCTGCTTTGTGACCATGTCTGTTCTTAAAAGCGCTATATAAATAAATTAAATTAAAATTAATGTAATGTGGCATCATAATGCACCGTGCCACCATGCCATAGAATACATCAACATGTTCTATAAAATAAATATTTCACATACACCTTAATTGATTGTACTTCCATATATAAATGAGTAAATTGGTTTACGCTCCCTTTTCAGTAAAAGGAAACATGTCCCAAATTTTTTGTGTTCAAAAACACTGGTGTAAACCTTTGTCATCCTACATTTAAAATAAAAGGCTTGCTTTGTGCAGTTATTAGCACTGGAATGCATTGTTTGTCTGGTGAGGTTCAGGTTTCACCACACAAGGATCTAGTTTAACTGGTATGAGGAAATGGTGTCTGTGTTTCAGCAGAGGAATGAATTAATAGGGCAACAACTTCTTAAGAATTCTAATTATGTGTAATCAATTGGATTTACCCGACTCGCTGAGGGGTTTGAGCTCCTGACAAGCTTCAAGCCAGACAAAACATCATTACATTAGTGAAACTCTTTCGCCCTCACAGAGAGCATTACGTAGCAGCCTTACAACATGACAGAAAGAACATCAAATGATTTCCTTTCAGAATGAGACGATTTCCTTTGAAAACAGAGTCTGGAGTTCAGCAGCTCTCTTGAACATTGGAGGACATAGAAATAGTTTCTGATGAGTCAGTTCTGTCTGCTGTTTCAGAATTGTAAAAGAAATAAAGACGCAGACTAAATTGTGGAGACAGATCAAATTAATATAATATGCACCATAATAGGTAATGGTTTTGATGCAATAAACCCTTGATCACGGTTTCAACAAAATGAAAATAATCCTCTGTAGTTTGGTGGAGGACTTCGAAGAAAACACATGATTTCAATTTATTAATGCACAAAGAGTTATACAGAACAACTACCACCACAGTTTAAGAAGAACATTGTGAATCTAAATAAAGGCAAAGCTGTGTTCAGCCATTCTTTATGTGATTAATGGATATAAATGTGGTTGGGATATAAGACAACATTTTCTGTTAAATGTTTCCCTTACAAATATGTGATTTTAAATCAATGTGCCATTGAGAAAGACCAGAGAAAGAGCTGAGTTCTGCTAAACATCATGCACCAATGTTTTCAGCTAAATGTGGGTCAAGTTCTACTTGAAATTGGATCAAACCCAGAAGTCTTTGTAGTTTGCTGGAAAGAAGAGTTCAGCCAGGAAGTGTTAACTTCACAATACAGAGAAAGGATTTACTGACATCAGGCTAATGTCAGCTCTACATACACTCACTGTCCACTTTATTAGGAACACCTGTACCCCTAGACATTCACACAATTATCTAGTTAGCCAATCATGTGGCAGCAGCACAGTACATGACATCATGCAGATACAGGGCTAGCGCGTCAGTTAACATTCACATCCAACTTCAGGAAAAATGTGCCCTCAGTTGATTTGGCCTTGCTATGGTTGTTGGCACCAGACAGACAGATTTGAGTATTTTCCTGGGATTTTCACATACAACGGTCTACAGGGTTTACATAGAATGGTGCAAAAAACAAAAACAACAACAAAAAAGTATTGAGGTTTCAGTTCTGTGGGTGGAAATACCTTGTTCATGTGAGAGGTCAGAGAAGAATGGCCAGACTGGTTGGAGCTGATCGCCAAGCCTGAAGTTGAAGAGTGGAGAACAGTTGCCTGGTCTGTTTCCTATCTTTTTTAACTGTTGAGTTTAGGTGAGCCTGTGCCCACTGTAGCGTCATATTCCTGTTCTTGGCTGACCGGAGTGGAACCTAATTAGGTCCTTTGCTGTTGTAGCCCATCCACCTCAAGGTTCAACATGATACGATTTTTTAAAATATGAGATGCTTTTCTGCTCAGCACAGTTGTAAAGAGTGGATATTTGAATTACCGTAGACTTCCTGTCAGCTCAAACAAGTTTGGCTATCCTCCTCTGATCTCTCAACTGCTGCTCGCTGGATGTTTTTGTTTTCATTCAATTCTGTGAAAACTCTAGAGACATTTGTTCAGGAAACTCACAGGAGATCAGAAGTTACTGAAATATTCAAACCAGCCTTTCTGGTACCAACCACCATGCCACGGTCAAAGCGTACAGGTATTCCTAATAAAGTGGGTTTTCCACATGATACACACCTATACTGTGAACAAAATAATCATCATTATCCCTCTATTCAGAAAGTGGCTACCTATTGTGGGCAGTGCTTTTGTTCCAGAAGATACAGTAAATGATACATCATTCAAAAGGAAGCATAAGGCCAGCTGGTTTCCAAGATATCTTATTGCAGATAAATTTGAAGTAGGTTCTGAATGTGTACTTCTTGGATAATCTAATTATTTTTTTGAATAACAGTTTTAAAAACCTTTTAGGTCATTCTGTCAGTAATTTACAACTTTACATTAATAATTGCACTTTTCAGTTAAAATGTTGACTAGAATCCACATGTATTATTTTATTTTAATAACTTTAATAGTTTTATAATCACAATGCTAGCCAACTTTCATGCTGAAATTGGTGAGATGCAGTTGACCCGGCTATGAAACAGAAGTGAGTTGAGCAACAACTCACTAGATGGAAAACAAATGCTATGTTGAAATTTATTGCCTGAGTTCACTCCTGTGGAGCTTCTACTGTGATTTACTCTATTCAGCAAACTTGCCAACATGCCGCTCTCCCACTCCCCTTAAAGGTACCTCACCTTGTATCCACAAGATTGGACCCTGGAAAATTATTTACATTCCAGTGTTATATGTTCTAGTTGCTACTGTACTATCTGTACCTTCTTCTGAGCAGAAATGCAGAAATGTGACTTGCTTTGTGTATCTGCTGAGTGATTCAAATGCACAAGCCTACATAAGCTGTCTAAATCAGATGAAAGGTGCCTAAAATCCAGACTGAAGTCAGGTTTTGTTTTTAAAAGGCATTTTAGGGTTGTTTTTCTGAGCTGAAACCAGACCAACAGGGTTTCCAAATGAGTGTGCAGACATGATTGAGAAGGAAAAGGAAAAGGGTGTCACCTAAAAGAGACCTTGGTCCATAAATCCTGGCATGAGGACTATAAAATTCCACACAGTTAACCAGAGACACATGTCCAATATTTCCCTGATATAATGATCTCAGGGGCAGAACAGAGGTGCAATGGTTAGCACTGAGCCTCACAGCAAAAAGGAGGGTTAAAGCCTGCCGGCTGACTGGGGCCTTTCTATGCATGTTCTCCTCATGCTTGCATGGGTTTCATCTGGGTGCTCTGGTTTCCTTCCACAGTCCAAAGACGTGCAGATCAAGTTGTGTGGCTACTGGCTACACTAAATCACCCATAGGTTTGAATGTGACTGTGAATGGTTGTTCATCTCTGTGTTAGCCCTACGATAGACCGGCGACCCGCATTGGTCGTACCCCACCTCTTGCTCGAAGTCAGCTAGAATTGGCTCCTGCTTCCCTGTCACCCTGATGCATAAGCAGTATAGAAAATGGATGGATATTCTCCAATATTCACACTACCTGGAAATATCATCTTGGGGTTGAGAAAAAAAACACGTAGAAGTTTGCAGTTTGAAGAAAATAATCAACCTGAACTTTTGCAAAAACAGCATGTCCAAAGTGTTTTATCCCTCTTATACCACAGCGATTTACCTACAATTATTCTTTTTTTATTATTAAAGAACTACATGTGCTTTTAACCATTTATATTTACATTTATTGTTGTGGAGGGTCTGTGAGACAAATTAGTTCCTGTGATCCTGTGCATTATAGCAGCTATAAATATTTGCTCGCTTACTGAACTCTGGTTTTTTTTTTTTGTTTTTTTTTCTCTTGTAGTTAATAAAAGACATAAACCACAGTGAACACAGATGAACTGGAAAGCACCAAGTCCTGAAAACTTTCCTGTGGCAGAAAACACACAAAGGACTGTCCGGTAAGTGAGACTATATAAACATGTTTCTGTATATAATATTCTTGGCACTGTTACATGTCAACATTTCCCAGGTCCACAGAAAAAAGGAAGACCTTGGGATGATTAATACATGTAGTCACTAATAATGTTCATTTGCTCAGCCTGGTCATATGAACCTTTTTCAAGTTTCAGGGAACTTTCGAGTGAGAGCTCTAAATCTTTAATAAGTGGCCATATTAGTCGTTCTGGGAGGGTAGAGCTTAACATAACAGTCTAGAATCAAAACAGGACCAGTGCAGGAAATCCTCAATCATCTGATTAACTTGTTTACATGTCTCAACATGTTTCCACATGATGCTTATCGCTTTGAATTTCAGAGGCATTAAAAAAAATAAAAACAAACATTACAGTAGTAAATGCATCTTGAACCAAAGACAGGCTTTCATTTACACAAACAAGTGCCTGTGCACGATCCCACTGCTATACATATGAGCTCACAGGACCAGTTCTGCAAGTAGCGATCCAACTAGTCCTAAATGTGCATAGCTTTTGGTGGCAAAACTACCCTTCGCATCAATAGATTAATACTAGACTTCGTTAATAATGACAATGCCTGGTTCAAAGTTGACACCTATGTACACAGGGACCTCTGATCCACTAATAACTAAGCAGTAAAGAACTAGTTTAAGCTTGCATATGGGTTTTCCCCACACCTGATGCTTCACTCTAACAAGGTAACTGAAACTGAAAGCGTAACTTCAACCAGCTGATTGTCTCAGACATGTATTATATCAGAACCACAAGACACAACACCCTTTCATAGTGTTCATAATATTTCCTCTAGCTATTCCTGCAGATCAATCCAATCTGGGAAAACCAGGTCCATTTGAAATGTGCATTCAAGTATGGGAAATCCCAAAGCCTAAACCTGATAAAGTTATCTGAAACTGCTAGCTTCTTTGTCATAGGTAAAAAAAAAAAAAAAAAAAAAAAAACCTTTTTATTTTATTTTATATTTTTATATATAACACTTGTTTTTAATACATACACAGAGACACCATATTGAGTCAGATGATATACCTCAAAGAAGGAAGACAAACAGGAAGCTGGAGAGAGAAGAAAAAAGCTGAAGTCTATTCAAAAACCTTCACAATGTAGAGAGTTTATTACACTAAAGCTTATCTCTAGATTGAGGTGTCTACATGCAACATTAGAAACACATTATCTGACGTTACATAAGATGCTGGTGTTCCTGGAAAAGGACAAGAAAAATAAAACCAGGCAAATGACACTAGAGTAAGGTGACAATGCAGCTCCAGGAGAATTACAGGAACACAGGCCCGGAAAGTCCCGGCTCCTGTGCAAAACATGGAAATTAATGGAAATGTGGCACTAAGGGCATGGAGCCAAAGAAACCAAAGGTGAGAAAGTGAGTGTGTGCAAATAAGGGTCTGAAAGGGGCTTTTAGTGACGCTGTCTGAATTTCCACAAAGCCCAGCTGCTGGACCATAAATAAAGGCATCTTTGAAAGCTTTCCACGCATGTAATTATTACAGGCGCTGGAATCCACCAAGAAACCCATCCTGTGTGTTTACCTGAGAACACGTAAAGCCCTCACACACCTCCAACCCAGCCCTGTCATTAGAGAACACAATGCTATCAGCTGATTAACAGGGAAATTGGTACTTTCCACATTTAAACATGTGAGACAGGTGCTCCTGGATTTCCCTCTCAAGTACGGCTATTCAACAAGCATCCTTATCATCATTATCTACCTGTCTGATGAAAAGAAAAGCACTAAAAAGACAAACCCCAGCCAAGTCTTAACGAACAAATAAAACCACGGAAAAGGTTTTGGTGAGAATCCCGAAGTAACGTTTACTCTATTAAAATTAGAAATTGTACATTTAAAGACAACAATGCATGATTGACTGAACGGGGCAAGTTTTTCTTCCTGGAGAAATAGGTCAACTTACAAGTGTATCATGACAATAAGAATCTTCTACAACTATTTGTGTAAGCATTGTGATATTATTTACACTAAGCGGTACAGTGCGCACGGACCTTCCAGACAAAAACGGCATGAAATTAAAACACTTCAAAATTCTAGTCTTAACAAATCACTATAAATCACTATATCGCTCGTGCTCTTTAAATCTACAGCATCCTTTCCAGATTGACAAGGTAGGGTGAGCCAGTAAACACTCTCCTGCCCTGCCTTCCTCGCAGATCTTGTTATAATAATGCAGGATGTTAAGTAAACAAAACCAAAACATCCCAAACATCTCCTTTTGGAATTTAGCAATAGTAATCTCAGTTCGGGGTGGAATACTGTCCTGTAATGAAAAAAACAAAGTGTTGAGAAGAAATAGTTGTGAACATAAGCTACTGAAGGGTTTTCTTTAGGAAGTTTCCTTTAGAAAAGTCGCTTCAGGAAATGTCCTACAATGCCACCAGCATTGTCCTACAATGCAACTCCTGCTCAGCAGAGTTCATGATAGTGTGAATGCTGGAGTGTTTGCTTATTGTGATTGGTCAGCGCAGGTCTCCATGGGGCTGGGCGCTGCACCCTCATCATTACTGCTGTCCACTTCCTGGTCCAGAGTGGCCTCGTCGTCTAGGCGCTGGCTGGTGTAGTTGGTGATTTCCAGGAAGCCGCTTGGCTCCACCACAACATTTGACTGGCTCGAGTCAGGCATGATGGAGTACTGCGGGATCACCTACGGGGGGGGGGGGGTGTAGTGTAAGGGTTTATTTGTAATACAATACAACAGTGGTCTCAATATGTGACCTATACCATGTAGAATATACAGGGGGAAATTCATATTAAATCATAATGTAATAGAAATAATGTTTAGGACTAAGACGAACAATACTGTTTGTGAGCTCAATAGGAAATGTTATTTATTTGTTTGTTTAGTATGCATACATATGCCAATCCGCACTAAAATTCATGTCCTGGCGTTACTGTGTGTTTTTATTTTAAATAATGCATTCCATTACGAAATTCCAAGTCAAGTTTAATTGCTGAACAAAAAAAGGCTACAAAGAAAAAGAGCAGCAGGAAGAATGTTGGAAGAAAAGAAATGTTTTCATTTGACTCTTAAAATGGGACAAGGAAACACAGTCACAACGGCCCTGGGAAGATGGAACTAAAAATATTAGGCTCTTTCCGACCAAGCAGTCCAGGGGACTCGGAGAGGAAATACCCCCTGGGGCGCTCCCTCGAGAACTATACATCTTCAAGGGCTTTTTTTTTTTTCTGTCTGCATTTGCATCGCCAACAGGACTGCTGACGTGACGTAAGCGGGCTGACAGTTGGTCCTGCGGCGTCACTAGCTTGTTTGTTTTATGAATGTGCGTCTTCTCTTCCCATGTTCTTGTGTAGCTGTTAAAACCGCAAACTAGCAACATCAGAATTTAAACTTGTCCACTTCCATGTCTCGCGTCTCGGTCGTATGTTTCTATAGAAACGGATCATTCCACTGCGCCGTACAATGGGGGAGACCAGGAAGTGGTACACAGCTGAATGTAAATTCTTCATTTTACAATATAAAGAGTGAATTTGTGGAGGAAAATAGTTGGCGATTGCTTTAAATATGTTTATCTAACACGTCAGTGTGGATTATTATTTTATAACAGGTTTTCTTGCGTGAGAACTAAAAAGTTAGTTTACTTAAGATTTTTATAGATGCTTAGAATCGTATTGAATTTCCTCCGGTGCATATACACTCAATAAAGCCTGGACCTCACTGTTGGTCCATTTGTACGTGTTTTGTTTTAACACTTACGTCTGGACCAATTACCATACACTTTCATCACTCGTGGTTCCTCTTGTGCTGGGAGAATACCTACCCTGAAGTAAGAGCTTAAAAAGTCCCTCAAAATGGCATTCTAAGAACTATGATTGTCCTCAGTTCCTGAAGTGCGAACAGAAAATAACGGGGTACTTCCTCCAACAGTTCTAAAAGCTATGAAAAAGTTCCTCTAATTCAAAAGTGCTAACTGATATCAGTCTGCTCAGGTTCTACCAGTAGGGTGTGAGCAGGAGTACAGGGCTGTCGGAGTTCAGAGAGATAAGACGGGGTGAGGTCATGTTGCGTTTGCTAAGTGAGAAGCAGGGGTTTGTCTGTAATCCTCTGTGAAACAGGTAACAAGTGTAGCTTCTGTAGTACAAGTGTAATGCGTGCTGAGTGTTTGGTATGATTAAGGACAATTTTTAACACACTGTTTAGTCTGTTTTGGTAATTACAGTAATCTAGCATGAAACTAGGTTGAAAAAAAAAAAAAAAGAGTCTTTTGTGAGCAAAATATGAGGAGGCTTCGTATGAAAGTGTGTTGTCAAATATTATATAAACATTAATTACAGAGCTCATTTGAATACTCGATTCTGACTGGTCAGTTACTGCATTCCACGGTCTCCACTTCAGTATAACAGACCACTGGTGCGGACCACGTCATTAGCAAAAGCAATAAAATCATTTTTAAATAAATATTTTGAGACAAATAATTGATTTCTTTTGTAAGTAGCAATGCTTAATCAGGATAATGGACAGCGAGCTGGTCATTATTGCAAAATAAACCCCTCCAGGGTGATTCAAGATTATTCCACATCACCCTTCTGGGTTTTATTTCACAGTAACGACCGGCTTGCTGTACACGGTCCCTTACTTGTAGAAGGTTTACATCTCTACAAACTGAAAGGTCTCTATAAACCGAAACCTCTGGAGTTTCCATCACACTGCAGCCCTGACTGCAACACTAGGTAATGTCAGTATTTTGAGAACAGAATCTGGCTGTTTGCAAAAACTTTTACACAAAACTGACATTTTTAGGCAACACTACCAACCTGCAAGATCATCATCAAGATAACGCACTTCCTTTTTCTTATCGTCAAGAACATTACCCCGCAACATGAATCATTTTATTTTGAGAAAAGGTCAACTGCTGTCATTCTAAAAATATCAGATACATGACTGTAAATGTTGTAGTTGACATGTGAGATGGCTTCATCGGGTGTTCATGTCACACATTACACACAAAATGTCAGTGGATTTAATTTGTCCCTTTTTTTGTAAGTACATTCAGAAAAACTGCACAGCAATAAATAACATTTTTAGAACCAGTCGGAAAATATTTTGCTTTTTGTCCTTTTAAGGGTATTTCTCCATTTTTCTATTTTAGTTGAATGTGTAATCATTGTGAGGTTTAGTCAGCCTTCTGACCCCACTGTGAACTCTCCAAATCATATTCAGTATTACACTGTTAAATACCTACAGTTATTATTTAAACACAAAATAATGACTTTGTCCTGGTTTATTAAAGACAGTAAATAAAAGAGAATCATACCTTTTGCCTTTAACTATTGTTATGCAACAATTAATCAAAGAACAACCAAACACACACACACACACACACACACACACACACACACACACACACACACGCAATCTGTTACAATAGTTAGTGCACCATTCTGAAAGATTAAATCAGGTTATTATATTATATCACTTTTTGATGTAGTTTTAACAGGCAAGAGTATTTTGTCATGGCAAACACTTCACTGTGTCTGTTACACTCCTAGCTAACACCACTTAATAAAGACCCCAGACAACAGACTATTTCACCTTATTACATAAATAAAGGCAATGCTATGTCATTATAATCACCCTTCCTTTTGCATTGTAGCTTGTCATCAATACATAATTTTCTTTTATTTATCCTTTTTTAAAATTCCTTTGTTAATATATTAAACAGTTGTATTGAAAACAACGGTAGACACTACAACTATAACAGGACTACATAAGTTCTAAAAAAAAAAAAAAAGGATTATAAATAAACAGTGACACAGAGAAGCAAATGGCTGCTCACCTGTATAACATTGAGGTCTTTGCTCTTCTGGATGCGTCCAAAGGTGGCATGTGTGTGCGAGTGTGTGTGTTTGGAGCTGCTGATGAGCGGAGACGTAGGGGCGGCTTTGCTGAAGGCGCTGCAGTCGCTGGATGAGTCCACCACCACAGCCTCGGTGCCTGGTTCGATCTCTGCCTCCATCATGGAGATCTTCAGGATGTCGGAGACGTTGGGCTTCTCCGAGCTGGACTCGGCCTGCAGCTTCACCGCAGCCTCGCCGCTGCTGCTGGATACGGGAGGAGCCCCGAATGTGATTTTAGTGACTGCTGCTCCTTGTGTTATGATTGGCTGTTGGACCTGTTAGAGAAATTGTGAGAATAGAGAGTGAGGAAATGTTCAGCCAAATCATCTCTGGGTATGTGTTTTATGTGTGCATGGTCTGTGTGATATCTTTTTATTTCAGATTTCGCATGTGTGTGTGTGTGTGTGTGTGTGTGTGTGTTCCAACCTGGCTGCTGCTGCTGGCTGTTTTATCTGAGGTCACGGGATGGTGGGCCTGCAGCGGTGGGGGCTGGGAGAGCTGCGTGTGTGTGTTGGGTCGGTTGTGTGAGCTTGGTGCCTGCTGTAGTCGGGGCAGCTGTGGAGTGTGGACAGGTTTAATGGGGGAAGTGTGTTGGACTCCAGATCCAGAAGGAGCAGAAAGAGAGGGAGCAGGAGAGACAGAGGGTTTATCCGCCCGTGAGGTTGCTGCTGGAGCTGGAGGCCTTGCGCTGGGGCTGATTTTGGAGGACTCAGTCTGACTGAGAGTTGACTTGGTGGACGTGGAGATGGAGAGCACCACTGGCTTGCTAAGGATGTGTGTGGGGGTGCGGTGTTGCTGCAGAGGAGGGGGAGGGGGAGGAGGTGGGGCCGAGGGATTTACTGATCTGTAGAACAGTCCAGTTTGAGGGTCCAATGTGTCACCTTCCAGTTCTCCCTCCTCCACTACAGCCTGCTCCTCCAGGGGCTTGCCAGCACCTGCCTGCAACACACACACACACACATACGCACAAACCATAGTCTCTCTCTCAATAACAAAACAATCACAGTCTCCTAGGCTGCGTTTCCATGGCAGCGCAAATGAGTGCCATGGTGCTTTAAAACTGACCGTAGTCACATCTGCTTGAATCCCCACACTGGTTGCTACAATAACGATACAGGCAGGTATGCATGTGGTATTTAAATGCAGGGGAAAATAAGAGATTTTAATGTGGGTCAGGTTTTGCACCAATCTCTGCCTTCATCAACATAGCTGACATAAAATTTCAGTATGGTAGGATGCAATATGGAATTAAACCATGTTCTCTTCACACATTTCTGAAGTAAAGGCCACACAGTGTTCAACTGAGTAAAATGCCCACAACAGATAGTGGATGAAATTAAACGAAGTTTTATATATATATATATAAAATATACACATGTATATATATTATGGCAGGGGTGCCCACACTTTTTTGGCTTGCAAGGTACTTTTAAAATGACCAAGTACCAACAATAAAAATGCTGCACTATATATATATATAGATATATATCTATCTATATATATATAATACTGCATATGTGAAGCAAACGCTGTTGCTTAGTTTGACTGAACTTTAGATACTTGGAAGAGGTCAGGCAGCCATA
>JAQQZX010000009.1:9105010-9131228 GCA_030068355.1 Notoglanidium maculatum | reverse complement strand
AAGTAAAGAGAAACAACAGTCCATCATTACTTTAAGACATGAAGTGTCTTTTAAGTCATAAAAATAAAGAAAAAAACTCTGAATTAGAAGGTGTCCAAACTTTGGACTGGTAGTGTATATCACAAATAATTTTAAGTCTCTGCATTTAGTTCTATTGCGAATGATTTTTTTTTAATAAAAATTGGCTGTTGGTTGTGTTTCTGTGGCACAGGAATCTTTCACTTGGTAATGTTTTTGAGACTGCCTTTGTTCTTTAATGCTTCAAAGCATAAATAAAAATCATTTACATGACAGATGCAGCACCAAGCCAGCTGATCTAATTCGGGTTTTCTTCATATTACTTGTTGCTTTCATTGGAAGAATTTATGACTATTTTACTGGCATTTTATTTTTTTTTTTTCAGTATTTTACCCAATTTCTAATTTCAGTTTCATATATTAAGGCCAGACTTACTGCACTGAACTTGGCTTTTAATTTCATGTAAATTCTGGAATGAAAATCAAAATTTGATTCCATGTTTATGTACTAAAGTTCATTAATTAGGTGCCTTCTGCCTATTTTTAATACAAAAATTATCTGTAAAAGTTGATAATGGATACGTGTTGAACTGTTATGAAGATAAAAAGAAAAATGTCTAATTAAAAAAAAGTTTTGAATTCTTTTGTCCTGTTGACGGTGTTGAAAGTAACATAGAGGGAAAAAATGAACATAAATATTAAATGCACAGCAGAGACATATCAGCTCAGCATTTCAGCCTGTAGCGCTACTGTATCACTGGGGGGGGGGGGGGGGCAACCTCCAGCTGCCACAGAGCATAAGAATGAAGAAAAAAAAAATAATAATAAAAAAATCACATTCATTTCTGTGATTTTAATTACTAATTTGCTAAATATAATGGGCAAAAATCGGTAATGAGCATCAGGTTATTATAAACATGCATTAGCACTGTCAGGATCATTAATTATTTATTGGAACTGTACGATCTCCCTTTTGTCCTGTGTGACTGCCTGCATGAACACGTCTAACTTACACACCTTGAATATCTGTCAACAGTCCTAAAATACAGTAAACCAAGTTATCGCTATCAATTATATCATTATGAATAATTGAAAAAACACCTTGGGACAGTTTGATGAGCCGGTTGTTCATTCCTCCATCTCCATCCACAATGTAAATCTCTCCGGTGGGGTCATGGACAAAAATCTCAGCAGGCTGGTCGAACTGTAGCGGAGCGAGACCAGAGCCGGCTTTCCCTGCCGTTCCCAGCACCTGCAGCAGCTTCCCCGAGGGAGAATACTGCTTTATAGTGTGTCCATAGGGCCCTGCTGACATACAGGAAAACTATTTCATACAAACTTTGCATACATTTCATACAGAGGAGCTGAAAAGCTTTCATTTCAATCTAATTTCTGAAACGTTGAGAAAAGAAAATGTGACTCACTACAAGTTTAGATAAACAATGGCTAACAGTTTTTTTTTTTTTTTTTTTTAGAAAAAGGCACAACAAGATGCTGGCAAAATTAATGTGAAAAATCTGTTACCATCTCCCTTTAATTGCATCTCCTTTTACTATCAACATTTCTACCTCAACTAAGCATCAATACTTGCAATGTTTAAGCCGTGTGATAATCAGCACACACATACGTATTGTTTCAGTTTGGAGGGGTTTACAGTTAGATCATAGACAGAACCCTACATTAGACCAAACTTAGGGACTATGATCATGGCAGGAGATAAACAGAAGAAGGACTGAATTGATTTAGTGTGTCATACTCCAGGGTATGAAATTCCTTGCTACAGAGGTCCAAAGAAGTAACCAACATGACTGAACAGCGACAACAGTTACCTTTTAATGCTAATTAGTAATTAGATCACAGCTACAATTCAGAGACTAACACAGACAGAGAAGCCGCCACTCCCACAGATATTATTTTTGTTTGTGATATTTCTTAACAAACTTAGTTGGTTCTACTCCCGAATATAAACTAATCAATCATTTCAACTACAGTGACAATCGCCAGGATGAAGCATTTACTGCAGATCAGAGAATGAATGAATGAATGTAGCCGAGACGTCACATGGAACCCTGTGAGCAACCCGTACATTCCCATGTTAATCAGTGTAGCAAGCTTCATGTCTGACTGCCTCCGTTTCAGAAAATCCTGATCCACACCTCTACTCGGCCTCAATCTGAGGACCTGCAACAGAAGCCATGACGTTTCATTATAGCAGAGCTGCTGAATGATCACCGAACAATTTCTTTTGGCCACCAGATTATTAAACATGATTTATTATGGTTTTATTTTGGTGTTGTCTGTCCGTCCCTCCATTCCTTCCTGTTTAAAATATAGTTTAAGGCTATTTAAGGCTAGACTGGTCAGCAGTGGAAGCATCCCAGTTAATGCTACGTTCATTGATTTGTATTTGTTTCCATCATTGAACACTGCTACGTTTCATACCCAGCTACAGTGCGTTTTGGAGCTACTGGGTGCAGTTGATGACCACCGCTGTAGGGTTTATTACTATAGTGACCTCAGTCCTAAGTAAGACCTTGTTTCATAAGACAAAATGAGTGTGCTGTTCTAAACTACATAACGGTCATGCTATGTAGGTAAAGCTGGAAGCTACTAGTACTAACATTGATTATAATCTCCTACTGCAACCCTTCTGCATTATCCACCTCGTTCCTTCCTGCTAAGAAATTTAGCCTTGTGGTAATTTGTACCACTGTCCACTTACTCGCCCTCAGTTTCCTTGGAATGGATTCTGAATTTGCAAACCATCATGGACAACAGTTTTAAATTCCAGCTCAGAACTTAAATGATTAAAAGTCTCAATCTCTGCTTGAACTCACCCTTCCCCACATCAGTTATCCACACAGAGGAGGCACTCGGAGCGCTGGACAGGAAAATGCCATGCGGCATCTCCAGCGTGCTGGTGTTCCAGGCGTGCAGGAAGTCTCCATCCGTCGTGAACGCCAGCACTTTGGGGATATTCTCACCTCTCTGCGTAATAACAGTGTATATACACCTGATTTCTGTGGCATATCGTCAATTCTGTGGATGTGAGCATGCTTTACCCTCACCTGCGCAACATACACCACGCCGGCCAGGTGGTCGACAGCCACGCCGAAAACTTCTCCGGTGAAATGCTCTGAATATTTGGGCCAGGAGACATCCAGCTTGTAGAGGGTTCTCCCCACAAAACTGACGTCCCTTTTACGTCCTGATGCTACATACTTCTCAAAAATGATCATGGAGAAAAAAAGATCAAACACAGAGCCTAGAGGAAAGATAGCGAGCTAGTAATGGTGTACAAAAGGGTTTTTGTTTTGTTTTCCAGTGAGTCAAATAATTTAATTTATCAATTAAAAGAATTTTAATTGATTACTCACTGGTTAGTTCTGGTATAATTTATAAAAAAAATATTATATGGGCAAACATTTCCCCTTTACTCTTATTTTATTTCTTATAAATTATGACAATATTTGTAACAAAAAGGTTTTAACATAAGGACAATACAAATAAGTCACCCATTCACCTGTCCATCCCCACATGCAATTGAACAGTCACATATCTCTGTGATTTGAAGGTCGTCTCGGTTTCATTTTGCTCTTTTGTCTTTGAAAGATTGTTCCCGTTATTTTCCACTGACTGTTACTCATATTGTCAAACACAGCTGTCTGTCTCTCTTCTGCTTTGTGCTGTTACACAATTTCCCCGTCCCTGAAATTTCTAGCCATAAGCCACCATGTGAAGAGAGAATGAGCAACTTTAAACCATTTCATTTCATGGATTATAACATAACAGATTTTTGGATATTTGCGAACTGTTGTAGTCTTCTCTGATTCCACACATGTACAGTATATATATCCTTTCATACTATAATAAACACCCTTCAAATTAAAGAAAGATTTTATTCCTCTTGTCTTGCAATTTGCTGTTGTATTCACAATTCTGCTTCACTAAGATCTATCTCAGCCCAATCAACGGATACGACATCCAGCATGGTTGAAAAATTGTTTTCATCATCTACCAGCTGACAAAACAGAGCAGGGGCAATTACAAAATCACTAACATTAGTAATAAGGAGCTGGGGTAGTATGGTGGCAGTACAGTGACACATTGAGTAGTAATGCTGTCACAGCGCCAGGATCCAAGGTTTGATCCTAAACTCAGGTTACTATGTGCTAGATTCCTCAGGGTTCTCTGGTTTCCTTCCACTTTCCAAAAGCATGTAATAATGCAGACTGACTACGCTAAAGCTCTGGGTTTGAAGGAGAGTGTGAATGTGTGTACATGGTGCCCTACAATGATCGGGCGGTCCATCCCTGACCAGGATGAAGCAGTTACTGAAGGTGAATGAATGAATGAGGAAACTGGAAAATAACAGCCGAGTCTGTGTTTCGGCAGCTGGTATACTGGGCACAGCATGTTGCATTTTTCAGCAGAAACAGCTAATGTTTTCATTTGTTCAGTCGTTAAATGTTGTTAACGACACTCACACGACTGACTATTTTTTTTAAAAGAAATTTTAGGCCAGCTGTTAGGTTAGAAGTGAATCAGTAAAGAATGAATCTTTTCGAGAGTAATGATTCGGTACTTTAAAGATTCGTCCAAAATGATTCGGTTATTCAGGAACATCACTACTGGCACGAGAAGCTGTTCGTCGAGACCGCGCGCGTTATACACGGACTGCGCTGTGACCGCTACAGCAAGCATTGTTAGGTTTTCTCTCACAAATTAATATTCCTTTAGATATCGGAAAATTGTTTTATTAACTGGTTTCCCATTAACCAGCTAGCTAGGTGTTTGCTCTGCACCAAACAGCTGTAACCAAGCTATGGCTGGATACATGTCAAATATAAGATTAAAAAAACAAACTTACGTGGGAGTTTAAGGCGCTATACATCACAAACATTACGAGGAAGATAATAGCCATTGCTGAACTAATGAAACACAAGTGACTTTTCTTTTTCATGTAGAAAACGTACGCCGTGTTAGCACACTAAACCAACTAGCTGAGCCCGATTCCGCTTCCTGCCATGGTCACGTGACACGCGTCTTACCCACGAGCTCTCTGCAGCTACGAATGATTCATATTCAATGATTCACGATTCAACACAAATCTCACATCAGAAATGTAATAAAAATGAAAACGAAATATCTTTAATACATTTTCCACATCACGCGGACAAATCGGGTTAAGCAAGGCCAAAACACTTTATTTGTTCTTGTCTTCTGTTGGGTTGTAAACACCTGTTAACATGTAAAATATATATAAACAGCCCAAATTTCCAAAATAAGATAAACAAAAGGCCAAAAGGTTTTATTCAAAATATCAGCGTGAAACGAAGAAATACCATGATAATTTAAAAGATAAAGGTCTCTTCCTCCACAATTGTGGTTAAGCTAGAAGAATTTTTTTTTTTACTGATCTAATATATTGTATTTAAAAATTATATGGGACATCCATGATCATTTTCTCTCTGGCTCTCATAAAACACTAAAGCTCAAATTGGACAGTGAAAGCAGAAACAGTGGAGCTAAGTGTATAGATGTAGTGTTGGCAGAAGTTCATAAAGCACTCATGGGTTGGCAGATGCTTCTCCCCATGTTAAAAACATACATATATGTATACAGACAGTATAAAATTGTTCAGAACGTTACATTTCAGCACACAGCATGGACAATGAAGATTAGATAATAGAAACATGTTAGTTAATGAAACAGAGCAAAAGTCATGCATTCATAGCAGAAAAATACCGCTTTCCTCCTGGCTGGGACCAAAACATGAAACAACAGGAAGTCCTACCATTAAAATAACTGCAGTCATACATTAATGAAGTTCACCATGATGCTTTGGGCATTTCACTATTCGGTAACTAGTTGCATAAGGCATAAAACTAGCATTAGTATTGTATGTTGCAAGTCTTTCCATTTGTTTAGTACAAAAAAAAAAAACTACTTAGGTACGGCAGGAAACTTTTTGCACACACAAACATTAAAATCAGTAGATGACTGCTTAAAATGGGGAATAAGGTTAACATGGTACAGCTGATCAAATACTTAATATTCATTGCATATATAATTCTTTTGCAGGAACAGTACAGGAACACTTTGCCCCAAAGGTTAAGAAACATACATCGCAAGGCTTAAAACTGACAATTTAAAGAAAGACTTCACAAGCACAGTTAGTAATGGTGAAATATGGCCCCCAGGAAGGACAGTGATGATGAACGATGAAATGAAGGTACTAGTGGTTAGATGGTACAATTTAGTTGTTACAGTACATTCACTGTGTCACATGCTCCTCATCATCACCAACACACTAATTTATGGTTATTAAGAGGCATTTAAATAATTCCATATCTATCTCCATAAATCCCTTACACAGAGCAGCCAGCCAGGCAGACAGACAGACACAATCCTCCACTGATTGTGTATCACAAGGAACAGTACAAGAGAGATTGCAAGGATAACACCAAACAGTACACGTACAAAGTACAAACGTGCTTTCATTGCTGAAAGGTTACAGTGACCGAGCACTTTGGTGAAGGGTGGGTTTAAGGCAATACTGGTGCAATCGGCATATGAAGAGGGTGAGGAGGTTGTTGATGCATAGGGGAGTTGTAGAAAGAAGTGTAGAGAGAACAGTCAGGGCTCTTTATTTGTCCTGCATCTTCTCTAGGATGGGCACGATCATGTCGAATTTGGGCCTCTTGGCAGGATCTTCATTCATGCAGATCCTCATAAGTTTGCAGATGTGGGGTGAGATGCCAGGCGGGATGGTGGGACGCAGACCCTCAAGTGCCACCTGGAGGACAATTGAGTAAAGCATGAATGAAATTAAATTCCAAATAAGATGTGGAACATGCATAGAGCAAACACAGATTTGCTTAAAAATTAAGAGACAAAAAAACTGACATGAATAATGTATCATCATCAACATGGAGATAAAATTTAAGGGCACAAAAAAAATAAAAAAATAAAAAATAAAAAAATTATCTACTAGGACCCTATATACAGCCATGGGCGAAAAGAACACCTTCCATCAATTCTATGTTTTTATACATTAGGGCCTAAACAACAACTGTGTGATCCTCATCGGATTTCAACATGTAGTAATTTTTAACCCGAAATTTAATTTTATTCTTTTAAAGAAAATAAGGTTTACTGTTTGTTAAGCCAACAGTGTGTCGGTTTAGATGGAAAATAAACACTATGAACAAATATTAACTGTACCTGCCTCATTAATGAATTTATTTATTGTGAAAATACGTCACTACTAACAGTATATTTAGCAACAATACATTACTGACAATTTATATACCAAGCCTACACTCATACACACACACACACACACACACACACACACACAGGCTGAAGGTGGCGACAATTGCTTACCTTCATGCCAATCTCCATGTTGGAGAGATCAGCAAACGGTACCTCTCTGGTGACCAATTCCCAGAGCAGCACAGCAAAGCTCCACATGTCTGCAGAACGCCTGTTAATTTCCTCTGGCTTCTTCTGCAGCGCTAGTGGGCGCACATAAAAAAAGGACACAGAGTAAACACAAGCAAACAAACAATATGACTTGAAGAAGGGGTCTAGTTAAAGGGAGGTACCTTCAGGGGCCATCCATGCTGGAGAATACATCCTACCGGGACACTGGAAGGAGAACTTCACATCTGCCATGCTTATCCTGGCGGTCATGTCCTCATCTATCTGTTCATTGGCATCAATGGCAAAAAAGGTATTAAACCAAAGCACTGGGATGTTAGAAGTAATTTAGATGGTATATTATTCAGAAAAAGGAAAAAGATCAGGTATTTTAGTCAGTCAGGTATTTTAAATGACAAGTAGTAGAGCAAAGGCAACTGGACTGCAACTGTTATAATATTGAACAGCTACTAGAGTTGCTACTAGACAGAAAGCGTCAAAAGTACAAATCAAGACCGGGTGGTGAAACAATCTTGCTGCTTCTCACTGAACATTTCACTAATATACACTTCCTATTTTACTGGGATACTGCAGACTTCATCAGGCAAATATATTGGCACTATCAGACCCAATAAATGATTTGCTCTGTGCAGATTTCACGCTTACCATGACACTCTTGCTGTTGAGATAATGGCGTGGAATCATGGGCTCCAGTGTATGAAGGAAGGCCATCCCACATGCAATATCCAGCGCAAACTTCACCGCCTGCATCTGATCCACCACGAAGTCTAAATTGAGAGCAAAAACTGATTAGAAGTGATGATCTTTCTTACAGCATAACTTCCACAAAAATCACAACATAACATTGCGACAAGACACAGAAGATTCTTCCTGAAAACTAAGACGTTTGTTGTTTTCATTTTGTGTCAGATTGTCAGACAGTGTGTTTATAAAACTTTACTCACTGGTGCCCTCATGAAGCACGTTGTAAAGGGAGCCATATGGCATCCAGTGTGTGATGATGATGGGGTGGGGAGCAGGGGGTGACTGACACGCCCCCAACATGGGCAACACGTTAGGATGGGAGAAGATTCTACAGCAGGGTGACACACACACAAACACACTTATGACATTTTGCAGACAATCATTTAAGAGCAAGGGTCAAGTAACAATGTCGACTTTCTAGCTTCTGCCTAAGACAGACTTGCCTAGAGCACAGAGGCCAGAAATGGGAAAATTACTGAAAATGTACAAGAGAGCAAAATGGGAGGTATTTGTATGGCACTGTAATCCTATTGATCCTACACATCGATTTTGAAGATTTGCTACACATAATATAGGGTTCATCTTAAATTTGTCTCATGAGCAAATATTAAACATTTGAAACTTTAATAGCTCCTCTGGATCATCTGTCGATAGACTTGATTTGTGTATTCCCCCTTTTTTCTTATAGATGCTGCAGGCTACCTTGAAAACATGTATGTATACCTCAGCTTGGGGTATTCCTCATTAAAGTCCCGACTCTTTCTGGTGGTCCAATCCCGAACATGGAGCACCTTCACCACAATTTCCGTCCCTTGCCAGCGGCCCTTCCACAACTATCACCAAGAGAATAATCATCATCAAAAATCTAAATTGAATCAAGTCTGATTCTTCGGCTTAGAAAAAAATCAGTCAAACAATCAGACTACAATGGGTAAACAGAGAACTGGGCTCACCTCTCCTGAGTGATTTTCATTGATCTTGGCCATAAATGAGAGCTGCTTGTAGTCTATGCCAGCATGTTTGTTTAGTGTGCCGTTGCCTATAGATATATATATAAAAAAAAAAAAGGAGTAATATTAAAGCCAAAGCTTATGCTATTTTACTGTAGCTTTCTTAGGAAATAAGCAGTTTTTCTCTTCTATTTTGTACCTCAAAAATCCTCCAGTTATACCACTTAAATAAAGTGCTTATTTGGCAATATTTTTATTTCACTCATTTACAATGCAATGATTTGGACCTTTTATTTTGAGGGCATAAAGGGATGAATCCAAAGCAAAACACTAAACATACAGTACACCCTAAATACAGATTTTCCACAGCGAGTGCTTACGTGGTCGTGTTCGGGTTGTGCCCTTCCAGAAGCTGTCCTTAAAGGGAACTTTGGTCAGATTCTGTCCTTGCTTCTCTGCCATTTCTGAACAAACAATGTTTAGGTTAAGGTGATAAACATACTACATTATCATATTTAAATGCATTTCAGTGTCTTGCAAGTTTTTTTTTGTCACAAATAGATTTGTCACCTTTCAGATGGTCACGCAGATGTGGCTTGGCTTTGTCCAATGGTGTTTCTCCATATTTGTTACAGATGCTCACCTGAGCACCATTATTGACAAGGTCCTGAAGTGGATTTAAGAGGAATGTAAACTGAGGTACTTCTGATAAGAGCAAGTAACAAAAAAAAACTAAAACTAATGAAAGGAAATTAAATCTTTTGGTATTCAAATCTTCATTAGGTACAACTAATTCTCTATTTACACTCACTGGGTATTTAATTCGCTACCCTGCCATACATGTGCAGTACACTAGGTATACAGTAACTAACTGCAGGCTACCTGTTGCTATGTACAATTTGTTAGCCCCTCTCTACCCATCATTCAGTAGAAAGGAACAACCATATCCTAGTGGCATGTTAGTGGATGTTGCACTTGTAGGAGTGTATTGGGCTGAGTAGTGTTGAGTGGGATTTTCAAAACAATGCTACTTTGAAAGCTACACGTATCTAGCCAAATTCAGTTTGGTGATGGTTACAGTAGCAAAAGGCAGGGAAGATCAGTCCAGACTTCTCAATCTGTAGCTACAGATACCAACTCCTGCTGGGGGACCCCCAGTCATTCTCAAGCCAACTATGAGGTAATGGCCCAAATCCAAATTCCCCCACTTAGCATGCTCCTATGTAAGGTAGGGTGTCCCATTTCTTTTGAGGATTGAGGGACAGTGGTCATCTAGCCTTCCAAATGGACCTCTCCAAACAGAGCATTTTAGATGCAGATGCCAAATGGAGCAGTAGAGGAAAATTTCCAGAATGATTTGAAAACTAAGGCAGTTTAAAATGGAACATGACTACTGGTACGGGGAAAGAAGCCCATAAATGTATGTCCTCGCAAACAAGATGCAAAAATGTTAAAATCCATTGGAATATCTTAGTTTAATGTAGATGCAAAGGAATATTTAATTGGACCATTATAACAAGCATTTAAGAAAAATCATTACTCACAATGTCAATAGAACTTTGCACAGAAGTTTTGAGTGATACTACATGTTTCAATGTCCCCTGTATGAAGCTTGAAAAAGATTCAGCTGCAAATTTTCTGCACTTCATTTTCTGATATCAATGCAGGGCATAAATTTCTAATGGAAGGACTACACTGAAACAGTTGATGTGTAAACATGCTTCCTCACTATTGGCAATAGATTAATCAGCACCGGCACTGTGAGAAACTCCAACATGGGACTGACTCATCAGTGTAGTATTACGTATGTGTCACTGTCAGTCACGGATGACAAAGAATGGTGTCCCTTTTCCTAGGGGAACCCCTTCCCCTTGTAGTACTATGATTTTAAAGGGCCACTAGCCAAGCGAGGGCACTTCAAAACTAGGAGTAGGGCCAATCTCTCCAATGGGTCTTGCATCTGCCCTGAGGTCACCATCCAATGGGATGTGATCCACCGCTAGCAGGAGCTGGCCAGGGAACATCCTCATAATTCATTTATTTTCATTTTCATTTTGAAAATTTTCATTCTCATGCCCTCTTTTTCTATTAGTTATGAAGAAGATCCAAACGAATTTAAACTGCTCCAACAGGAACAAGGGAGCATTCGACTCTTTTCTGGGAGAGAACCATGGTCCTAGATTTGGAGGTGCTAATTTGTATCCCACTTCAGATGGTGCCAGGAGAATATAATCTTTAAATAACAGGGATGGTACCTCTTGCCCACCCCATACTGCAAAGTTCTCCACACTTGGTTGCATCTTTACATCCTGTCCATGAGAACCATAAAGAGTAGTGAAGAAAAGACACACCCTTAATGGAGATGTAAACCAACATTAAACAGTTTCCACTTAATGCCAAAAATGTGGACAAAAGTCACATGTTAGAAGCAATAACCCAATAACCTGTACTCCTTCAGTACCTCAATCATAGACCTTCCCCAAATCTAAAAAGACACTTATAGACTTGATTAGCATGCTCTCACAACCCCTCACAAAGCTATGCAAGAGTAAAGAGCTGGTCTACTGTTCCATTGCCTGGCCAGAACAAGCGTACCTCCTGCGTCTCCTTCCCAGAACTGTGGCATGGGCTTTTCCCAGGAGGCTGAGGGGTGCGAGTCCCCTGTAATTGGAACACACCCTCTTTTAAAAATAGGGACCACCATTCCAGTTTTCCAGACACAGCCTCAGATCTCCACGGCAGATTCAAGAAGCATGTTAACCACACAACTCCAGCCTTGTTCTTCAGCGCCAAGAATGTTTTCAACCACTATAGTAACCCCAGTCACAGACAGGGACGCCAAAACACCAGAGATTTCTGGCACTGCCTCATGATGCAAGGCTTAAGAATATCCTTAATTTGCTCCTTCCATCGCTCAACAATATCACCAGTAGATGTCAACACTCCCCCTCACTTCCTTAGCAGAACTTATGCATGGTCTTCACACTCCTTCCTGAGGAGCTGGGCGGTTTGCCAGAACATCTTTGAGACCACCCAAAAGTCTTCTTCTATGGTCTCTTCAAACTGCCCCCACGGCCCAGGCTTTCAAGTCTGCAAAAGATTTTGCTACAAGCAATTGCTACTGAATCAGGAGAGCCCTCTGTGAGCACTACTTGTAAAGTCTCCTTCAACTACTCTAGAGATGTTGTCACAAGCACTGACCACAGCATATTCCAACTGTCTCTGTGATTTATAACTTTAACATACAGTCAGGTCCATAAATCGTTGGACATTGACAAAGTTACTGTTATTTTAGCTGTCTTTCACAGTATATTGAAGTTAAAATTAAATAGCTTTTAGACTTTTAAAGTTCATCTTTTTATTTACACCCAAATCAGGTGAACTATGAGATGAAATTACAACACTCTTTGTGTGTTACTGCTTAACTGTTGTACATCTAGGTGTGTTATTCTTTCATTATTTCACTTACAAATGAGCAGATAAAAGCATTTGGAGTCTGTTGCCGTTAACTCTCAATATGAAGTCCACAGAGCTGACACTGCCAGTGAAGCAAGCCATCATAAGGCTGAAAGGTCTAAATATACCATTCAGAGAGGTAACAAAAACATTATCTTTGGCCAACTAACTATTTGGCTCATTGGTGCATTCCTAAAAATAAAGACTGCACTGGTGAGCTCAGGCATACCAAAAGGATTGGAAGAACACAGAAAACAACTGTGTGCAGATGACAGAGTAATTCTTTCCCTGGTGAAGAAAAACACCTTCGTGTTTCAAAAGTTGTCCAGATCAAGAACACTCCCCGTGAGGTAGGCAAATCTGCGTCAACATCAACAATCAAGAGAACATGAAAATAAATACAGAGGGTTTAAAAGATGTAAATTTAAACATAGAAGGAACTGCTCATGATTGTTCAAATATGTCTGCCAATAGAACTGATTTCCTCGTACCTGTTGATGTGACACCGGTCACCATGCCTGATGAGCCTAATCCAGGTATGGATACACTTAAGACATTTATGCATTCATGCTGTCTTTAGGATTGCTCTTTGTCTCACCAGTCCTATCAGACCTGTTCACCAGTGACATAGCCAAAAGGATCACTGAAGTACACAAGCCCATTCACCACAACAAGGTCTCAATCCATGAAGATGGTAAAGGTCATTTTGAAAAAACATATGCACAAAATATGCTAAATAAAAATGTCTATAACTGAACTCCAACAAGATGGACCAACAAAGCGAGTATGTCTAATCAATACCCGATAAATTATGGTCCTGTTATGGTCCCTCTTAATTGATGAAGGCAATGGATGAAGTGTTGCTGGGTCCGACCAATTTTAGTACTGTTAGTACTGTGCTTACAAAGTTTACTGTGCTTACAAAAACTATAAGTAAGTATAAGATTAACCTAAGATAAGATAAGGTGGTGTGGCATAGAAAGCAAATAAAACCATCCGGTCCCCGTGTTCAACGCCCTGCCAGCACATGGCCGACCCAGTGTTCACATGCAGGGGTCAATACTAAACTTACTAGAATTGCACAACTCCTCACACTATTGCAATGAAACTGTACTTACACACTTGTATACCTCTTTTGTACAATACGCTGTATGATTTTGCATTATATGTGGTATTATGTTGTAACCTTGTATAGACCAGATTGCTGCTAAACTAAAGTTTTTGTGCCTGTGCAATAAAAAAAAGATTATTCCCGCAAACGAGAAATATTCATTTTTGATTGGCTGGCTAGGTGTCTAATAACTTTGTATAACGGGACACCTACAAAGTAGATCAGTTGGAAAATCACCATTCCATATTAATGTGCTGGGAACTTTTGAATGGTAACCATAACAACCACAGTAAATTATCTGGTGACTGGCAGCCTGCACAGCCAGTAACCATAAAAACCAAACCAAACTGGCCATCCACTCCATGTTATCCTAGTTCAGGACAAAAGTATGCCACAAAAACATTTGTTCAAGAAAAAATTACTCCTCTATCTAGGCCTGTAAATATACAAACATTTTTTATATATACACACTATATATGTGTGTGTATGTGTGTGCGTGTGTGTGTGTGGTATGTAGATATGGGGCATAAGCGGGATAACGGCCTTCAAAGTGTCCTGTTATGCGGAATTAACAAACCCGATGGAGGAAACTCCAGCCTGCTTAATGTTGTGGAGTTCTTAGTCTCCGCCTCGTCCATTAATAACGGGACACCTCGGCAGCTGTTATCCCTTACATAATCATACAGAAGGTAGGTATACCCAAGTAAGTGGCCACTAATGCATATACAGTAGGCTGTATGTATATTTATGCATATAAAAATGTTTTTAACTAAGACCAAGAGTTCTTTAAACACATTATGGCTCAGGGGGATATGTGAAGAACAATGTGTGTCTGTGGCTTCACATGCCTGTGCCCAAGTCGCGGTGGTTCTATATTACGGCCAAAAGAGCGACGCATGAACTCACCTCAGCAACCAATTCCTGGCCCCAGAAGCAGGCGTAGTGGAGCGGGGTGTTGCCGTGTTCGTTAGATGCATTGGTGTCTGCTTTGCACTGGATTAGCTGAATAAAAAGAATAAACAAACACCACATCATTCTGTACACTATGAAAAAATGCCATTTTTAAACCAGCCAACAATAGGGTCTTTAAGCAGCATAAACATTCTGCTCTAAAACTAAACAGCTTTTACACAATTTTATACTTTACATGATAAGGTTCGACACGTAGTCAAAACAGTAATATTTCAAATTTAACACTGCTGACCTTTTAAACAAAATGCAACGGGCATGTACAGTGCAGAGGGAGTTAGTGTTTGTGTTGAGAATTAGGGGGCAAACTGACTGTGGTTAGTGGTCGTTTCTTTATCGCATACTTTATTTATGACTCAGACAGAACGAAACAAGCGCTCAGGCATGGTATGTGTATGTCTGCACTCATTGTGTGTGTATATGTTTGGGTGTGTCTAAATGCAAACCTTAACACATTGCCCAAATACATGCTGAACTACCTTATATGGGCTTATATACATTCGTAATGATTGTGCAAACCTTGCCCAGAATCTCACGGTGTCCATGGCTAGCAGCCAGGTGGAGTGGTGTGTCGTCTCCTCGGTTCATCACATTGATGCGGGCTCCTCTCATAATGAGCATATCCACCACGTTGGCGCGGCCCTCCCGACACGCCCAGTGCAGTGGACTGAATCCGTGATCGTCTCTGAGACGCAAACACACACAAGCCATACAGTCAGATAAAGTCAGTAACACGACATTTGATGCTTGATGCCACGAAGTGACCTGACAAATGAGTAAAGATTAAAAACGTACACCAGATTTGTATGATTCATAGTATATTTATAATTAAATATCACAGTCACTGTGTAATTGTTTATAACTTTAATGACACGTTGACTGAGCTGCTGTGTTCAAGTTACTACACATCACGACCAGGACTGCTGCTACACAACGTTCTACACACTACAGAAGGTTTACCAAGTTAGGCCAGTGCGTCATATGAATGTACTGACCTAATCTCTTTATAAACACGAGGCGTTCATGCCACTGCTCATTTTCGGAGGCTTTTTTTTTTTTTTAATTAAATACAGCCACTGGCCACAGACAGTTCTAGCGTCCTTTCTGAACACACAGCGGGTGATCCTAGTCTCAGCTGTCAGTCTCTAAGGCTCCCCCGTTGAGTTAAATATAAACAGCAGTTAACTGGCCCTCTGCAGTCTGCAGCGCATCCTCCCTCCCCCATCTGTGTGCGACATGCTTCCTCACTCAGCACCAGGCTTTATTTATATTTGAATGCAGGATTCTTTCTCGGGCCATCCATTTCCTTTTTCACAGTCAGAGTAAAGATGGGAACGTTGCAGTGAATGCTGAGATCAGCACTGCGGCCGTCCTGCACGCCGGCGATTCGCTCTGTACAGCTGCAGCACTAATTACAGCTGCTAATGAATAGAGCAAGAACTTTACAAACTGCCAAAAGCAATAAAGATCATTCCTACCGACTCGGAGGTCTCCTATATTTTTATTAGTAGTCCCACAGTAATTCTACCCAGGAGCTATTTTATTACAATAAAGAAAACACTTAGGCTCCAGAGTTGCTTCTACTCTTGAGCACAAATAACCTCAGTTACAGCTGCTAGTGTTTCTCATGCTGCATTACAATATGGCCACTGACACACACACACACACACACACACACACACACACACACACAGTGTTTCAAAGTCTCTGGATTGCTACCGTGTAAGAAGTAAGGGCCAAAATTTCCCATCAACAAGATTTATAAACGGGGTGTTACAAAAAGATCAATACAAAGAAGGAAGCGACCGAGTCAAAATGCAATTTATTTCAAAACAGGTTTAAAGAAGTATCTTTAAAATATATGCAACACAAGCAACTAGACAAGCTTTTCTAAAACTTCCGTCTGGTTTCCTTCTGCAAATTAGAGATGTAACGCCGCAGCAGAAATGTGTCATCACACAGCTTTCAGAAATGGTTGCTAAGAGAAAAGGCGGACACTATCATAGACGGCAAGGGGAGAACAGGGGAAACAAGCAGGAAAGATAGGAAATAATACTCCCGTCCGTCCCTCCCTTGCCTTTTTAGCATGTGTGGGTGTTGCGCTGTGCCTAGAAAGACAGTCTCTTGTCCTTGTAAGGATGTGAAGTCCAAAGGCCCACATCATTAACACCCATCCCGAGGGTGTAAAAGAACAACCAACTGACAGAATGCACAAACATTAGTTTGAGCGAAACTATGCAAGACTATTAAATTCCTTATATAGGTCACTTTAACCAAGCAGAAAAAGGAACTAAACCTGCTTTAATACAGACAGCCGTTTAATGCTACTGATGCATGAAGGCCATCATTTTTTCCCCATTTAAATAATTTCCATTAATGATTGCTACTATAATGATATATTATTTCATTACTATTGTTAGCAGGGTTGAAGACCAGCAAACTGATCTATAGACGTGTGCTTGACATGATGGGTCAACTGTTTTTTCTGTCTGCAATACACAGTATAACTACCCTCAGAGCTGTAGACCACACTGTTGTCTGCAGAGGAAATTCCCCACTAGATAAAAAAAACTGAAAAAGAGACCTGTTGGTTCATCAATGTGGCTTTTGTCAGCTCTGTTCTCAGGTTAGGTCAAACAAAAGAACCACTAGCCACAAGGTCAGACAGCAAACCCTTTTATAAATTTGCTTTCTGTCACTACAATGTTGTAATCTGGCCAACACTTGTTTCAACTAAACTAACAGTAGTTTTTCCCTTCAGTTAACGGGACTAGTTTTACCCCTAAATTAATGTGGCTGTCAGCAGCTTCAGCATGTTCAGGGGAGAATGCCAAACACACCTCTACCACATTAAGACATTAATGTACAGACCAATCGACTAATGAATTCACTAGTCACCACTGTGGGGAGCTAACGTTTTGGCCCTGTTCAAACCTGCGATTAACATGCGACCGCTTGTTATCGGATTTCGTGCATCGCTTCTGCTGGAGGAAGGGCGTCACGCACATTATTACACCTGTCTTGTGCTGCATTTACTTTCAGGCACACATGAAGCCTACGCACCTGTACATACCGTCTCAAATGTTTCACTTGCGACGTCTGCTAATAAAACCTATAAGCGAACAAGAGATGAGACGATTGCAGGTATGAAAACCAGCTGCTCTGGTCCAGGCCGTTATAGTGTCGTCTTTATTCACTGGCTTAGCGGCAGAAAGCTCTAGCATTCAGTGCAATTTCCAAACAGTCTCGCAATGATTGTGTATTTTCCAGCTAGGGCAATGATGGAGTCAATTAGGCGGCCATTTGTTGCTGTCTGGGGTGCATCGAAACACATCTGCGTTCACACTACTAAAATGATGTGTCCATTTGTGTCCAAAACCACCTTCAAAGGTCAGCTGAGTGATCGGATCACAATGCATATTCAAGATGCATTTGACCCTGTTCACACTGGTACTTATACCCAGGATGTATGTTAATACCATGTGTAAACAGGGCCAGAGAGGCCAATCCAGACTCTTTAGCAGATGCTACTGAGGCTAGCTGAACGTGCCACTAAGATGATCTTCACATTACAAGCCTCATTGTTCGGTTATGATTTTCTGCTCAGATCTTGACGGTTGACTACAAGTGACCTGTATCTGACAGTAATGTGAACGCGTCCGTTCTCCGAAATAGTACGCATACACATACTGATACATTTTTACACGAGCCACGCGTGTTACCAGCAATAAAAGAATAATTAAAAAAAAAAAAAAAAAAAAAATCATATTTGTGAGACGACACATGGTATTAAAACTGACAAAATGGATGTGCTAGTAGCTAATGCATGAACTGGATTTTGCTCTGGAGGACAGTAAACAGTTCGTCAGATGTACGTGATCATGCCAAGAAGGTGGGGGGGAAAGCAGACCGCTAGCTTCTGCTGTTTTCACAGATGCTGCACCAAGCGATGTGTGGGTAGGAGAAAAGAGCCAGCTCAGCGCATGCATATAGGCAAAAAGCCAAATGAAATCCATGCTGATGTTCTCATTCATGTCGCATGGCCATGAATCAGACGCGTGTCCGATCTAGGACCACATATGAAAGTGACTCAAATCTGATTTGAAAGATCCACACAAACCAGAAAACATCAGATCTGTGTCGCATTAAGACAAAGAGAATATCAGATTTTAGTCACTTGTGAACATCGGACATGCTGGTGTATGACATGACGCCAGGCACAAGGCTCCAAAATGCCAAAATGATTCTTTAGCGTGCACGACAGCATGACAGGCAGACTTTTCTGAATCAGGAACATGTAGGTACGCTGACAAAACTGAGCAAAATAAATCGCAGCACAAATACATCATACGACCGTAAGACACAGTCGCCTCACAGTTATACACGAGGACAGAAATCAAGGTGCTAGTCAGACTTGAATAATATGTTACAGGCGCGATGCCAGGACACAACACCAAATTGCTGACTAGCGACATGCTGACTTTTGGTGAAGGGCACAAACATGACGTCAAACTTTGTTAGTTTGAAGAGGATCATCATAAATACATGTGTTTCTCTTAGACTGTAGTAATGCATAACCAGCAAACTAGTTCATCATACATTATTACACGAGTTACCACTTTCTAACCAAGTCAATCTCCAAAACACGGCACACTGGACCTTTTACTTACGGGTTAACTTGTTAGCTAATAAAAGTAGGAGTGGTTCACTCCTGCATAACGCTCGGAGTCAGGTTCTAAAGATAATCCTGAGCACACAGCAGTCACCGGGCAACATTCTGCATTAAATGCGAAAGAGGATGTGAGAGGAGATCATGCTATTCTCAGTCTTTAGTCAATTCAATACAAATGAAAACTGTGCCCTTTCCTTAACGTGGAGACATTCTGTTATTTGTTCTTCGCTGTCTCTAGACCAAACTGGCTTTGTTTGGAGCAGTTTAGGTAATGCGTTAGTAAACGGCGCTCTTCTGACGCAGATTACTTTCCTGCATGCAAACCACAAAATCTGCAGCTAATTTAAACGCAAGAGAACTCGGTAGGGGGAAAAAAAAAATCTTGAACCAATCATTGTAATGCTAATTGCAGCAACCCACTTTAGTATTTCAGACCATCAAGTTAAAAATTGGTCCTCAAACTGACAACTGCTTGCTCTCAGATAACATCAGTCCAAAGCTGAAAGCCTAAAGCTGCTATGGTCATTTATGCAGCCTCACTGTGTTTTGCCATTTCCTGTCTCCTCCTACATCAGCTTAGGGTCATGACATCCACATGCCTTCTACAGTCCCCCAAAAAGCTGAGAATTTACTTTACAAACTTTATAAGAAAAAAATCACAGCCAGGTTTTGTGATCAGTTCCAAACTAATTCAATGAGAAGCTCCTTTATAGGCAAGTGACTGAATACTGAGCAGCAATGACCAATCAAATCCCTTGGGTGTAGCTTCTCTATTTCTGGAAGAAGAAAACTGTTGAGAAGGAACGAGCAAAAAAGTGTGACAGAGAGAGAGAGAGAGAGAGAGAGAGAGAGAGAGAGAGAGAGAGCGCGAGAGAGAGAGCGCGAGAGAGAGAGCGCGAGAGCGAGAGAGAGAGCGCGAGAGAGCGAGAGCGCGAGAGAGAGAGAGCGCGAGAGAGAGAGAGCGCGAGAGAGAGAGAGAGAGAGAGAGAGAGAGAGCGCGCACACTGGTATGGCTCAAGTCAGAATGCTCTGGTTAGTGAGCTCATAGTATGGAAACTATTTGCCTCTGCCATTCCTGAGCAGTCTGGCTTTTCCTTCCCCCTCCTACCTCTGAGTCAGTTTAGTGCTAGAAACTACGTGTAACGCGACACGTTCCTTACGTTAGTCACACTGAGAAATATACATGGCTGAATTCCCAAAAAGAAAAAGAGTAAGCCTAGTCGTATCATTAGTGTTTCTACATCAGTCCGTTTCAGTTGAGCATTAGGATTGGCTTGATTGCTTGATTGCCTCAGTGACTAATTGTTGGAGGTCTCCAGGAAATGCCTAGATAGAATCTACAACGGATGTGAAGATTTTTTTCAACTCTCGTCACGTGATGTTGCCTACATTATGAGCGAACCGTTGCGTGCTACAAACATGCTGTTGCCTGTGATCCAGCCATCAGACAGTGACAACATGCTAGCATGTCAGAACTCCCCACTGGGAGTGTTACTTGTTACTGAAACATTTCTTCCCTGCACTTAAGGCTTTTTTTTTTTAATCGTATTAACCTTTCCTCGTCTACCACAGGTTCTAAAAAGGGTGTGTTTGGCAACAGCATTGCAAAGCAAAAATAAATGTTTGCCCAGATGTCTGCATGAATATGAACTGAATGGACGAATCGAAAGATTCAGATATGCTTGGATTAAGTACCTGAAGTGACGTCACTACCTATTTCTACGCAGCCTCGGCTGTTTGGCTGGAGGAGCCGTCTGGACTACGGATAAACGCTATAGATCTCTACACCATATAGGGACACACTTTCATTTCTCTACTCCAGCGTGTGCATGGCTTTTTCCATTGTGTCACCTTTCCAAAGAGGCCTACGCTGCCCCAGTGAGCTCTCGGTGGAAAATAACTTAAGTGTCAAGAAGTTCTTTGAAGAGCCAGCTTTGCACTGTATACTTGCTAAGAGTAAGAATGTGAGAGCCATTGTAGTGCACGGGCAACCTCAGCACACACTGTCCTCCAGCAATCAAAACTTCCTCCAAAACATCTGGACCAATGCCATCACACTCCAGGGGAGACTGAACTGCCATCTACTACCTACTCACTCAAGTAATGACTCTTTTAATGCGAATCATTAGAATTCCCATCACACCAAGTCACTGTCTCAAAACTCCTTCCAAACGGACGACATACTATCCTGATTTGTAAGTTTGCTTGAACCTCAAGATTCAATCTGAACCAGGACAAATCAGTGCTAAGGTGATCATAAGGTGAAACCCACAGAAAAGATAAAGACGATGGCAAAATATTGCCTGTATAATAAAAAGGCTATGAGCAGACGGAGTGGAATGCCAAGCAACAAGCCATGAGAAAAATCCTGCCTGCTTGAAGTAGAGACTCGGGTTAAAAGATCCAGATGAATTTATTAGTTTCACAAGCTGAAAAGCCTGGTCCATTACTGAGGTCAAAAGCTGCACTCAATAGATCCAAAGAAAATAATTATACACTAAACAATAATGTATGGACACATCCACGACTCATTCGGTTTTGGCAGATTTCAGATGTTTCTGGAAGTGAACTCACCCCTGGTTAAGGTCGTTCTCCGTGTTGTCCAGCCAGAGGCGGACGGCTACAGCATTGCCCTCTCTGCACTGAGTGAAGATGTCGTCCATCGTGGCTCCTTCGTTCTCCGCTGGCTAGTGGAATCCTTCGTCCCCTACCAGGAGCGCCCTGGGAGAGGGGTGTGATGCAGCGCTACCTAAAGTAAAGTAAAACATTCACATCAGTGAGGGGAAAACATGATAAAGCACAATAATACAGCAGTAACACATTGCAGAGAGATGGCAGTACTTTGCAGTAACCAGATAGGTAATATGACTATAGTATCAGCACTGATGTTCATTTATGTAAGGTAAAAAACAACATAAAGATCAATTAAGAGTGACTTCCATATCGCATTTTCTGACACGGACATTTTAGAAAAATATAGTTCGCAATGCGATTTTCATGACTGTGTCCGTCACAGTATTTAGTTTCACTAACAGTGGGGCCACGTTCATAAAAAACAATGTATTAAAGATATTTACAACAATACAGCATTAAACAAGAAACTAATGGAACATGGATGGAAATGAATCAAATGGAATAATTTATTTAATTTGCAGAACTGTGCCTGTAGGGCCAAATCACTTTAGTTAAATATATTTTCTGGAAATGTACAGGCAGAAACATCACTTTTAATCAAAACAATAAGGAAACATGTAGCTGCAAGTCAGACTGCAAAAAACTGTGCTACACGTTTTGGAAATCTTTATTAAAAAAAAAAAAAAGTGTTATGGCAACGCCACCCAGACGTTTGTCAGAAATAAAGTACTTTAGCTCGGCAATTCCAGTCATTTTTTGATGCCAGTTTAGGAATATTACCCTAAGGTTGCTGTCTTATATTAGAAATAGTAGAAATGCGTTTTTTGGGTTTGGATCCATATACAATCTCATCAGTCAATTTACATTTAAAATGCTTTTCATCGTGTGTTTCAGCTTCAATTGTTTAATGTTTCGAGAGCATAAAAGCACAATTTAGAAGGATTAAATGTGGGTCCTGAGGCAAGACCAATTTAAAGTCCACCCTGAAACATTTTATATTTGTGAAATATTTGTGATATGCTTAGTAACTGTTGCTAATTTGCTGGTTGGTGTCAGATTTTTGCTATTCCCTATATATATATATATATATATATATATACACATACATACATATATATACATACATACATACAGACACACACACACACACACACACACACACACACATATATAAAGACAGACATACATTAAAGCAGATATTTACTCACTCACACTATTCAGCAGCATTCAATGTCATTAATGAGAAATCCATTTAAAATGTAAAGACAGCAAAATATAAATATTACAGCACTCGAGACTCGGCTCAGCTAGCCACTGCTTGCTTCTTGCACACTTCTCAGTCTTCTGCTCAAGTTTGCTGTTTGTTACAGTTTGAGGGAATCAAGACAAAACATAAGTAATGTTAACTGTAATTTAAAACAGTAAACTGAGAAGCACACACTAACCGGTGAATGGAGCGCAGGGCTGTGAGAAGTGAGCGTACTTATTGTGTGTGTGCTGCGATTCAAAGATGCAGTGTTTCGTTGTCGTATTTTTTACGCGATTTAACCTTGTATCCGCCGCTCTCATTTAAAAAAACAGTGATCTCACTCCCTGGTTTTAACACTGTAGATTATTTTGGGTGTGGTGACACACGGCCCTCTCACACGCGGTACGGATTTATCGATTATGAAACTCATTGATTTTCAGTAAATCGAGCTGCACGCATAAGATTTTTTGCAGAAGCAGCGGACACTACAGGGGGAATCTGCTGCTTTACTCACGGAGTACAATCCACATTCATCAATAAGGTGAGAGCCAGGCCCGTTATAAACACTAGAATTAGTGCCCAAGGTTATTGATGTCCAAGAGGTCAATAAACACACCAGAATTTGCTGATTTTACACACAGAAAAAGACCAGAACGTGAACTTGCTGTTTCACTGAATAACAAAAATAACATTGTTATGTTTTAACATTGCTAAAAATGTTGTTTTGAAAAAAAAAGAAAAAAAGAAAGAAATCTAGTACGATTAATTATAAGCCGAGTGAATTCTCACCGAAAGCATTTTTGTTCTGTTTTAACTCGTCTGTATTCGGCAGCATGAGCGGCGCGCAGCGAAAGATCCACGGCACAAAAATACCACCATGGTGTTTAAATCCACAGGATCAGATGTAGGATTAAAGTGGTCATTATAATGATCTACGGCCGCAGTAAAGACGGGGCGGCCTGAAAATGCACAGGAGGAAATGCGATGCTTCCAAGCAGACCGAACAAATCACAGCAATTACGGTCTGCACGTGTAGTTACATTTCTGGAGAGGTGCACGTCAGGCTCAAGGGAAAAACCTGACGCAGAAGTATAAATGAGTCTTCAGGTGGAGGTGAATTCTCACTATCAGCAGACAGTCGAATGAAACCAAGGTGTTATTCATGTTTAAAAAAAAAAAGTCAACTCAGAAATGAATCAGAACTTAATTTTCGGCACAATGGTTGATATTTTGTTTATAAATATTGATTTGCAAATGTTTTCTTGTAGACAGCTTGGAACACGATGGCGGTCATTATTCCACCTTGTGAAGGGGGCAGTGTTTATCTAAAGAGCGTCCAACATAGTCGAGCTACATAGCTTCCAACTCAATACAGGATTAGGAATAGTTATTTTGACATGTCCATGACAGCAATATTGTAATATACCATGGAACTGATTACAGACACATGCATAGTCACATTTACAGTTTTATATATATATATATATATATATAAAAAAAACACACACACATATGTATATATGCATAGTCGAGCATTAGCAGCAGAATGGCTGAGAGTGATTCCTCTCTAAACCTCTTCAGGGTTCGTTTAATATCAGGATTAAAATACAATCTGAATGGAAGTGGACTGGAGGGCTGGAAATCCAACATGATGACGTAATAACATCATAACAAGACCACACTCATATATGGTAATGACTTGAAAGTGCTACAGTGTCCATATAGGCAATTTGTTTTTGTATATTTCTATGAGAAACATCCAGGCAGATTGTTGTGAGGAGGTTCAGAGCCGTGTTCAGGTTAGCGCTGCAGTTTCTTCACGGAGTTCATGTTAGCGAGAGTAAATCAGAGGGAAAGAGAGAAAAGCCAACTTTATTTACTTTATTTAAAGCGGGCATGTTGGGAAAGAAAACACAACCGTAGAAAAGAACTAGACAAATCGCTCTCAGGAAAAGTCCATGTGTTTTGGTTGAAGAACAAACCTCGGCGCGTTAGCGTTGCTCCCTGAGCTAAGCCCTAGCCGTGTAGCCTACAGCGCTAGCAGGTTAGCGAGACACCGCCATAGCTGTGTAAAGAACTGTGACTTACTCAGAGGACTACTACACTGAAAGTTTGAATGCAGTTTCGTCAAGGAAGTGAAATATTAATTAAAGTTATTACCTGCTGAAGTGGCAGCTCTGGCTGAAGTGTACGCGAGAGGACAGTGAGCCGGACACTAGCCCTCACTGTCCACACCCTGCTGGTAGGAGACTCGCTACAGGAACCGCCTTTCTGTGGTAATGAAGCGCTCCCTGAAACAACAAAACTGCACCGCCCTCTGTTGGGAATCTGCTGAAAACTGTGCCCTCTGGGGAGGAAGTTTAACAGTAGAAACTCTGCAAACAGTCCTGAGCTTCCGAGTTTCCTCATGAAGGAACCTGAAAAAGCCAAAGCGCTCACGTCATGTTAATGGAGCCTTTGCAGGAATATATTTGCCTTTTTTTTATGTTTTATCATCCTTCAAAAATGGAGTATTTTCTGTTTTTGCTTTCAAATTCCTTAAAAATGACAAAGTGAATTGAGTTCATATTATAGGAGCACATTATGGAAATTTCCTTTTGTAAGAATATACGTATAATGTATATAATATATATATATATAATATTTATTAGGGAGCCGAGCACTGAAGGTGTTTAGGATCCCTTTTGGAATTGAATGTCTTCTTCTTCTTCATCTTCTTCTTCTTCTAATTCCACATGGGAATCTATGGCAGTCCTGGCACCAGCATGAAGACACTGAGTGCGCAGTATATTTAGGTGATGGTTTAAATCCATTTGATCAGACATTAGTGCTCAACATCATAACTTCAAGTTAAAAATGGGTACAATTAAAATAATCCACCGGTAATTTTTTTAAATGGCCAACAAATTCCATTCACATGTCTAAACTAAAATGAGAAATAGTAGAATCAGTATTGTATTTGATTATATG